>WAAF01001789.1:919155-960498 GCA_013400475.1 Tricholaema leucomelas | reverse complement strand
TAGTTTCTCTTGAAAAGTAACACAAGTCTGTATCAGGGAATTATACAGATCACAACTTGGCTGTCAGCCTAGACAGAATCTATAGTAATAACCAATGCTTCCATTGGGAAAGTATTTTATGTCATGTCAAATTTTGCTGGCCTTCTACAAGGATAAAAGCACAATGCAGGAATCACTCTACTTCAAATCTCATTTCTTTCACTGAGTTAGGGCAAAAAGGGGTGCACCAATAAACCAAATTTCTCATCTAGCCCCTATTGTTGGCCCAACAACCTCAGTTTTGTTTTGCACTAGATTATTGCTGGACTTTCAGTCAGAGCAGTGTCTCTCCATGTCCTTGAAAACTGCAAAAAAGTTTGAAGCACGAATGTTTATTTTGACAAGGAAAGATTATTTACTCTATTTTCACATATTATAAAAACACAGGGTAGAGGAGATAGAGGAAGGAAGAACAAAAGAATCATCAAAACAGGATGATGAAGATAGGATGAAATAGACAAAAACATACAAATAAAAAACAGACACATTCTCACTTCAAACTTTTTTAGCAAGATCAGTAACGTGACAATGTGCTCATCACAGGAACACAGATATGAAGCTATGTGAAACATGCACTGTGACCAGCACCTACAAGATGGACACTGCACATACATACATGAACACACATTGAATACATCTCTTCCTTTATATATACCCAAAATCCAGTGCTCAAGACCAAAGTCATTCCTTCGTAGACAACGACTGAAGGGTATCTGAGAAATGTCTTATGCAGCAGACACACAAATTCTCAAAGGTATCAGAGCTTTTGCAGCTCTTTCTTTTAAAAATCTACATCACCTTAATTCTAATCATTTCTCTTTCTTGGACATGTTCCCTTTCAAATATCTCTAATCAATGCCCTTTTCTTCAACAGCAGAGACAAAAAACATAAGCACTAAGAAAAGTGCTGGGATACTAAGCATGACCAAGGACTCCTATTTCTCAGCTGTTGACTGATGCAAGAGGATTGTAGGCATGGGCTTGAGGTATACCTTAATAAAAGTAGTAATGGACGTGAAGGAAACCAGCTGAAAATAGGAAGTAAAATTATCCTGCTTTGTTCTGTAGGTGACTAATTAGTTTCCTGATAAAAATAATTTTTTCTTCATAACACCTCAGTTTTCTGTATAAAACAAACTACTCAATGACTCAGTTTCCTAAGATGTTATATCAAGTCTTTCAGGCTCCAGGTGGAATGTGGCTAGTAAAGACACCTGAGGAAAAATGCATTCCTGGAGCATCAAGTCAGGTCACCATTATGTTTATTTCCCACTTGCTTTTTCTCCTTTTCAAAATTTCACATTGACATTTTCTATCAGATGACCACATTCACCCTTTTCATAGTATAATCACATCATTTATTTCATGTTTATAGTAATTAAAGCTTTTAGTGGAATTGTTTTAAAATATGCTTTTGGGGTCACTTTGGCCCTATTAAGCTTTTTAAAATAGATTAAATCCAGGGTCTCTGCTTTCTGAATACAAAAGCCAATCTTGCCTGTGATGCCAAAAGCAATTTAAAACACAGGAAATGCAGTAGAATTAATCTGTCCAGAACCAAAAGGAAGGCTGTATTTATAGCAGCTGATTTATTTGTTTGATATATAGTATGTGCTCTGGTTTATAATTTTTAAGGTGTGTGAAAAGGGTCACATTACATATTACAAAAATAGCAAGGCAATGATTTACAAGACTTCACATTGTGCCTATTGACCTTCTCAATAAGAAAGGTTGGTGGTTGTAACAGCACTGAAAAATTAAACCCACGGGAGTCAATTTAATGTAGTATAAACTCTTTAACAACCAGCAAAATAGCCATATCAGCTGTTCCATCTGCAGGTTATGCTTCAGTTGTAAAAATGCAGGTTTTAATAAAAAGTGCAGAAGACTTCTTTACTCTACAAAGCATGTGTTTCCTCCTTCATGGAAGCAGCTGCTCCCTACCTTTCGTGTGGCAAGAACAGAAGTATTGTGTTAGAACCGGTTGCATCAGTGAGACAAGAAAGGAAAGGAAGAAAGAAACTGCCTAACAACAGGAATAGTAATTTTGTCTGGTTTCCTTCTTAAAATTAATCTCTTGGCTCTGTAGCAAAGATGCACATCTGTTGTCCTTCATTGCGGGCAAATACATCACTCTGTCCACAAGGAAAACAATATTAGCCATGTTCAGCTTGAACCAATCAATACTTAGACTTAGCAATTGGGTAATGCTTCATGTTAACACGCTCACTGTGAAAATGGGAGGTTAAGGGCAAGATATCTCTTTTAATTATCAGGCCTATGTGTCATGGAGATTACAGAAATAATGGTGTCTGAACACATCTACAACATTGTCAGGTAAATGAAAGACAAAAAACTTTCAAACTGTGATCTTCCTTATGATTTACCTCAATATTTTTTGGCAGGATTATCTGACTGCCCCACTAACTTGTACAGATGGACTATGGCAAGCAAGAGAGAGTCTTTTTGTATCTCTGGTTTCTCACACCCCACCCCCGCCAGGATGTTCACCTCATCCACTTACTGCAAAGAATCAGACAAAAAGCAGCCTAGAGGTACACAGAGACTGCTAAAACTATGTATTAATAGCCACCATCCTCTAAAACAACACAAAACCTATCAAAAGGATGCAGCTAACATGTTAGGCATTTTGATCTTGATTTATATCTTAGGACAGACTTCCAGAGAGAAATTAATATCAGACACACAATATTGGAAGTTCTCCAGTATTGGAAGTTCTCCAGTTCTCTAAGTATCTCCAATATCGATTCTCCAGTATCAGAACCTTTTGACTGTTGGAAGAGTGCTGTGGTGGTGCCTTTTGTTTTCCTGACAGAAGAGTGGTTTGAGTTTTTTTATAACCACTACTGTAATGATTTTATGACATGTGGAAGCTCACTGAAGGTCCAGGCATCACACTAAAATTTTCCTGACTAAGGACACAACTGGCAGACAGTTTAAGGCAAGAAGATTGCTGTTTGTGAAGAAGCACACAAGATGTGACTAAGGAGATTTGCATAATGCACACTGGTGAGAGCTCTTTTCCAGCTGAGTACATTGACACGGAAAGATCATTGTGGCATTTCCTTTACAACTTAGACCTCTTCCAGGACAGTAGAATAACACAGCACAGAAGTGGATGTGGTTTTTACATCTTCCTGTGAGAGATCACTAAACATTGTCTGTAATTCTCATTCCAATTACATATTATGTATGAAAACAACAGGTCTGTTCAGAATGTGTTTTAAGTGATAGCTCAATGTGCTATGTAGTGATCTCCACTCATACATTTTAAACCCTACTGAATCTGTTGATTATAGTGCCCTGGAGAGACAAAATGGGTTAATATTTCAGCACAGTGCTTATTAATGGTTAACAGCTTCACTGGAACATGATACTCCCATATTGAAATTAGATGAGCTGAAGGAACAGGGCTGATTATATTAGCTTGCCAAAAAACAAACAAACAAAAAATTAGACACAGTTACCAAGGCTTTCATAATGGTTAGAATTAAGGAAGTAGCACGAAATAAAAGATACCTCTTATTCTTTTCCTGATTATAAGATATTTGTTGGACCTGAGAAGTCTCCTTAAAAGACAGGTGAAACCACCTGTTGCAGCCAGTCAGCAACAGCAACAGGAGGGTCTGTCCTGTCACTGGAACATAAGGAAAGCAAATAGAGATGAAAAAAATTCCTAGTGACTAAGACTGTTTTTCAAAACTACACCTGGAGTTGTCCTCCAAAGCTCCTCCTTTGCGTTATTATAGAAACCCATGTGAAGCAAACCCAAGTTAAATTGTTGCCCAGGTGGACAGTGTGTTCAGCATCAGCTTTGCAAAGATGTAGATGGTCATCTCAGAGAAAAGCTGAGAGGAGGTAGATTCTCAAGTTCTTCACCACGCTGGTAAACACTATTTTAAGACGCAGTTATCAATGAAGCATTTTCCTTTCCCCTTCCCTGTTGTTTGCTTAGAATTTTCAAAGCAGCATTCAAGAGGTATCCAAATCTTTGTGAAGCAGAATCAATCACTGAATAACATTGGAATCAAGTGGGCAATGAAAAATATCCTATTTCCCATGTGATTTGAAAGGAGTATCTGAATGTGTCCAGTATTTCCAGAAACAGGTTTATACCTCAGTTACCCAGGTTGCAAATAATGTAACATACCCAAACCCCTTAATGTTACATACCCAAAAACCTATCTGAAAGGCATCCCAAGCCTTGAGCTGCTTAGGTGAAAGATCCCTGGATGTTTTTAAGGCTACACTGATGTGGCTCTGGGCAACCTGATCTAATAGAAAATGTCCCTGCCTATGGCAGGGGGGTTGGAACTTGATGACCCTTGAGGTCCCTTCCAACCCTGACAACTCTGTGATTAGACAGATGTGCTAGTTTGAAGCTAGCTAGGATGCTTTGGTGAGAAGATGATAGGCTGGAAAATGAAAACAATGGTGTCTACTTCCCTCACAGTCTTGCTGGGATGTGTAAGGAAGAAAGGCAAAACAANTTCATTCAAAATTTCCAGAGCTGACTGAGTCTAGTCTGGGTGATTTCTAAAGTTGTGGGGGGCGGGGGATACCCAAACCATCACAACAGAAAAAGAAAAACCCAACCCAAACAAACATAACAAAGGCAACTCAAAAAAAAAAAAAAAAAAAAAAAAAGAAAAGAGTTGTATTGCAGATCCTTGTATTGCCTGCCATATGGCTTCTGCAGATAGAGGAATTCTATCATTTCTAATCATTTACTGTCCTGTCACCACAGGAAGCTCATGCTGGACCTTCTGAAGTATCACAAACTGCTGCAGACTAATAATCTTGCGGAAGGTCACATAACAAAAGGTCAATAATAAAGCAACTGGGACAGTATCTTGACATTTGTGATAATAAATATTATCAGAAACATCAGCTATGGTTCAGAGAAACACCTGAATTTCAAGTGTCAGTATTGCTAGTGAGAGGTGTTGGAAAACCTTTTAGACTGACATTTTGCTGGAAGAGGTGATCATCTCCAAGATTCTTTGTGCCTTGGGCATAATTCGGTATTGTCTGTATCCTTTGTCTCCTCAATCACAGAAATTAGATATAGGGAAGATTCCCAGGTCAGCAGACCACTATACACACTTTCAAGCCTTTCCCAGTTCTCATTTAATGAGAGAAAGTCCACGCAATGTCACCAGTACCATTTCTCATCTTTGAGGGAGGGAAAAGAAAATCCTCTTTCACAGTTCTTCACTAGCCCGTAACAGCAGTGTCTGATAGTGTGGAGTGCTGCTGCACTGAGAACATCTGATTTACAGTTTTCACTGGTGTGACTCCAGCGCACTCAGTGTGGAGTGATATAGAATCTAGCCCCTAGAGCTTCACTTAAGAGAAGTGCTGTAGCAGTCAGATAACTCTTTTTTTTAAAACTTTCTCTTTCTACTTTTGTTACAGATCCTGTGCATTCATGAAGCCCTTGCGCAAGCTATAGTCATGCACCTCGTCAGCCCTTGTCCAAAGGTAGAAAGGACTTGAGCCTGAGCAGACTAAGCAATTTCCAAAAGCAAAGCACTTGTTTCCTCAAGGACCAATAACTAATAAACTTATATAAACATACCAGAGTGGAAAAACAAATAGAAAAGCCACTTGAAATCTACAAATAACCATCTGCGAGCCTACAGCAATAAACCTCCTACTATGGCCAAGAAAGAGAACTAAAAAAAAACCAAATTAAACCCCCCCAAAAACCTGATGCTTTATATTGTAGCCCTTACATTGAGAAGATTGAGCTCAATAAAACATAGAATGTTTGTGTTCTCCAGTCTCTGCTTATGTTGCCCCCGTCCCTGAATCCACATACAATTCAGGTTGTGGACAAGAAAGCCTATACAAAATTTCCAAAATCTTCAATTCTCCAAATTTCAAAGTATGCCTCTTTCTTACAGTTTTTGACACAAAGTGAACTGAATATGAAATATGAGCAGCTGATGGCAAGCAATTGAGTTTTCATAGCTAATTTCCGCTGGCTGCCATTTGTCGCTGAGTTGCTGCAGTGGCTGGCTCTATGTGTGTGTCACCTAATACAAAAGTGGAACAAAACTCCATTAGCTTAAATCATTGCAAAGGTCACATTTGCCATTTTGTGTAAGTAGCATTGAGATGAGGCTCAGCAAAATAAAATAGTTTCTAATACAAACCATCTTCATAATTTCACTGAACAAATTTGACTTCTCACTTGTAACAGAAGGAGCATTCACGCAATTAGGTAGCATAGTTTGTCTGCCAACAGATAACTCCTTACAGCTCAGTAATTTGTTTGCCAGCAGTTGTCCTGTTATATCCGTGATTTGGAAGGAGCAGGAGGTAGGTTTCTCACAGACTGAATGCTATGAAGGCTTCTCAAAAAGAAAACATGGAACATGTCTTACTCCTCTTTAATGCATCTTCCCAGTACAACACTCTTGCAGAAGGACTCGCCCCACACCAAGCAGGAGGGGTCAGTCAACACCTATAAGGCTTGCTCTCACAGAGCTATGTTCCATGAACATTAAGGCATGTCTGATTTATTTATTGATACATCAGTGAAGATATCCTAGATAAATAACTGGAGACAAATAAAACCTGCTGGTTTTACAAATTGGGGTTACTGGCTGAAGCTTTCTCATGTCACCTCTAAACACTGAGGCAGATCCCGGGATAGCCATAATACAAGCTGTCAAATCTGTTACAATCAGAGGCTACAATAATACACATTCTGTATTAAATAATTGTTATAAATGCCTAGAGGTGTGAAAATATCGAGATGTTGTAAATAATGTGGCTGGATTTAACTGCAATTTGATATGTCTGTTCTGTTTTGGTTTTTTTTTCCATGTAGCCTGGCCCCAAGTGTCTGTTCTTCTGTTGGTGTTAGCCATGAAAGTAACAGTACCTTCATGCACAGTATATAAACATCTGGGTCAACCTGAGGCCAAAGCTCAACTAAATGAGACAATATGAAATAAACATAAATAAAGTATATTGCTATGATAAATAAAAGTTGTCTGCATTAATGTGGACAGGCTTGACTGATAGTAAGTACATTTCCAAGACACAGGGTCAAGCTTGGTTCATCAGCAAGGCTGAGGGGTTGAATGAGATGCATTGCTGCAAGCAACTCTGAGACAAAAATCCACAAACAGGCTATGAGCTCATAAAGTAGACTTATCAATTATGATAATAAAATTACCCTGATGGCAGACTTTCTGTTATCATTTTCAAATCTTTGCTGTTCCATTCCTTTTCTATTTGTTTCCAAAAGAGCCTAGAATCAGCAATATTTGTTTGATTTTATCACTGAGGTTTGCTCTCCCATTTTGTTCTTTTATCTCTGCCATTTTTACTGTCAAGTAACTGTTCTTTCAACAAAATATAAGGGTTTCTTTGTCTACAATACACCAATATTTGCAGTTTGCATTTAGAGCACATCCTCTGGTAAAAATACAGCAGGGGGATTTCTGGTGGGAACTCAAATCATAGAACCAGACAAGACTGGGTTGGAAGGGACCTCAAAGATAATTTGATGGGAATCACATAGTCTAGATAAAATGGCTCAGCATCCTGCCCAGCTGAATCTCAAAAGCACCCAGTGTTGGGGACTCCCTAACTTCTCTAGGGAGATTATTCAAGCGTCTGATTGTTCTTCTTGTGAAAAATTTTCATCTTCTCCCTAAATGGAGTCCTCCCAGGATTGCACCAATTGCCCCTCATCTTTTCCATAAATCTGGGTAGAAAGGGAGGCTCCATCTTCTTTGTATCACACTTTAAATACTGGAATATGATGATAAGGTCTCCTCTAAGTTTTCTCTTCTCAAGGCTGAACAAACCCATTTCTATCAGTCTCTCCTTATATGGCAGGCTTCTCACTCCTTTGATCATCTACTTTGCCCTTCTCTGAAACCTCTCCAGCTTGTCTACGTATTTTTGTATAGTGCAGAACAAAACTGAACACAGTATTCTGGGTGTGGTCTGAAAAGCACTGAGTGGGATAAAGACTTCATTATCTTTGCTGGTGATGCCTTTGTTGATGCAGACCAACATTCTGTTGGCTTTATTCACTTCTACAACACACTCTTCACTCATCTTGAGCTTGTTTTCCACCAGGGCCCCCAGGTCCTTTTCCACAGAGTTGCTTTCTAGCCAGGTAGATGCCAGCCTCTACTGCACTCCTGGATTATGTTTTCCCAAGTGCAAGACCTTACACTTGTCTTTGAACTTTATCAGATTCTTGTTAGCCCAGTCTTCCAGCTCACCCAGGTGTTCCTGAAAGGTGGTTCTTCTTCTGAAATATCCATTTCCTGCTTAGTTTGGTATCATCATTAGGCTTCATTTGGTATAACTGATCCTATTATCCATATAACTTATGAAGATATTAAAAAACATCAGGCCAAATATTGATCCATGAGGAACCTGACTTGTGACAGGTTGCCAGTTTGAGAAAGAGCTGTTTACCACCACCCTCTGGGTCTGGTCTGTCAGCCAGTTCTCCATGCACCACTTTAAGTTTCTTCTAATTTTTTTTAATGTAGTAGTGGACTGAGTCTTGACAAGTACTAACTCTATATAGTGTCACTCTGTGCAGATAGGAAGCAGTTCATCCATGAGCCTACCTGTTAGGTAGGTTTTTAGTGAGGTTCTCCAGAGCACTGTGAAAACAGAGCCAGTGTGGAAAATGGCTGTATTTTGCACTCCAGGACTCAGCACTAAACTGAGTGACCAGATTTGCTCTTTAGAGGATTATAGTGCAGAGAATCGTAGAATCAACCATGTTGGAAGAGACCTCCAAGCTCGTCCAGTCCAACCTAGCACCCAGCCCTAGCCAATCAACTAGACGATATAGAATCATAGAATCAACCAGGTTGGAAGAGACCTCCAAGCACACTGGAGAGAAATTCTTCATTGGACAATGACTAGAACATTTTTTTAAAAATCAGAGGGGCCAGTCACAAGATTCTGATGAAATGCTACAGAAAGGAGTGGAAGCCACAACTTGTACCACTTGTGATTTCCTTTCCCATCCTTTAACAGAGGTCTAGAGAATGAAGAAAGCGTGATGAAACGGTAAACAGCCACACACAAGTCTTCTGTATGTGGAGAGCAAATGACTAGTGACATAGGATGTTCCATTAAATGATGTCCATGAAAAGCAAGCACACAGTGAATTATCCATCCGCACAGACTTGCAATAAGAATGTTGCAAAACTCATCTCTGGGCTGATATTGCAGCTATTTAATGCAGTTTCTAGCAAGCCATTTATCATATTTATGGTTACATCTAACCCTTTTTACTATGTTCTTTTTTCACGAGTTCTCCTAGAGAAAGGCTATTCCACAGCTTTATGAAGCTATGAACGGGAGAATAATGCATGACCTAAAGCAAATGGAGGTGAATGATGTCCACATTATGCTGGTTATCCAGACCTGTCAAAAACCTGTCAATACATCAAGCACTGTTGTCCAACTCTGCTGTGCCTGTAGTTTCCAGAATAGGTAACAAAATAGAATCAAAGGTGTGCTTCGAAAGCTCCCATTATGTTATCTTGTATCAAGATATGGACCAAGTATGCATATTTGCATCACATTTTGCAAACAGAAGTCTAATCCTAATCTGTACACTACAGATTGCTGCGTTTTCAGCAACAGAATGAGAATGCTGCCTAACCATTCTGGATTACCATCTCTTCTGAGATGGTACTTTAAGATATGTAGAGCTTACTAACAATGCAGCTGCCTGCTGCTGAAGACACCTACTTGGTGTCTTCCAATAATTTGGATTATTGAAAAAACACAAACACTAAGTAGCAGCTGCTGGACCACACATGATGTGAAAGAAAGAAATCTGTGCTTCTGTTGAGAGGTTTCTCAGAAGCTTCATACCATGCAAATCCTTCTGCTTCAGATAAATCCCTGGAGTATGTAATCCTGGTATAGTTAAACTGTTCTTGGATCATTTATTTCCCAAGAAGCTTACTTTACTGCATGCTTGGGGTGCAATTATTTATAGAGAAAACCCTGTCCTTTTGTAAGGCAGAAAACAGCTTGTGGTAACTCGGTGGACACTATGCTTGCTTGCTTATTTATTTATTCTTATTTCAGAAGTAAAATTCATTGGATCATCACACAGCTTCTCTGAGGAGGTAAAGAACATACCAAGAACTTAAGAATGCTTCCACTGGATGAGACCAAATGTTCATATCCTGGAAAAGTGTGGAAATACGACAGCAAGGGAAGAATACAGTGATGCTTCCTCACAGTTTTTAATTTTCTGAGGCTGAACCACATCTCTGTGTTTAATTAACAGCCTTTCTTTCATTAATGGTTTCAATTGCTTTTAGAATCCATTGATATTTTGGCATCTGTTACATTTTTTTTTGCAATTAATTTTAGCAAATAAATTAGCATCTTCAGTTCCCTTTAATAACTGCGAACTTAGAGAAAACTCAGAGCTTTCTGGATTAGAGCCTTGTGTTTTCTCTGATTGTTTTCCTCATTCAAAACTTGGGTATTGATACGTACTCATCTTTCTCACTGGCATGACTCACTCTACCACTTATTTTGCAGACATTTGTTAGTGAGACCTCTTGATTTAATATCATCTGTTCATCTGCACTGAAGACATTCAGGCAAAGCTTTATGTGTTTCCCGGTTTTCTTTTTAATTAAAGCTCATTCATGACAGCTAAAATTATTCAAACTTCTAACAAACGTAACCTTGTGCAAAATATTTCTTCATGCTGGCCAGGTTCCAAACTTTAATTCAGTTGATGAGTCCTGTATATTAGCGGAGAAAGAGAGTTAGTGCAAGATAATTTCTTTAAGTTATTGCATAAACTGTATTTCATTATTTGAAGTTAAGCTTTTAAAACACTCTTCTACCACCTATACTTCTCTGTCTCTCTGTTATCTTTGCTCAACACCTCTCACACAAATATTTTTGATGTGTATTTCTTACAGCTTAGGCAAAGATCTCACTGGAATAAAAAAATGTAATCACGAAATATGTGCTGAATGATGGACTGACAAAGGAATTAAACAAGGGAATTACAAGAACACAATGAGAAAAAAATATATAGTTAATTTCTCCCCAAGAAACTACTGATAACAGAACTAAAATAGGGAAAATACTTCCTACTTCTCTGTCTCTCCCCATGACTGTACAATCTGAAGACTGGATCAGATTGTGCTAGCTGCAGAGCTTCTTCTTTGAATTTAGAGGAATATCCAAAGCAGAGAATTTTCTTCTTACAGTTCTGTAGCAGCATCCTCTGATAGAGGCCACAAGCTGAGGAAGTCAAGATAAAATGTTGAGTAGAGTTCATTTTGTCTATGCAGCTGCTTAGAGCCAGTCAACAGGAAAATACTGAAAAAAAACTACAAGGCAGAATATGGTTTGTAATTTGGTTTGTACTTGGTAGTGTTGTAGGCAAAAAATAGCTTAAATTATGAATGTGGAATGTACATTAGTGTGTGTGAATGAATGAATGAATGAATGAATGCCCCAAACTGAGCTTCTAAACTCTAAAACAGAAGCCTGCTGCTCACTGGCTGAATCTAGTAAGGGCTAGTCATACATTTTAAGGACATCTGGCCTAAAAAGGTAGGGCATGTCATGAACACTGCTCTTCATAACGGAACACTAGACAGGATCACCAGTTAGGAGGTTGATTACATGTTGTGTCCCCACACAGACTATCATGGTCCTGGGAAAGAAGAAGCAACCTCAAAGTGAGGATGAAAACCTTGGCTGGAGGAAAGAACCTGGATGTGGGTGAAGACCCTGAAGATGAGAGAGATGGATGGAAATGAATGATAAAGGCACACAGAGACCTTATTGGGTGATGCATATGAGCAGTGGCAGAACTGGAAATTATTTGACTTTCCTCTCAACTTTCCTGGCCATTTTGCCCTGCAGAAAAGGTAGTCTAGATCAAGTGACTGCAGTGCTGCTGACAGCAAGTCATAGTGAGACAGGCAGGACAAAAGCCTAAATCTCTCTTGCACTTAAACCTCACAGTTCAGATCCACCATCAGTTGCTCTTTACTTTGTCTTGCCTGTGTCATCAGAACACATACAGGTAAATGGAGAGTCTATGAAGAGTCACATGAGCTTGTAATTAATGAGCAGTTCAGCAGAGCAACAATCTGACAGATTAGTTCATGGAGAACAGGCTACCTCTTATACTTTGTTCCCCTATGAGGACCACATTTCATTACACTGTCCAGTACAGTTTCCTGCAGGTAGGTGCCATGAACAGCAGTCTGGTCTTTCTCTTCCAACACAGATGACTGCACTTCCCCTTTCCAGTGGGAGCCTGCCACACAGCACAACCCAGGCGGGCAGAGACAGGATTCAACTCCTTCCTACTGTGTCGCTATCTATACCATAGAATGTCAGGATGAGTACGAGCATGAGTTCCCGTAGAAATGGGAAGAGTTGGCCAGGGAAGGGCAGATTTCTGCTCAGGTAACAGTCAGCTGGTGGTGAGCAGCTGCATGCTGCTTAGTTGCTGGCAACATGTAAACCATAACAGTCTGATTATGATCTACATCCTCTATAGACATCCTCTGAAGGGAACCATCCTGCAGTCCTAACAAAACTTATCCATTTGCAAAATGTGAGCGTAGAAGAGAGTGAAAAAAGCCCAGGATGACTCAAGGCATGTCATGTACCAGTCAGTCTTGGTCTCCACTTCTTGGTTTGCTCTATTTGTTCATTTTTTTTTAGAGGCTGGAATAGGGTTACTGCAATTCCCACCACTCAAGTAAGCAGAAGGCCTCCCCACAGTGCAACTATCCTGACATTCAGACACAGGAAATTTTGCAGCCCTTTGTGAATAATAGGACAGTTTCATCAAGAAAGTCTGAATACATCTTTTACAAATGACAGCAGTGAGTCCTAACCGGAACACAGCATAGCTGAATCTCTCATCTCCATCACCAGGATGAAACTCGGTCATGGTTTAAAGAGCAGTACTGTACCCTCTTACATAGGAAGTCCTCTAGGAAGAAAAGGTTGCCTTATTACAAACAGGCTGCCTTTTAACTTTTACTTGTGTCTAGTCTGGGGAGGAGAGGGAGGAGCACACAGTAAACATTATTATGAGTTGCCTGTTTGAGACTTTCAGGAGATAGGATGGAAATTGCCAGTACTGCATCAACCTGCACCTGTCCCAGGACACTTTAGAAGACACAAATTTGGGATAGGCATGTGAGAAAATGAAGGAGACATTAAACTGGAAAATGAAGTCACAGTTATTGATGTACTCCTAACTCTGTTGAAATTTGTCCTGTATATTTCATTCACAACTTCATATTTATTGTATGACACCTCAGTTTGTTTGGTGGGGTCAATCTGATCTTTATGTTAGTCAATATTCTATCAGTGGTGGTATTTGAACTTATTTCCATGCCATTGAATAACATGAGATTCTGCAAAAAAAACCCTCAGGAAACACCTACATTCATAGACAATTATCAAGATCAGCATTCACAGATCTGTCTGTTAGCTTGACAGTTACCCATTTAATGCACACTTCACTGATACTGTGTGGTGGCATTGATTGTGCCTGGCAGTAATGAGTCAAGTGCAATACAAGAGCCTGTTTCACCAGAATAGATGTATCGACCAGATTGATAATTCCCACACATGTAATTGAGATTATTATGCAATCATATTTGCTGTCACAATTAACTGAACCCCACCTTTGTTTAGCATCATTTTGTATAGGACTGATTGCCTTAAGACTATTTATGTTGGGAACACCCAGATAACCTCACAACTCTTGGAAGACCAGCTTGCTTCCAGGATTTCACTGCTGCTCTGAACAGAAATCAAGTAATTCTTCAGAATTTTTAGGTGTAAGTTATCCAGACTTGCTTATTTGAAACGATTTATCCCCTGTACAAGGGGTTTTTTAATATCTTTCTCAGCTCTTAACCAAGTACTTTATCATTTTCATGTGAAAGGAGCACTTCTTTTAGTCTCATTTTGAAAACAGAGCAGGGATTTATTTATAGTACATCCCTGCATTTCCTGTCTCATTATTAATGGTGTTATCATCTCTAGTAATAGGCTTGCATTATTACTGGGATTTCATTTGTTTCTAATATACTTTTAAAAGCTCCCTGTTTTATGTTGCCCAGAGATAAATACATGATATTATTAACCTCTCTTATCAGTTATGTTCACTTCACAAATTATACTGATTATTATGCAGTTCTCTCTTTTCTCTTGTATTGAGCTCTGCTGGATTTTCTGCATTTGTGGTAGCTGTAGTGGAAGGATGCCAAAGTTGCTTCTCTTTTGGCTGCGAACTCACAGCTTTCGTGCCATCTAATGAACCTTCTTGAAGAACTCTAAATTGTGTTTTACAGCAATGTTTTTTTATTCTACTTATTTCTGCTCCTTTTCACTCCTTCAAAAATGCCTGGAGCATATATTCCAGAATATCTCTGCCCTGTTTTAGGCCATAAGAAATGCTCCTGTCATAATTTCAGTCTGTATGCAAGTACAGTCTTCCAGTCCAGTGGTTAACCTTCATTTTCCATGACAAAGCTGGGGGAGGGGGAAACAACACAACACTTTCTGAATTAAATTTTAAATGACCTTGTACTAATGGTTGAAGAAAGCCCTTAAAGCACATAATCCCCCATTGAAGTCTCTACCATGTCATTGAAGTCTCTACCATATCACTGAAATCTCTACCATTTCTTGTTATTCTGCTCTATTTTAATGCTCTCCTAGCTATGCCATCTGGTCTTTATATGAAATACTTTCCCTAGAAGTGTAAGATTCAGATGATTTTCTTCACCTTGGACAGTGGTGGCAAACCTGTGATGTGAATGGAAGAATGAGCAATACCGCTGCATTAACAATGCAGTGCCCTTTTCTCTGCCCCCTTTCCCTACCCAGTCCTGCTCCTAAGAGAGGAGTGGAGTGTAAAGCTGCCTCTAAGGGGTGTCAGAGAAGAGAGACAGGAGAAGGGCTTCATTACACCCCACGAGCTTGCGAAAGCACAGAATGGTGATCTCTCTGAATACCAAGCACTCTTAATTAGTAAATAATCTAATTAGTCCAAAAGCATCTATAAAAGAAGAGGCCTTATTTATTGCAAGATGTATGAACTCAATTATCTTTGGGTGGTTCACCTTTAGCTGAGGTCACTTTCTGTAGCTTCATGAGAAAGCTTTAGAAGGCCTTTTAATGTCAGGATAATATGAAGTTCCCTTTTCAACAGGTGAGGGTTCACTTGTTGCATGTAATTAGAAAATAAATGCCAGTCTCACATATTTTTTTTTTTATAGCAGACCTTTGAGCACAATTTATTAGTTATTTGGAATGAAGTTTTCTCCTTTGTCTTTGGCCTAAAGCAGGCCAACATGATGATCTCAAATTCCAAAATTACATTACTGTCATCTAGAACAGAATTTGGATGATGGTGAGCAAACAAATTATCATAGAATCATAGAATCAACCAGGTTGGAAGAGACCTCCAAGATCATCAAGTCCAACCTAGCACCCAGCCCTGGCCAATAGAATAGAATAGAATCAATCAGGTTGGAAGAGACCTCCAAGATCATCCAGTCCAACCTATCACCCAGCCCTATCCAGTCAACTAAACCATGGCACTAAGTGCCTCATCCAGTCTTTTCCTGAACACCCCCAGGGATGGTGACTCCACCACCTCCCTNTGGACACAATACTCAAGGTGTGGCCTGACCAGTGTTGAGTACAGGGGAAGAAAAACCTCCCTTGTCCTACTGGCCACACTGTTCCTGATACAGGCCAGGATGCCATTGGCCCTCTTGGCCACCTGGGCACACTGCTGGCTCATCTTCAGCCTACTATCCACCAGTACCCCCAGGTCCCTTTCCTCCTGGCTGCTCTCCAGCCACTCTGTCCCCAGCCTGTAGCATTGCTTGGGGTTGTTGTGGCCAAAGTGCAGAACCCTGCACTTGGCTTTGTTAAATTTCATCCCATTGGTCTCTGCCCACCCATCCAGCCTGTCCAGGTCCCTCTTCAGGGCTCTCCTACCTTCCAACAGATCAACACCTGCTCCTAGCTTGATCAACTAGACCATGGCACTAAGTGCCTCATTCAGTCTTTTTTTGAACACCTGCAGAGACAGTGACTCCATCACCTTATAGTGCATGCATTAATATCCACACATGACAGTATTGGCTGTGGCATGAGAATATAGCTCATCCATTTTTCCCTCCAGCCCCATTGCTTAAAAAAATATTCCACACTGAAATTCAGCTGGCTGTAGTGTTGAATTTAATCCTATCCTGCATTTTTTACTGCTTCCTGTTGTTAACAGTAGCCTCATTTGTAATGATCCCATTCCATTAGAAGCAGGGAAACAAAAAACATTCAGCCTTTATTGTGTAAGCAGCTGTTCATGGGTACTGGACTCTGATTACAACAAGCAGAGAGCAGGCACAGTTTTTGTATGCCCTGAACTCATTTCTCATCTAAATACTACAGCATAAATGAAAATACTTCTGTATGTTGCTTTAGGTCAATCACATGGTCAAACTTTTAGTCAAAATTGTCATGCTTTATATAGCTGTGGCAAAATGCCAGGAGATTATTGTTTTAAACTGAGCGATAGTCTATAGTTGCTAGTTCAGTTAAATCTATCTCACATGATGATATTGTACCAAAGCAAATAAAAGATGGCATTTTGTGCTAACTGTGAGCAAAGAAAAGAGTGATCTAGGTCTCTAATGCTGCTTCTTGCAGGATTTTTTTCTGTTCCCTTCACATTGTAACCACAGAAGTCTTGTTTTCTCTATCAGTAGTGTTCACCTTTGTAATCTTCAGGTGTTGCGTTAATTGCCACGTCGCATTAATTATCACTTCAAGCATAAGCCTTCTCCACATGTGGATAAAATTTAATTGTCTGTTGGCTTTTGGAAATAGCCAGCACTGAATAAAACTGATCTATTAACACCGTAATTTTAGTACCCAAACCAGACTTTCAGTTCAAGAGACATCCACCAGCGCTGAAAGATGGACGCACAATTAAGCCTCTTCTTTATTCAGTGATGGTCTTCTTGCATGTAGAATACACACCATTATCATGGGTTTTTTAATGTAGCTGTACAGTTAGATGGAAGCGTAAGTATCCCTCCTTCTTGCCCAGACTCTGTGACATCCATGTTCAAAGTAGTTTTGAATGCTAATTAGGTTTTCACTGCCCTTGTCTTTAGTGTCTGCTCTTATCCACTAACCACCTTGACGTTACCACAGCTCTTGCTAATTATCTGTTTCCCCATAATTCCAGTGGATAAGACCCTGCGCAATCTGTGACAAAAGGGGCCTAAATTATACACTAAGTGTCCCTGGATTCTCCATCTTTCTAATGCAGCAAATTGGAAATATTGCAGCTTCAGGTAAATTCTAAAAAATTGAGATTATTATTGCATTCAATATAGAATGAATAACCCATGAAAGAAATCCCTGGCATTATTTGTCACAGTAAATTAAGCTTGGGTTACCCTACACCTGCATTTCTTCTCTACTTCTGTAATGTACATGAAATGAAGAACTGAAGGGCAAAAAATAACTGATGACAGTTACGCTGTCTACAAGATAATTTGGGATTTGGGACACTAAGGAGACCTTGAGAGATTGTTTGAGATTCAGGATTCAGAACTCAGCATGAATGTTTCTGCTCAAAAGACAAGCATATAAAAAGCCTAGCTGGCTAACACGTTAAAAGACATGAGAGAAGTGTGATTTCAGTTGGCCTGCACATAGGAAAACAATGCTGAGCTTCTCATAGCTGTGCTAAAGACTATTTGGAAGAGTATCACTATTGTCCATAAAGGAACAATTTTTTTACTAGATCTATGAAAAGACCTTCATTGCTACACAGCCAAAAATTGAGTATGGAAGGCTTTGTTTCAAGCAGCCTGAAGAGAGTGTGTGTCTTAAAACTGACCCTTTTCCTTATAGTGGCACAAGAACAGAAACAGGTCAAAACTCTTCTTGGCTACCAGATCCAGTCCTGTGCCTTTGCCTGGAGAACTTTGTTTCCCACCTCAACTGACCTGTCAAAGTCACATCTCCTATGCAACTGCTGCCAGATGATGTGAAATGCCTCTCATGCGTCACCTTTCCTCTTCCCACCATAAACACTTGATTCATTTAGGTGAAGGCTAAGGATGGGCACACATGCAGCCCACCAGTTTCTGCAGCACAGAAGACTGCCTGCTCCCACCATTAAATTGTTTCCGGAGCCATGCAAGAGCTACAGTTCCAGGCTCTGCTTGAAAATAGGAACATTGCCTGAACCTGTCTACTACAGAGCTCTTAATCCGAGGCAATGTGGCTTCACTTTCTACTTGCTTTGCAGGGGCTTGTCTAATTAGGGTGTTTGTGACCCTACTGGCTTAGACTGCAGGTGTGAGACATGCTGTCTTCCACACATGCTTATTTTGTGGATATAGATGGGCAAAGGGGCGTGAGATGAGTCCCCTGCTGCTGATTCTCCTCCAGGCAGTTTGTTGTCTTATTGAGGGAAATTTCAGCTAGGTGTCAGATTACCTAAGATTTTTAAGGACTGAAATTTTAAAAGCCTTCAGGGCATCCTTTTATGGGTCTATCTGTTAGACCTTAAATGCAAACCTATACAGAGCATGTACGGAGTAACTGCTAGCAATGTTTAAATCCTGTTTGAACTGGAGGAGATGGAGCACATGAATTTGTTTCTTGGATGGAGTGTGACTCTGCTGTTTAGATTGCCAGGAATACAGTCATTAAATTATTGGTTTATTATGTAAAGTGCAGGTTATTCTGGTACAGAGGGTAAAAGGTTTTGATATGAGAGCTGCAGCTTTGATATCACCTCTGTGATTCACTGGTGTCTGCAGGTGTCTGTTCCAAACCACTTCTCCTGTTTGCCTTTCACTCCAGGGGCTCTGGCTGAGACCAGAATATACAGAGCAGGGTTTTGTGAATTGCTGCATGAAGATCCAGAACAGTAACAAGGTTCTAGCTTGAAAATGGAAGCTTTTAGACCTGTCACTACAACTATCTGTCAGGTGTCCCTCAAACTCTGTGTCTGTCAGAGGTGAGAAGAGCCAGATATGACGATGGCATGGCTCTCTATATACAGCTCTGTGCATTTTGAAGCAGATTAGGCACTTGCAGGTTGATTTTTTCCCCCATACTTTGGGAGGATATCCAGGCTACTAAATTTCACCCAAACTAGAGTGTCTCTTTCACAGCTTCTCAGGTGAAAATACAGATACTGGTCATAGGAGTAAGAAGGCATTTCCACAAGTGTTTTGGCAGGCTGCTCAGAAAGTTAGTTGTAGACTCTCTAGGTTTCTACAGTTTTCTAGGGAAGCTGGTGGACTCTCAGGTTCCTGGGACATTATGTTCCCCAGCAAAAGAAAAAAAAAAAAGTGTTAGACAACAAGGATCTCTGGGAAACATGATGGCTGATGTCTCATGATGCTTGATGTCTCATGACAGACTACGGCTGGTTGGCTGTCGCCCTCGCTTCACAGACGGTTGTATCCTCATGAGCCCCCATCCCGGCACCAAGCTGGGTGCATAGACAGCTTGGCTTTGTGTTTATCTGCCTAGCAGATTGCAGAGAACATGTTGCATTTTGGAGATACTACAATGCCCCTGCTTGAAAAACATTCCTCTGTTTCCAAAATAAAAGCACTACAGAATTTTTCTTTAATTAAGAATCTTAAATATTTGGTCATTTTGGGGGGGTTGGGTTTTTGTTGTTTTGTTTTATCTGCCCTCTGGGACCCAGTGGGAAGATGTTTAAAGCCCAGCTACATCCATATCTTAATTGCACTGCTGACATTAACTAAGTAAATTAAAAAAATAAGTTTTGTTTCAGACTAGCATTCATATGGTGTTGGAGAATGAGCTGAAACAGAAATAGATGTATAAATCACCTGGGATGTGTAGCTGTGTGCTGGGGGCCTTTCCAGGGGAATGCGTTATGATCTAGCTTCACCGACAGTTGGTGAGGATTAACACTCCAGATGTCTTTTCTCCTCAATTCTGCCCTCCATCAAATATTTGAATTGATGATGACCTACTCCTCTGCTTAAACAATATCTAAAGTGGAGGACTACAGTTGCCCTCCAAGTGTATAAGGAGAGACAGTGGAAGTGTCTGAATCCAGGGTGAGAAAATTCACCAGATCACAGGATCACAGAATGTTAGGGCTTGGAAGTGACCTCACTTTTGCCATTCTAAGAGTTCGGAGCATTATTGGCTTGTTCTTTTGTAACAAACCTTTTCCCATGTTTTTTCTGCTGCAGAAATGTCATTTGTGTTGTACCTTTTTCCCAGGAAAGAGATGTTCGAGACCCTTCAGGACTGATTAAGATTTGTCTCATTGAGTTTGCATTTGTCATTCAATGATTTCTGAGTCACCCGACTTGTTTAAAATACTAATGCAAGAAGTTTGGGTTAATGACTGAGCCTTGGATCCTTTATAAACGTCACAAATTCTTCCCTCATTTCTTTCATTACAATGGCCCGTGAAAGAAGCGGATCAGCAATCATGATTAAAGTGTCATTTATATTCGGTGTGACTTCATTCTCCAAACCTCCTATATTTTGTACCTGCAAGATGGATTTTTTGGTGGTAATTTCTGCAAAAGTGACAGGACCATTCCAAATAGGAAAGATATGCTGAAGATACAAAGAGCTGTCATTAACTTTGACTCCAGCCAAACGGGTTTCATAATAGAGCTATACCTACTGCTCTGACACCTGTGGCGTTTTCCCATTATCCATGCAATCCAGGACTCCTCTCTAAATTACTTCATTTAGCTCCTTTTAAAACTCCCTTTGCATCACAGGACAATGGCAGACCTTTCAGGCACTCAGAGCTCTTCATATATTATGTGCTAATTAATGCCCTTGAAAACAGTTTCTCCGGTACCCGTTAACTAATCAGGCAGTACAGAGTTCATCCTATTAAGCAGCACATTGGTGAATACCTCAACATCAATATAGAACAAGTAGGCAGGCCTAAGAGAGGCAAAATCAAATTTGTCTTTGTTAGGTTTCAAGTCAATTAAAGGTGGGGTTCTATTGATTTGGGAATTTACTGGGATTCCAGCAAACCGACTTAACAAGGCTGCAAAACCCTGACTCTCTATAATGTTTCAGTAAGGCTTTTCTTCCTGCTTTTTTAAGTCTTCTAATATTCCTTCACGTTTATTTCTGCTAAGCTTTCCTAGCTTTTTTTTTGCTCAGAATTACTATGATGTCAGCCTGCTGTGCAGTCTGAGCTTCTCAAACTTCTTCATCCATTCTATTGGTTTTGCCTAAATGGGAATAATCACTTGCAAATGAAACAATCTTTGTGATTATGAGTCAGAAGTATACCCTGGTTTACACATCTCACAGCATCCCTCCAAATGTAGGAAACGGTGACTCCTGTTTTCTGAAGGCAAATGATGGCAATAGAAACATTAGGAAGAGGGAAAGATTTTAAGCTCCTAAAATCAATATTCTTCCTAGATTTAAGAACTTGATCAAAACAATGCAAAGTTGCAGCTCTAATGTTCTTTGTGTAAGTATTCCTTGGGTTAACCAAACCATTTTTGTTTGTTGGTTGCTTTGTTGGGTTTGGGTTGTTTTTGGGGTTTGCTTTTTTTGGGGGGGGAGTGGTGTATATATATATATATTTATTTTTTTTTTCACATTAGTGCTCAACTACCTCCTTCTTTACAGGACTGATTAGCTGATATATCAGCCAGATGTCCTATTGGCCAATCCCTCAGAAGTACAATTTGATAGGTAGGTATTTCTCAGACCATGATTAACACAAGGAAGGAAAACTTTGTGTATATTGACCTGCTGGCACATTCCCATAGGAAGAGGGAAACCCACCCAATTTCTGCTGCTGCCCAAGTGGACTTGGATTTCCTTCCAATCTCAGGATTTATGCATCAAACCTCTGGGCTTGAGAAAAGCAGGAAGAAGGAACATACTTGTGTCCTAAAAGGACCTACATTTTAATCACTGCTCCTGGGACTATGACTTCAATTGAAAATTCGAAAGTTGAGAACACTTCCGGGCTAGGAAAACTGCAGTTGAAATGCCTCACATCTGATTTTGTGGGCAGATACGGTTGGACACAATCATCTCATCTACTTTCAGCTGTCATACTTCTTTAGGGAGAAACAAGCTATGCTTAGTGCTACTGAAAAAAAAACTGTGTAGGCATCTGTCATGAAGAGCTGATGACAGGCTCCTAGGTAGCACGAAGGTAGGACATTAATATCCCAGTATGATATCATAGTACTCAGATCCCTTCAGCAAAAAGATTTTGGCACAAGTCTCAGCTCTTTGGACTTGCCATTTTGTGGCACCCAAGTCCTCATGTGCTGAACACTAAGCTTACTTAGGATTCTCCCTTCTTTTCTAGGAATCCCTTCTCTCTGACCAGTGCCTCCACTCTTGTTCTGAAGTCTGCACTCATTTCTCATAGAAACTAAGTGGGATATATCCTTCATCATATTTTAACGTTCCTGTTAAACACTCACTTTCTTTTCATGGCTACAGTGTGCTACAAAGCATAGTCCAAAAGGCATGTGTGCTGAAGTGAAAGCCCGTAACTGGCTGCAATGTCAATGAGACGACTCACCTACATATACCAGGAAATGCTCTCTCTCTTTTAAGAGTGTTTTTGGTTTGCTGGTTTGGTTTGGGGTTTTGGTGGTGGTGGTTTTTTGTTGGGTTTTCTGTTTGGGTGTTTCTTTTTTGTTCTGTTTTTCTTTGCTTGTGCTTGCTTGCTTTGGTTTTGTTATTTTTTAAGAGTTCCTCTCTCTTTATGTCAGTCTGGTCTTGGATTTCTTTCAATCCAGTGTTATTTCTTCTCTGTCAGTTCTCTAAGTTATCTATTTTTTCAGTCCTTGCTTTCAAGCTCCTGAATACTCTTATCTGTATCAGTAATTGTATCTGAATGCTTGTTTAAACCTGCCTGAACTTCAGTCACTCTACCTTTTATTGTAATTCCCTGAAAGAGGCTTGCATCAAAGCTTCCATTGATGTTAGCTCAGACAGTAATTCTCTTATGTCTGCCAATCTTCCACTGTTTTACTTTGTTTGCAGCACAACGTTGGGCCTCCTGGGATCCTAGTGCATCTCTCTAGCTGCTTGCAGAAGTATTGGTAATATCAGAAGTACACCTCTATACAAGTGTGCTGGCAACAAGAATCATCAGGTATTTTTAGGTGGGGCTTTGAGATACTTTGTATTCTCTAAAAATCATTGAAAGTGGCTTATTTTGGATTACAACTATGACCTTCAAGATATATCCCTTGCTGTGAACGGTCTCTCCTATCCATTTTTTCTTTCAGGTTTCCAAACTTTTCAGACTCTAATAGAGGATTGATTCAGTGATTCCAATCCAATTAGAACACAGCATTCATGGCACTTCTATGTGAAGATGATATAGAATTACTGAGGAAGATGTATCACCAGTCTCAACCCCACTTATCCTATAAAGGTAGTCACCCAGCCATAGGTCTACAGACTCTTTTGCCAAGAAGAAAATTCCAGTGATTAAGCTTATTTTTCATTTATGCTTTTCCTGCCATATGAATATGGGAAAATGCCTAGCTCTGCACTCTGCATTTCTTTGAAGATGGTCTGTGCCTTCATCTGTCCTCCTAATTCTCATGCTTCTAGTACAGAGTAGAACAAATCTCTTCAGTTTTCCCTCTTGCCTTTTCCTCGCTCTCTTCTAACTACCACAATAGTTATTTGTTATCTCCTTGAGGCAGTACTCAGTCTGAAATTGTTCTCACCTTCTTTTACAGCCAGCATCTGCCTGGTTTGAAAGTAAATATTTCATCAATCTGATGTGCTGCCTGATGTGCTCTCCCCGGCCAAAGTGAAAAAGTATATGGTAGTTATGCAGTGTTGCAGTGCTCCAGAAAACATTGTGTAAAATGTGTAATTCGAAAATTCTGAGGAGATGGGTGAGGCCTAAATCCCATGTTCCATTGGATTTTGCATGTGTCTGTGTGAACTACACAAAGCTCCCAGGGGATTAATTTCCCTCATCTGAAAATGGATATCCACAGCCTATAAGACCCTACCACAGAGCCTGCCATTAAAACTGTGCTGAAAAACATCACAATAGGCATCTGCTATAAATTTGCCCTTTGGTGACCATTATCCCTTGAACTAAAGCAACTCTGACACCAAAAAGCTGAAGAAGACTCCCATGTAGGGCAGAGAAGGTCATAACATGAGTAGCGCTCCACACCGTGCTTTGAGCAAGACCTCAAACTCACACAAAAGTCTCAGCTCATATTCCTCTTTGAATAGTTTGGTAGCTCAGCTGTGCCCTTTGGACATGCAGGAGAACAAACAACTATCTAAGCAGAGTCTCCTCTAACTGCCCATTTTGACCTGTTGGAAATGCCATATGTTTTATACCAGCCCTGATGTTTATTGCTACAAAGGCCTTTGCTTTTCCCGATCTTGGATTTGTAACTAATGCAATGAATCCTACATCTCCCACGCTCCCCATCACATGAACTGTAGAGACAGCCTAACAGTGAGAATTCTGCACAGGTGATATTATTCACCTCTAAATTAAAGCATGGAACCCCCTGTCAGATGCTCTGGAGATGAAGAAATCCATCAGCAATCCTTGTCCTACAGGAACAGAAATGTATGGAACTGTTTCCTTTGTTTTAATCTGCAGGGATATCTGTACATTCTGCTCTTGCTTTTTTTGTTCTGTTCTTTCCTTGCCCAAGGTCTCACAACCCTGATTTAGCTGCCAATATGCTGCAGTGAGTTCCCATCCCCAGGCAGCTTCATCATCTCTAAGCTATGCAGGCTTAAACTCTTAACCCATCATAATACCATGGTTAAGACTCATCATACATTTGAACAGTTTGAAAGTCCATCTCTGTTTCACCACCTGACGCTCTGTCCCACTCAGTGAAAGGTAAAATCAATTGTTTGCAACATGAAATAGAGGAAATCCAAGTGGGCAGTTTCCATGGCATTTTGCATCATTGTAGCCCAGCTTATTAGCCATATTTATTCTGTATTTCTAGTTCTGCTGTTCACAACTTTGCTGATCTTTGTGGATGAAGTAGAACAGTTTCTTTTTTTTCTCTTCACCCTGCTGATAATCTGAAGTAACTTTAAATGACCACAAACTTACATTGTAGTATTGCACAGATCCTTGTGACACGCATCACAATGCAGCACTTTGCACTACTTGTGTTAAAATCCCTAAGTCATGAGTCTTCCTAATACAGTCTTTTGTAATTTGCACGAATCCCTAAGATGGTTCCGTTTCTAACAGTAATCATAAGGACTGAATAAATACATAGTGTCTGATTCAAGAAGGCAGATGACAGTGTGTCATGAGACCATGAAAGCTTACTTGGACTGTTATGGGTAACACAGGACCTGCTTGCAGAAAGGATTTCTTGCTTTGTGCTGTGAAGTCTCCAAGAGTGTATGCATGTGTGTGTTAGTTATCTCCTACTTACCTGTACAGCAGAATAAAAGCGATTGAACAGTAATAAGCCTGGATGCTCACTGCCAGAGAAAAGCTTAAATCAAAACAAAAGAGGAAAGCTGTGGTTCTGCACTAAGCAGAGACAGCAGATATGGTAAACTAGAGCATTCACAGGAGCCAAACACAAATAACAACATATATAAAAAGCCTCTACCTTTTTTTTTTTTGTGGTCCGATTTCTATCTTGCCCTCAGTGACGGCGAATAAAAGAGCGCCTATTGTTTAGTGACATTTCTGAATATTTACAGTTCTCTAGTAACCTTTTGTTTGGTAGATAGTGGAGTTTGCACAGCGTGCTGGCTATGTCATTAAACATTTGCCTGAAGATCTGAGTCTTAGCGTCAATGACAGTTTCCTAAACATGTCACATTTTCTTTGGCTGTCGTGAAAAATTACAGCTACTGCGACTCACACTTTAACAGCAGCTATTTGTGATATTTTAACCTAATGCACAGGCCCAGAGGAGAAACAACAGACACAATAAAGCATCTGCCAGTGACTTGCTCAAACGAAGGGATTCCAAGCATTATTAGGATGCCAAATTAAAGAGAAAAGGCTCTTGTGTCAAATGTCAAAGGGTCTCAGTGTTTGTTAACCTCACTGTAATTTATGTCTTATCTCTGAATGTGTATAAAGGGAGAGGAAAGGAATATTCCTTTCCTCTCTGTTTTCCTTTCTTCTGTGCTTAGTTGCATAGTTCTTGTGATAAGAAGATGAGCAACCATTACAATTTTTGTTTGAAACTGTTAAACTACCTCATGAGAAAGAAAGCCTCCCAGTCTATCATATTTCCCATCTGAATTTTTAAAAGTAGCACAAAAATTGAATAACATGAGTCGTATAATGATAAAGAGATATTTGTGTTAAATTTCTCCATCTTATCTCTTAGTCATCCTGCTCTATGCTGTAAGACAAAGACATAAAGAATTAGTATCTTAGGTGTCTGTAAGAGAAAACAACTTTTCCTGTTCCCTGGTTTTGCAAAAACTTCTTGTGCAAACATGATGTACATCAGGAAACTTATCCACGACATAGTTGCCCATCTGTAAAATGAAAACAGAAACACTTGCCTCTTTCCTAGCAAAATTCACTCGTATTTGGAAGTGTTTCAGGAACTTGGAAGGAAGATGATATAGTTGCACAAGTGACACGTTCTTGATTTAAGTAAATTTATCCCATACGATTAGGTCGACAATGACAAAAACTGAGTTCCAAGGGAAACACAAATTTCTGCTCCTGACAGCAGTCACTTAACAGACCTTCCTGTGATTGGGCTCATGAAACCTATATTAAAAGCACAGATGATTAGGTCATTCTGGAGCAATATCATCCAGCACCTAAACCTCATCACTTTCTAGTAGAGGAGACACTGTAAGATTTACAACAAAGGACCAAATTCTGTAGCCCTGTGTGGCTCCACTGTTCATCATTTCTTTTAAGTATTTGTTTCTCCACAGGAAAAAAAAAAATCCATGAAATGTGATGTTGTTGCTTGTCCTCCTGGACAGTCAGTAAATCAAGCCACATTATAGCAGCTGTGTTCACATTTTGACATGAAACTGTGATATCACCTAAGCAGCTTTGTGAAATATGTTCTCAATAAATGGGACTGAAAAACAAAACAAATTTGCTATCTGTATTAAAGAACAAAACAAACCGAAGGAAACTTAGATACTTGTTGTCAACCTAATTGCCCAATGTATTGCATGTTAGGCTGACACCTGCAAATTGATGAGACTTTAGTGGAAACTTGTTGATTGCACTCTTTAAGGAATGCACGTAAGCAAGATTTGTGGGAAAGGAAAAGTCTATCTGAGATCATCTATTAGTTATCCACAGACTGCCTTTTCTATTTTCACTGATGGCATTCACTTCTCTGAAACAAAGCTTGTGTTTCTATCATATGTGCTAGCACAAGTACATCCATCACTACTTGCCTTACCTCTGCATTGTAATGTAACCCTTGATCATCCCTCTCAGAAACACTAATGTGCATTTCTGCGGGTGATGCTATATCTGGATGAGTGCTATCATATGCTACTTTTCATAAGAGGATTATGAAGACAAGCCTGAAGTTTTTTTATTGGAGCTTGATCAGAAGGAACGTGTGTGAATGTTGTATGTCTCTCCTCAACATTTAAATGGAATCATTTGCTAGATTTGAAGGATTGCAGCTGTCATATGCTGTTGTAAGACCATTCAGAGACAGAACTTAGACTTGGGATCCTACTAAGATTAACCTCTCAAACTGAGATTGTAAAAAAAAGGGAAAAGTACCACCTCAGTGACAGGTCTTTTCAAAACAGGTGTTTCAACACTTCATAAAAAGATGAAGAACAGAAATTTGGCACTTCAATCTAATGAACACAGATACACAGCCAAGAAATGCAGAAGCTGTCCTTGTGTATGGCACCATTTTTGTCTCAGTTCCATGACAAGTCATATTAGCTGTTAAATCAGCAATGCAATCTCTCATTGGTTATGGCTTGGGCTAGGATGATGCCCATGTCGAGAACTAGAAACATTCTTTAGAAGATACCATCAAAGTGGCCTTGCACTCATATAGCAAAATGGACTCACTGGCATTCAAACAGTTTAGAAACCAAGTTCAGCTACTTCTAGTCCATAACTTAGTTATCAATCCAAAACTTCCCATGACTTGGACGTTCACCTGCCTAGAATGAAAATAGAAGTATCACAACACTGCCCATTCTATAAAATATGTTTTTAGTTTTATGGCATGCTCACATGCTGAAGGAAGGTATATAAGCTGAGTTGTTAGTGAAGGACAGAGAAAGGGGGAGAAGGAGGGAGGGAGGTTACAGAAGGAAAAGCAATCTACAACAAGGTGGAAGAAAGCATAAACCATCCTGATTTATACTTCTCCTCCACCCTTTCTGTTGATTGCTTTTCCTTCTAGAGACATGTCTTTTCTCTTCTTCTACAAGGTGTGATGTAAATTGATTTACACTGCCTTTCCGACAGATAGCTAACCCACCCTCCTACTTAAGAAAAAAAAAACCCAAAACTTTAAGAAATTAATAAACTTAATCTTGTGCAACAGCTTTTTAAGTCTTCACTGTTTTGTTTGGTTTATTTGGTTTTGGATTTTATTTTTAAGTTTTAATTTCATGCCTATCAGTCATGCTGGCAATACAGAAAACACTATCAAATGTGTTGCTATAACCAGTAGTAATAATGTGTGCCATACTGGCTTAAATGAACTTCATAGCAGCAGGTACTTGGAAAACATTAGATTTAAGCAAACTTTGGATTATTCTGTGTCTAGCTTTATCATACAGGACTCTGTACTGGTGAGACCACACCTGGAATCAAGAGGAGGGAAAAAGGTACCACAAAGCTGCCCTAACCTTGCCTTTGCACACAATTAGGGCAAGATTGCAAAACCATGTCCTTGCATGCAACAACACCAAGTGCCCTCCCCCAAGAATTGAAGCCAGCCCTTTTATCCACAATGCAGCCAGGTGGCCATTACCTGGTTCTAGAATGAGTTGAATCCTGTAGGAGCTCATCTTTGCAAGTATGAGATGCACTTGCACATTTGAAACACCATTTTTCTTTGTAACAGACAGTTTATGTAGCACCGCATATAAACACTTCAAACACATAAGGGGTAGTGACTACTTGTGACATACGTGAAAAGTAAATTTCCAACCTTAAAGGCAAAACATTGCATTTGTTGACAAGTAATTCTACAAGGTTCACATCTGGAAAATGCTGCAAAGCAGGACAAAAAAACCCCCATTCCTATATTTTTCAGCCAAACTTTTCTGAGAAATTCTACAGTTGTAGAGTAGCTTTTTTATACAGCATCAACATTTGAGAAGATCATTCAAATGTGTGAAAGGCAAACATCAGTGAGTCACTCTTTCCAGCAGTGAATTCTAATCAGAATTGGTTTCTATCAGAAAATCATAGAATTGTTCTTTGAAAAGTCATCCAAGATCATCAAGTCCAGCTGTTGACCTAACATCAACATGATCATTTAATCATGTCCCATAAGGCCATGTCTACACAATTTCTGAACACCTGCAAGGATGGTGACTCCATCACCTCCCTGAGAACCCTGCTGCAGTGCTTCGCCACCCTTTCAGTGATGAAAATGTTACTAATATCCAATGCAAGCCTCCCCTGGCACAATTTCAGGCTGTTTCCTCTCATTCTCTTACTTGTTACTAGGGAGAAGAGACCAACACCCACTTCACTACAACCTCCTTTCAGGTAGTCATAGAGAGCAATGAGGTCTCCCCTCACCCTCCTCAAGAGGAGTTTCATTTCAAGATGAAACTATTCCATTTCCCTCATAAGATTTGTTTTCCAGACCCTTCACCAGCTCCATTGTCCTTATTTGGATGTGCCCAACCAGCACAGTATCCTTCTTGTGGTACCCTTTATCGGTACTCTTTGCACTAACGAGGCCAGTGGCATTCTTATTTCCTATCAATACATCTTCCTTGTGCAAGAAAATATTTCATTCCCAGCTAGTCACTCTGAGATTTTAGATCTGACAGTAGAGAGGAAGCATAGGACAGGAACCTACAGCACCTGTACTTAGGGCACTGGGAACAAGAGTTTCCCATTCATGCTGATGTGGCTGCCAGCCTGAGGTTTCTTTTAGCAGGAGCCTGTAACCCTGCTGCTCCAGGCACCACTGCAGTGACTTTCCTGATTTTTCCCTGTCTGGTTCCATATTTATGGCTGCCTTCATCTTGCTGAACACTTGCAGACCATCTGTGTTAGACCTTGATGCTTTTTGACCACCTGAGTCCTCATCTACTTGTATCTGTCTGATGGCAGAAGAAAGGATCTAGACGGCTCTTGTTTCAGTCTCAGTAAGTGCAACAGCACTTTTCCACATCACCTATTGTGTCCTGTCTGTCTTTTAATGTAAGGTCCTTTGGGGCAGCGACTGTCTGTTCCAGAGACTTAATAAAGCACCCAGTTGACAGTGCTAGTCTGTCTATTAAGGGCCTCAGAAACAGTAAGAGCTTAAGAGCAAGAATGTATAATTTCCATGTGGAAACAACAGCAGATTTTTCAAAGATCTGTCTTTACAGCCTGCACCAAAGTGAGCTGTCAGGGTTTCATATCAACTTGACATTTTGGCAGTGCTCTTCAGGTGAGAACTGAGAAGGCTGAATTTTGTCAGAACTTGACTTGAAAGGATTTTCAACAGTTCTGGGTTTTATTCCCTTCTGGCAAGAAAAAAGAAAAGGCTACATGTGGGAATCTCATGAAGCTGAAAATCCAGCTCTTATGCTGAATTCCCTCTTGTCAACAAAGGATACAGACTGACTCAGTCCATACTGTGGCCTCAGTACTATTCATGTTCAGAAGAGAGGTTGCTCATTGTCCCTGAAAGAATGCAGTGTCGTTTCTCAGACTGTTGCTGTATAGATGATATAATTTTAAAATATTGATTTCTGAGTCTGCCTAAAGCTCCTACCCCTCATATTCTAGCACAAATAGCATATTTTAAATAAAAAAGTAGATCCTTTGTATTTGGCCTTCAGTAAGTGACAGAGTTTGAAGTAAAGAGGTAACGTAACATTTCTTTTATATTCTGGATTATAGCATAAAGTACCAGAGACAATTCTCTGGCACAATAATACTGACATCTTTGAAAACAGTTTTGTGCCAGCTCATCCACCATATTTTCCTTCCATGGAAGGAAAATACTGTGAAGCCTCTTAGGAGGAAATGAGTTCTGGAGGTAGTTAATCATTTGTGAAAGTGCAAGGTGTGGAATGAGAGATAGGATTCACAGGCAGCAAGCAGCAGCAAGACACTGAGAGAATGTGTATTCTGAATGCCATTAATTTACATTGAGTACACGGGGCTAGGAGAAGTGGTCCAGTTAATTAAACCATCTCAGTGAAATGGATTCAAAAGAGGTTCAGTTTAGCATTAAAATCAGCTTTAGCCTACATTCCGCATTGGTTACACTGAGATAATGTATTCTACATCTGAAGAAGTTCAGATATAGATTATGCAGTACTGCTGGTTTTACAGAGAAGAGTTACTTGTGCAAACCTCAATATCTGCATGTCATTCCTCTCATTTCACTCATTTGAAAATGCACAGACAAAAAATTAAAGGATGAGGTTTATGGAAGGCCAATTGTCAGAAGAGGCAGAGGCAAAGTGACCCAGTGGAAGTCTGTGGTACCTTTTCATCTCTGGATATCTGCAACGGGAAAGGCTAGGATTTGATAATTGTAGTGGAGGGCCACATAGGCCCAAATGGGCCTACATATGTCTTGCCTGGACATGTTTTCCTGCCCAAACATGGTTTTCTGCCCAAACCAGAGGTAAACACATTGAACGGACAAAAGGGGCACAGTAGGCCTGGTGCCACAAAGTCTGGCCTGCCCAGGTCCAGGTTGTATAAGGTGTTATGTAAGTGGTTGCATAAGCCCACGCGCTTAGCGTATGGCCCACCGGGTGTAGCGCCCATGCTCTTCCCATATTTGGAGCTACTAGACTTGTGGGCCCTTCCTAATTTGGTGTGTCGTGGCTGACTGCCAGAAGCCTATTGGACAATATTGTGGCCAAAGGACCATCAATATCATCCCACATCCGATAAATAGGGCAATCCAGGTAAACAAGATGCTCTTGCCACTCTCTCTGCTCACCTCTCCCTGCCTGCCTGCTGCCTGGGGCCACTACCTTTGTTCGCTTTATGTGCTCCTTTGTTCCACGACACCCTGCACCGATCCAGCGGGTGATCGAACGAGGCGTTCCTGGCTGGCTACTGCTCCATCCCACCGCATCAGCCCCATCATGCTTGTGGAATCTTCTCAGACAGTGTGCCTCGACTCGAATTGAACTATCAGCTCCACCTGAAATCAACCACGTGGCTTTCGCTATATATATTTTGGGACCACGGATACTGAGCCTTCCAACTAGTGAGTATTCAGACTCTCTTGATCCAAGTTGCCAAGGAATTTTATTAACTTTACCAGCTGCAGTTTGTGCCGCAAGACCCTCTGATTAGAATGTTTCTAAAACCTCTACCAAGATGCCTAATTTGGCTGTAAATAGACATTCTGTAAAATAGTTTTTCCAACCGTATACAAAGAATTTGTGTGGGTTAGTTGTATATAAGTTTGGGGGAAAGTTCTCTTTGTATATATTAATAAATTATTCAATAACCTTTAAACTGGCCTCAGATCTCAGCCCAAACTCAGACTCAAACCCCTCCATAACAATAATGTCTGTTTATTCCTTTTTGTTCACCCAGCAAATCACAATGCAAGACAGCAGGATTAGTCCAGACTTACAATATTGGAAGTGATGTATGTCTACATTGAACACTGGCGATCCAGGTAGAGGAAGTCAGTCTGAAATAACATCTGTTTGATCAGCACCTGTCTCTATTCACTTTTATTATCTTCATCGCATTCCCCATACAACAAATGGGCGTTATTTGCGTAAATAATGCGCAAGGGAGAGGAGTCCACTATGTACACAGATGGTAGACTTTCATCTCAAATTAAAATTATCATCTTTTGGTAGCCCAAAATTTGTTTAAATGAAAGCAATAAAGCCCTCAGGAGTGCAAGGAACAACGGCACCATTGTATAGCTACTCTATTTTCTTAGACAATGAAAAGATTAACTTTGATTTAATTCCTGGGTTTTTTTGTATTTCACCTGAGGTTTTACCATCTGTGTGTGCACTGAAGTCCTCCCCAATCCCTTAGTAAAGTTTCTAGCTTTTCAGCTTGGGATCTAGAAATAAGACAGGCTGGAGCAATCTTCAGCAGAACTGATCAAAACTGACTTTGGAAGAAAACTTAATAACTAGAAAGAGAGAAAGTTATTGAATGTGAAGTAGCATACACTTGAGTTTTTCTATTTTCCAAAATATTATATCAAAGGAAAATTAATGAGACAAATATACAGAACAGTGTGACAATAATTTCATGACTTGCTACAGTTTTTAAAGAAGAATATGGCCCACTGAAAACATTACTGAGTACATAAAAGCTTGAACTCACAATCAGATTTATGGTCAAGGGAACTATCATCTTTATAATGCCCAGAACTGTTCTGCTACTGTAATCTGGGAGCATTTGGGAGACTATGATTAATCTCATAAGGATTTGCAGAACTGGCTCCTGAGAAACCATAGCTACAGAACTGAGTGTGTCTAAATCACACAACACGAACACAGTTTGCTGCTGATGGAAAGTCCTCACATTAAAGTGTTTTCTCACTGCTATCATTCAGTGAGTAGGGCAGTACAGGGAGATGCAGGAATTATGCTACAGATGTTAAAAGCATTTGTTGCAGTGAATTTACATTATATATATTATTCCTGAGTATAACATCTACAAGCACAGGAAATAGTGGACACTCAGGAACTTGAAGGAAATCAAAGCCTGAGACTTTTTAGTAGGTTGGTTGAGGTTTTTTTTAATCACACTCTCCGTATTCATAGCCATCTATGGAAGTTCATTTCAGCTTACTTCATTTTCACCACTGCATTCCTACAACACACCCTTCGAAATCAACACAACATGTAAACTACAAAAACTAGCACAACCATGATATCAACGTGTCAGACAAAGTTCCTGAACAAGACATGGCAAACCAGTGCATGAAAATGAGATATCATGAAAGAAATTGCTGTTCAGAGCAAAAGCTAGAAAAGAGGTGATCTGTAAAACAATGATTTAAAACACATACTTCAAATGTCCATCTACCAATCTCTGCCACAAGCACACATTGCTTTTTTTTCAATGCACAGTTTCAACTTGCAATTTCAATGCACATAAAATCCCTAGTAAGAAGACATATACTAATAGGAGATGAGTAAATTCAGATGCAAATTAGCTGACAGGGCACAAAATGCAAAACAACCAAAAAATGGGCATCTATTCTGTCTCTTTTGGTATTTCCTTCACGTGTAACAACTAGTTTTAGTGTCCTGAAACAAGCAGTAACATGGATACCTACACAACTGACTGCAGATAGATGAAGTGTCATTAATTAAGCAATACTACCATTTGAAATCAGTCATTACCACTAGTTTTTGATTATGAGCCACTAATATTTTAACTAGCAAGTCATTAATAGTGATGATAACCAATTCTATGGGGATTATTGTTTGAATAAACTATTTTAAATTATTTTAAACCTTCTGAAAAGCTTGGTCTGTTTTACATTAACATTTTGATCTTTTTTTACTGGCTCTGTAAGAAGAGATGTGTCTATCCACACAGAAGTGCAAGTGTTTTTTTTTCTATTCACACAGAAATGCAAGTGGTTTTTGTTCTATTCACACAGAAATGCAAGTGTTTTTTGTTCTATTCACACAGAAATGCAAGTGTTTTTTGTTCTATTCACACAGAAATGCAAGTGTTTTTTATTCTATTCACACAGAAATGCAAGTGTTTTTTATTCTATTCACACAGAAATGCAAGTGTTTTTTATTCTATTCACACAGAAATGCAAGTGTTTTTACAAGTGTACAGCATGGACTTTCCCAGAGTTTTTTCGCAAGACGTGGGGCAAAAGGTCTCCCCTGCCTGTATTATTATATCTGTGATGCTGATTCTCAGTCATGGCTTCTCCCATCTGCCTTCTGTATTTTCTGATGACTGCTCTATAGCTTGCCTTGATCAGGGAGACCTGAGGTACCTCAGCCATAGCCGCTAATCCCCTCTCTTGCATCAAGCTGTGGCTCTCTTTTGATTTAGGTAGGTATGTACAATTACTCTCAGATGAGCTTCCAAGGGACAAAGAGATATAGTTTAGTCCAGACAACATTATTTTCGTGCCTGAACACAGGATAAGCCTAATATTTAGGCTCAGTCCCTCTATATCTATTAAAAAAAAAAGAATTTATTCTACAGATATCTCCTCAACAAGGTTAAATCATCCAGCTCAGGAGAAATGAGTTGACACAAAAAATGTATATTTCATGAGAATAGTCCCAAGTCTATATCATGTTCATATGAATATACTATGATAGGAAAGATAAGATACAAAGAACCTCTTAGCCCTCTGGAAAACAGAGATCACTTTCCCTCAGGAGACACGTTATTTCCTAACTTTGATTCTATCAGACTAGTCAGGAAGGAAATGGTATCTGGTTTATGATGCTCCAGAATTCACATCTCTTAGCCCCTGATGGAAATCTAACTTTTTAAGCAGTAAACACTTCCCCTGACTCAACAAACTTGTCATAAAGGCCATAGACAAAATTCTGGCCTCAGTACTTGTGAGATAGAGGAATAGTGTTCAACACTGTCCAGAAAGCCAAACTAAGAGTACACCTATAGCATCATGGCAAAGTATATCAGATTTTCTCATATTTTCACACTTTCAATTCCTCATTCTCATCAAGTTGTAGTCTGTCTTTATAAATGGCCATTTTTGCAGGAGTTAAGTCTTTGTCATCCATTTCTATAGACATGCAGCAATGCCACTTTTCAGCTTTGTCAGTGATTTTGAATTACCAAGAACAGCAAGTTTTCTGGTGGGCAGGTTTCCCATGGAGACTCCATTCCAAAATATTTTAATACTTGATATTTCTTGTGTTTGGGCCTGACAACTTCTGAGGGTAAAAGTTTGGATGTTAGGAGGAAGTTCTTCACAGGGAGAGTGATTTGTCATCAGAATGGGCTGCCCAGGGAGGTGGTGGAGTCGCCGTCCCTGGAGGTGTTCAAGAGAAGACTGGATGGGGCATTTGGTGCCATGGTCTAGTTGATTGGCTAGGGCTGGGTGCTAGGTTGGACTGGATGATCTTGGAGGTCTCTTCCAACCTCGTTCATTTTATGATTCTATGATTCTAAGTGCTGCCAAACACAATCCAACAGCACTGTGTGTGGGATTCTGCCAAGGAGTAAGCCAAGTAATCTCAGTCATTTCAGCATCTGATAGTGCATAATTTCACACAAAAATGTCAGAATGCATGTGATCTCGTCCACACATACTAGGCATAAAATAAATTTGTATCATCTGCCTCCTAAAGCACTGCTTGTGGACCTTTCAAGAAGGGGGAAAAAAAAGATAAATGAACAACAAAAAAGATCACCAGTATGAACTAAATGGTATATTGGATCCCTTTAAATAGAATTGTCATTAAACACAAACAGTGTCTCTGCTGGCCTTTTTCATGCCTCCTCAGAAGCCTAGGTAATAGCTATGTCTGCCAGTGAATTCACAACTTTAACTCCATTTACCATCACTTTTCCTGCCCAGACGACCAACCAGTAAAGCATCCATTCATCCAAGCCATATGCAGCTGGTTTCTCCAGGAGGATGTTATAGGAGACTGTGTCAGAGACTTTACTGAATTGCAGGTAAGCAACATTCACAGTCTTTCCCCCATCCACTAAGCAGGTTACCTTTTCACAGGAGATCAGGTTTGTCAAGCAGGACTTGCCCTTCTTGAACCAGTGCTGACTGGGCTTAATCACCTGCTTGCCCTGTACATGCTGCATGATATCACTCAAGATGATTAACTCCATGACCTTCCCTGGCACCAATGTCAGACTGGCAGGTCTGTAGTTCCCTGGGTCTTCCTGGACATTCTTGTGCATGGGGGTCATGTTTTCCAGTTTCCAGCCAGATGGATCACTTCATGTCTGCTGCAGTGTAGCCCACATGCCTCAGAGCAACAGGTTTTGCATCCCATTCCTCTAACCGTGACATGTCATCCCACATCTACTTACAGACAAGCCTGGCATAACTCCACTCCCTCTGTCTACGAGTTCTGCTAACTTATGCTTTCAACCAACTCTGAAGAGTAGGCTTCAGGAAGTCTTTTGCATCTCACCATATACATTTAGTCAGAAAAAGTATTATGCATCTGATAGGAAAGAATCAGGATTTACTTCAAGAATAAAAAGATTCAGAAGTAGTGATAAATAAGAAAGAAGATTTTAAATGCATATGTGGTACAGTAGGACCAGTGAATCTTGTCCTCTATCAATTGGCTAAAGGCCCCCTTTGCACAGCAGCGCAACAGTAATGCCAAACATTAACCATCCCTGCAAGATTTGTTGAGATTTGTGAAGAAAAGACATGCCTGTTGATGCAGCATATTCTCATTATAAGTTTCTCTGTTAGACTGCATAGGTGGGGCATTCAGTGCATAGTGGTGAAGTAAACAGAATTTCCAATTTTCTTTTTAGCTCACCTTTCCAATGATGCTGTCAACTGGAAATGAAAAAAGGAGGCAATGAAGCAAGAATATTCAACCACAGCAGAGACAGAAAAAAGTAAGGGTAAATGCCAGATGCAGGTACAGAGGAAAAGAGAAGCACACTCATAAATATATCAATGAGGGGGGAAAAAGCACGAAGAAAGCAAGAAAAAGATGTTTTAAAACTAACTAGGCAAAAAATGGCTGAGAGACTGAAATATACTACTGAATTTTAATCTATTTTTCACAACGTAAGAACAGATAGGAAAGCTGAAGGACTGGGTAGGAGTAAGACTTGTTCATAAAACTTAACACTTTCCACCAGTCATGAGCATTTGGTTGATGTATCAGTCTGCACCACAGTTGAAGGATGTCTGTGAGACTGAATATTTTGGAGACAGTACCTAGAAGCTTATCTGTTCATACAAATTGCCTTTGTAAAAATTTCACTTACTAGAAAAGAGAAGAGATTACTTACTAAAAGTTTGAGCTATATTTATTTTGCAAGAGCTAGAAGAGACCTTCAAGTTAAAAGATAGTAGCATGTTTGCCTGACAATACTACTACAGGAAAGCCTCAAAGGATTTTATACATTTTAAGTCATAGACTCACTTTATAGAGAGGTTATGTAATTTGAGGGCACATGAGTAGGCTGGGGCCTAACACAAAGCAGGCTGCATTTTGCTGATAAACTAATGATCCATCTACCAGATCACTTGGCCACAGCTTCAAAATTGTTTTATCTTAATGCTGATAACTGGAGCAGAAGCAGCTTTCACTGCTGCCTAGTACTTACATTACTTTACATTTATTATTCAATCTTTCTTTTACTCCTATCAGTTATTTGCCTAAGCATCTGGTGGTACATTTGTTGAAAGAAGTCCTTACCGACCTATCAATCTTCCTTAAGGTCTTCTTGAAAATATATCTTATTAAGAAAACAAATGTCGTCTACCTAGACCTGAGTAAGGCATTCGACTCTGTCCCACATGACATCCTGGTCACCAAACTGGAAAAGCACAAACTGGATGGGTGGAGCACTCACTGGATAAGGAATTGGCTGGATGGTCGCATGCAGAGGGTGGTGATCAATGGCACAATGTCCACCTGGCGACCGGTGACAAGTGGTGTTCCTCAGGGGTCAGTGCTGGGACCAGTGCTCTTTAACATCTTTGTCAGTGATATGGACAGAGGAATTGAGTGCACCCTCAGTAAGTTTGCAGATGACACCAAGCTGTGTGGCACAGTTGACTTGCTGGAGGGCAGGGACGCCATCCAGAGGGACCTGGACAGGCTGGAGAGGTGGGCCCAGGCCAACCTCATGACGTTTAACAAGGCCAAGTGTAAGGTCCTGCACCTGGGTCGGTGCAATCCCAGGCACAGATACAGGCTGGGTGATGAATGGCTGGAGAGCAGCCCTGAGGAGAAGGACCTGGGGGTCTGGGTCGACGAGAAGCTCAACATGAGCCGGCAGTGTGCACATGCAGCCCAGACAGCCAACCGAGTGCTGGGCTGCATCAAGAGAAGTGTGGCCAGCAGGGCAAGGGAGGTGATTCTCCCCCTTTACTCTGCTCTCGTCAGACCCCACCTGGAGTACTGTGTGCAGTTCTGGAGCCCCCAATACAAGAAGGACATGGAACTGCTGGAGCGGGTCCAAAGGAGAGCCACGAAGATGATCAGAGGGCTGGAGCACCTCTGCTATGAGGACAGGCTGAGAGAGTTGGGGCTCTTCAGCCTGGAGAAGAGAAGGCTTCGAGGAGACCTTATAGTGGCTGTCCAGTATCTGAAGGGAGCCTACAGGAAAGCTGGGGAGGGACTATTTACATGGTCTAGTAATGTTAGGACGAGGGGGAATGGGTTTAAGCTGGAAGAGGGGAGATTCCGACTGGATGTTAGGAGGAAGTTCTTTACAGTGAGGGTGGTAAGGCACTGGAACGGGTTGCCCAGGGAGGTTGTGGATGCTTCCTCCCTCGAGGTGTTTAAGGCCAGGCTGGATGAGGCCTTGAGCAACCTGCTCTAGTGGGAGGTGTCCCTGCCTATGGCAGGGGGTTGGAGCTGGATGATCCTTGAGGTCCCTTCCAACCTAAACCATTCTATCATTCTATCATTCTAAATCCAAACAGCTTTAACCATCCTATTATTTTGCCATAACCTACAGGAGCTCCCTGAAGAGAATATTTGTACCCAAAAGCTTATTCTGACAGTAAAGAGCCATGTATGCTTGGATTCTGTGCCACTTAGTGAGGTGACTTTTCAGTCATGTGTTTTCATGCTAGGAAAACTCGTAAATGTAAGCAAAGTCATACACAAACAAGGAATTTCTATCACCCTGTTCAGTTCCTGCTGTGGAGCTGTATCAAGACATTTGGTATGTAAGAGTAAGTGTACAGAAAGTGTAAGATGACCTCGACATAGTCTAACTGCATCCACAATAAAAACTATCCTCTATACATAAGAAGATAAAAAGAAATCACATGCTTAACAAGACTAATGAGGAGACAAAAATCTGTTAAGCTCTTCAACTGCCACTGATCTCAAGACTGGAGCTGCAGCACTGTGATATAATGCAAGCACTACATCGTAGCTGGACAGCAGACCTACAAGATTTAACTCATCACTACCTTTTATGTTACTTTGTAAATGCCCAGATGTTTGAGGCATAGCTAGTATTATAGATGTGGATTTTAGTAAGCCAGTTATACAGCAAGCTAACATGCAAACTAGATTTATCTGAAAGTGCACAAAGGATAGAAGTGGAGTTACTGAAAGGGGAGTGTATAGCCAGGTAGTGCAATACAGAGAGATTAGGATCCAGGAAAATGGGGTACAGATGTAAAGAAGCATGTGCAGAGCCACAAAGTCCAATAGCAGGGGCAATACTTATTTAACACCTTTATTAATAAATATGAAGATTGCAGAATAAACTCACATTCACTACATTTGCAGATGATGCTAAATTGGGAGATACAAGTCATGATCAAGAAATGCAATATAAAGCAGCTCTGAGAAATACAGGCTGATAATAGCAAAATGAGATTCAGCTTGTAAAAATGCAAGCTAATGCTTGCCACAGGGGAAGAATAACTTGGGCTAGGAGAAGCCACAAATTTGATAGAAGGCAAAAGCCTTAAGGCGACAGTGGGCAACAAATTACATAGGAGCATTCCCTACAGAACGGGTGCAAAAGGGTAATACGTTTGAGGACTGTGTATGAGGAGGCAACAGCTCATGGACAGAAAGATTCAAGCCATTGGATTCTATTCAGGATATCAGTTTAACTTCAAGACAAATAAATGTGACTTTGCCTTAACTCAGATGTATTTGTGAGCAAAAATATCTACAGATAGTGTGCTAGTTTGAGAATAATCTTGTGAAAAACTGGGCCAAAGAGCATGGCATTGAGTGGATCTACCACATACCCTACTATGCACCAGCTTCAGGGAAGATTAAACGCTACAACGGTTTGCTGAAAACCACCCTGAAAGCCATGGGGGGTGGAACTCTGAAAAACTGGGACAAACATTTAGCACAAGCTACCTGGTTGGTAAATAG
>WAAF01001789.1:898839-918875 GCA_013400475.1 Tricholaema leucomelas | reverse complement strand
GCTGGGATGTGTAAAGAAGAAAGGCAAAACAAAGATTAGGTCACTTTGCCCTGCACTTAGCACTGGGCTGTTCTTCTGTTTTGCCTGCTGGGGAGAGCTGAGGCTGCTGGCTGAACTCCATCTTGCTTTCTAACCTCACCCTCCATTTGCTTTGGCTGATTTCACCTTTGCTTCTTAATCCTCTTGGCTGACCTCCATTCTTCCTTGGGACTGGGGTAAGGTTGAGAGGGGTAGGGGAAAGGTGAGGGGGCGGTTGAGAGCCTCTCCTGGGGACTCAGGTTTCTGGGAGGAGAATTGTGTTTGTATTACCTTTTACCTTGTAGATTTCTGTATATATCTGTATCTACTATAAATATCTGCTTGTAAATTGTGCCAGCTGTAAATATAAGCTTCATTCAAATTTCCAGAGCCGACTGAGTCTAGTCTGGGTGATTTCTAAAGTGTGGGGGGGCAGGGAACACCCAAACCATCACAGATAGCTTCTGATGTGTAAATTGTCTCTGCTGTTTGCGATACACAATCTGAAGGCTGACAAGGTGAGGTGAGCTCACAAATACAACAGTGATTTAAGAATGGTAGAAAGTGACAAACAAAGGACACTTAAGTGACCTAACAAAGTGTGAGACAATGAAGATGATGCCCTACAAATTCTTGGAAAAGGAACAATCTCATGGTGCAAAAGGAAATCACAGGTAGTCCTGTTGTGTGTCTGGTTTAATATGCAAGAACAACAAATTATCACTTATTACAGTAAACAGTGGAAGGTCTTAGCTGTGAGATATTTTATGAATGGAGATGGATAGCAAAATCACTCAGGAGAAGCAGTCTTGCACTGACAGGGAGGTGACAGTGAAAAAAAGCCTTTTCCTTCATATTAAGTTTAGAAATTCTGTCTTACAGGTGTGTATACTAATGTTTACTTCTGTGAAACAAATAGGGATTCAGGGAAGCAAAGACAAAAAGCAGGAAAAGCAACTTCTAAAGGAACGGCATCCAAGTACGGGACTGATGTTTAAAAATCAAAACCAACCAACCAAAACAAAACAACAGAGGAAAAAAAAACTAGAGGCAGTGCCATTAACTAAAACTGAAGTGAAATGATCACAACAATAAACATAAAGATGTTGAATTGCTTCAGAGTTCATTTTGGAAGGAAATCAGAAAGCTATGGGGAAGGATAACCAGGGGAATGCAATCAAAGGTGTATTAATATTCTACATGCCCAAAGGTTACATATGCCATCTCACAGTAGATACAAGAGTGGAAATGGCCCCCAGGGATGAAAGGAAAATTACCAAAACAGGAGGGCATTCGAAATTATAGTTTAGCTTAAATGAAGAACTGCGTGACAAAATCTAGAAGATATGTAATAGATGTTCAAGTCAAGAATATAGGTTAATATAGAATGCTGAACACAAAAATAAACAAGTGTGTTTACCATCATTCTTTGTTTTTCTAGCCAAGCTAATCAGATACATGACAACCAGATAGCAAGATATTTTTTCCTGGATCTTCAGGTTCACTCTGGTCAAGATTTTCAGTGAAGCTGGACAACTGGTAAGAAAAAAAATTAGTGAGAGTGTTCTTTATTTGTATGACAATATTTATACCTTGCCTAGCTATTTCTTCATTCAGAAGTATGTGGAAATATATTCCCTCTTATGTAGGAATTTCCTCAAGTAAATCTTAGTTAGAAAAAAAAGATTATCATAACCATTTTGCTTTAAGTATTCTTCAACAGAAGATTTGAAATTTCAATATGAAAACCCAAACCATTAGCATTTCTGGAATCAGTTGAATACACATTGGAATCTCGAGCCTGATTCCATGCATATACTCACTTGATGCCCAGCAAGTAGTCTCATTGCCTTCTACTCCAAAGGCAATTCCTTGGAGCTCCTGGTGGTGTGTGAAACTGAGCAGAGGAATGCATCTCTGTGGAATCAGCATAGGTCACAGCCTTGAAGTGAGACTGTGCTGAATCTCTCTTTTCTCAAGTAGATTTCACTGTAGGGTAGGGCCCTTGCAAACATAGCTCACAATCAAAAGCCAGCCTTGGGGGGAGACAAATCAAGTTTTTATGTATTTTTCAAATGGTCAGAAGCAGTTCAGACCTGTTAAACAATTGAAAGGATTCCTGTAGAATTCATCAAATACGAGGGCTACACATGACAATGAAGATATGACTGATTTTTGGTGCTTCCTTCCTTTTCCCTACTGCTCTCTCCACAGAGTAAGGCTGTAAAGAGCTGCAAACTACAGAATCTGACAATTTTTGTACATCTTCAGTGAAATACTCACTAGCCTCATCCAGCTTTATCTGTGGAAAACCAGTGACACGCAGGGGGCTGTAAGGCTGTCAGTGAGAGCAAAGTTTGAAGCCAGAATGTTACACTGTCATCTCAAGGGGGCTAATTTGGCCTGCAGGTCTTTATTGCTGCTGCTGATCAGTGACACAGAGAGAAGCTAAGGCTGACAGCAAAAGCCCACAATGAGTTTGCAGGAATGGCATATACAGTATCCATCTTTTTATTTCTAAGCCAGGTCTCTTTGATGAAAAGACACAAAATGTGGAGCTATTTTTACTAAGTCTTTTTTTTTTTTTTCTGAATGAATCTGGATTTAATTACGACTCATGCAGAAGTCCTGCCTAAATCTTCTTGCCATTTTCAGCTCCTGCAAAGGATTCATCTCAGTGCAGGTTGTAACTTTCATCCTTCCAGTTACTGCCACAGGTCAGAGACAGTTACACCTGTGTGAGCTTTAGAGAGCCCACTGTTCCTGCAGTGGGATGTCATTTTAAATGGTTTTGTGGAGAAAAAAGCAGCTGGGAGTTATGATTCAGTAGTTTGATTAGAGGGCCATCCAAAATTTTATCATAGAGGTACATGGTTGTAATGGTATGGGTGGGAGCTATTCCAAACTTAATGTCGTTTCTTAATTTTGCTATTTAGCAATCTCACCACAGACCATAATGTTTAATAATAGGTTCTTTGAAGGGAGTTCTGTCAGTGTCTTAATAGCTGTTGAGAGGCTTCTACATCTTCTCAGGCTCTAACAGGGTGTTGGGAAAGAGACAGACAATCTCTGACATAATCCTGATTCTTCTTGAACTCTAAACTTAGCATGGAGGTTTGCAGAGGTGCAGGCAGGATGTCTTGCAGACGTGCAGAGAGCACGAAGTCAGTGGCACTTCTTGCCATGTCTTGAGGTGCTCAATGCCTTCTCCTGGTAAACTTGAGACACAGCAAGTTTCCAGATAGCCAAAGCTTATACATCAAAGCTAAGCTGGTCTGAAGCACGAGATAGAGCAGAACACACCAAGGAAGGGCAGAGCACTTTGTCAGAGCAGAGCACACTGCTTGCAACTTAGCTCCATTGATATCATTTGCCTGAGTGCGGTGGCTCCTTTGTCCACAGAGACTCATCAATCAGAATGGCACTCTGACAAAACTGACCATATTAGGTGAAACCAGGGCTTGCTTGCCCTTACTTGGGCAAGACACTAACAAGTGCATAAACAGCTGTGGGTACCTGTTTATCACTTTGGGAGAGGACACAATAGTCCAAGCCTTTGCTTTCCTCCTGCCCTTGCTTCCGCCATCAGCAGAAGGGTGAGGCAAGCCAGGACATGTTTTAGGCCTATTAGCCTTGATGACAATGATGAGGAAATGGGGCAAGCTGGAAAACATGTAGGAGAAGGCACTTCTAGAGGAGATTGCTGCAGGGAAAGGAAGCAGGCATAGAAGCATGGCAGTCCCACTCCACACGAGTAATACATGCTCATACACATATTTTTAGTAGATAAATACTACTGACCCAATTTTTTCATCTAGGGATTTATTGTAGAGAGAATTTAAGCTCAAATCCTACTGTACTGAAGCCTAGAGGGTTCCCATACTCAAATGCCTGCAAACCTGGACTCAGACTCAATATAGACATCCTCCATATCTCCCTTAGTCTGCCCAGCACTACCCTAGGAAGGACACTGAGCTGTTTACTTTGCCTGAAATCAGCCTTATCCTTTATCAGAGGGGTTGACATGGTATTTGGAAGTGGCAAGGGGAAATACACAAGGTCCCAAGAGCAGACCACTGTGCAATAAATTGTGCCTTTGGGTATGCTGTGAAGTGTGCTTCTATGCATTTCAGCAGAGTATATATGGAGTCAGTCCCAGAGATCTTTCAGCTAGGAAATTATAAGGTTTAAAATCTGACCTTTAGATTTTCAGTATACACACATAAAAATACCAAGTGCTAGTCCAGAGATACCACCTGGCTCAGAAGGTCACAACTTCCCTGAACTTCCTTTAAAAAGTGGAACATCTGCAAATTCTAGCTGTCAGACTCCCTAACTAATCTCATCTTCTTTTGCATTGTAAGGAATGGGACAGAAAATCCCACAGGCAAGCACGGTTCAACATCTTCCTCAGCAGAAAGGCAGGTTCCTATTAGCGTTAAGGAGATCACATGCTTTGAGACAGTCTGAGATTACCAAGAGTACTGTTTATACATAATGCTACAATTCAAGTGCAATTATTGATGTGGTGTAAATAAGACCTCTACAAATCAACGTAACTCGGCAAGGAGCAAGTTCTAAGGAAGAAGAACATAATACTAGGTTTTAATTATTACAACCGATGTTACTTTTGCTTTTCATGTTATAATTATGAAGGTGCCTATAATATTATTTTTATTGATACTCCTTATTCTATGCTCTTGGAAATAGGAAAAAAATACTATCATGCTCTCTGTGTCAAAGTGCCAGAGGAGCTGTTGAAAATAATGATGAAAAAAATCTTTCTGTTTTTCAGGTGTTTTTTTCTTGTGGCAAGACTAGGACACACTGGATAGCACTTGAATCTATAAAAGTAGCTTTTGGCTTATGCAATAAGATAATCTACTGAAATAGAGACAGTATGAGGGCGAGGGTGAGAGGAGAGAAAACCCTGTTCATTCAAATTTGAAAGTTACTTCTTTCTTTTTACAATATGACACACCAGAATTAATATTAATCACAGCCTTTTTTCTTCCCAGGCAGTTTTCTGCCTTAATGAAGCAGGTTCATCACGACTGGCTTTGACAATACCTCATTTTTACCCACTGTTCCACTGCTTTTTGGACTCTGATTAAAAGCATCATGCTGCAGTGTCCCACGTGATAAATATGTTAGTTAGGGTAAGTAACTGATCTATTACCACAAGATTATATAGTTTGAAGGCATTTTAATAGGGGCTGGCAGATTTCAATATTGTTTGAGGGTCATAGAGTGTCTGACATTTCAATTTGTTATCAGGCCACTCATATCACTAGGGCAATCATTAAACATAGACTCTAATAAGGTTTCTGCTATGTAGGGTCATTCATTATTGACAAGGAGGAGAGAAATAAATACCTTCCCAGGGGCAGCCTCAGCCTGTAATACAGTAAAAAAGCATACAGAGTCTGGAACCGTTTTTTCTAGATTTGCTGGTAAATCAGCCACTATGCTTTCACATTAAACCAAATAAAAGAGCACAGATTAAACCTTGAATACTTAAAATCTATTGTTTATATACCATCAAAGTGCTCATAATCACACACATACATATATATATATATAATTATAATTAGATCATAAATTGACTTATTTTACCACTATGATGAGAGCTAATAACCCACTTGTGTCATCTTTGGCTGTGTGCCTGGGACAGACTTGGCATATTACAATTTGTTATGAAGGGGCAATTAATTAATGAGGTATGATTTTTTTCCAAAATTAATATTGTTTCTTAATTTTGATATTCAGAACTCTCACCACCCCCAACCACTAATTTTAATAATAACGGTTCTTCACATGGTCATGGAAACTTTATACAGATAATAACATAAGATTTTGAAATAACTTGCAAAAATATATAAACATTAATTGAACTCACTTGAATTGGAAAAGAAAGTTCCTGCAGTCAAATATCACTTGCCCACTAGATGCCCTCAAGGAGCTCCTTTCTGCTTGTGGCAAAGGCTATGGTGAATTACAAGAAGCTATAAATATTTACTCACAAAATTATTATCTCCTGACCCGTGGCGCTAGCTACAACTTCAGACAGTGCCCAATTCTGGAGAATTCAGGAAATTCTGTTACAGCCACTGAGGCTTCTAATTCTTCCCGGGCTTCACAGAGTGCTGGGAAAGGAGGCAGACAATCTCTGACCTTTTATCTTTGCTCCTCTGGATGATCTGTGTATCTCCAGGACTTCTCATCTCGGCAGGAGACTTTCAGGTGTAGGCAGGATGTCTTGTGATGTGCAGTCTAAGCACAATGTCATGCTGGCTATGCAGGCCAATCACGTGGAGGCATTTAGAGCCTGTTCCTGGTAAACTTGAGACAGGCAGTTTCCAGGCAATTCACGATGCACTGAGGCAGTAAGCAATGGCAGCAGGCAACAGCAGGCAGGAATACAACAGCAGAACACGTTGCATTACCTGCTCAACTCCTGTTATCAATATGCCCCGAGACTAACGGGCCTTTGGACACAGAATAGCCAATCAGAATGGCAGTCATCCAAGCTTGACCACATTAGGTGAAACCATAGACTTGCTTTACCCAAATTTGGGAAAAGCATAGGCCTTGCACAAGGCAGGCACAAGCTAAGTGTATGCACCTTGTTTTCCACAGAAGCAAAACAAGTCTGGGCAGACCAGAGCCCTTGGACTCAGTGGCTCTAGGTTGTTTGTCCTCTTCCCCGTGGTTGCTTCTCCCCAAAACAGAAGGAGGGAGGGCAGAAAAATATGCCTGGGCAAGCCAGGACATACATAAGCCTTTTGACCCATCAGGCCTACAACAACACAATTAATCATCATGTATCATCTAGCTTCAATAATTGCTTATCAGATAAGCTGTCTTCACCTTTCAACTAGGTAGACCTGTGATTTAGCTTAGAAAATTAAGGACTACATTCCTCATAAATGCTTATTAATGTTTTTCTCCTTCTGTTATTGTCTGGTTTATTTGGGATAAGCTTTAAAGTTCCTTTTTTAACTTCAGATTTTCCTTAAAGTTCATATACATTTCACACATCTTTTAAAAATCACTTGTGCTGTGCAAACAGGCACAGAAAAAAAAAGGATTAAATTATTTGAAAGATGGGAATGGACATTGTTAAAATTACAACTGAAAGAATACTGACAGAGCTATTTCCTTCTGGAAATTTAGTTTGGGGGAAAATAAATTTTACAAACCCCCTTGTCAGTTTCTTGGGAATATAAGTAAAGTGCACAGAAAATAAGGGCATTAGGATGTAGCTCAGCATTTACTGAAGAAACAGCAGTATTTCACTAATGGGTGTGAACCGTAAAGGGTCTAACCCTGCAACAACGTATGGTATTCAAGTAGTCCCACAGGCCTGATCCATTTCCTATTTGCACAAATGTAACTTTTACCCTGACTTCTGTATCAGAGGGATTGAAGAAAGAGAATAAAGCTCAAGAAAAAAAGAATAGTTATTTTCATTTGCTGCTAAAGCTGATGAAATGCAGCATGCGTGGTGACAGTGAGTTAGCTTACAAAATTTCTTCCAGATTTAATAATATAAGGTGTTATTAATAACTCAGGTAAAACAATGTCTCCCACAATTCAGTAAAGTGATCCTGCCTTTTTAATTCATGAGAAGTGCTTTAATTGGATCAGAAGAGCATCCAGCAGGCAAATAAACTGTCAATATAATTTAATTCAGTTAGTGTAGCGAGAAGGAGTCTTTTACTGACAGTTATTTATTCAACCTTACTACATTCTGGGGGTACCAGCTTAGTCAACTCCAACACAACAGCATCTCCAGTTCATCTTTGGGAGTCACTCACAAATAATCATTCAAATCTTAATGGTGCAGTAACTTGACTCAGTGGGGAAAGTTGTTTTCGTCAGGTTTCCAAGCTCCTTGATTAGGGAGAGTAAACTTTGGTAAGTCAAGAATGAGATGCTGCACTAAGAAATATTTCTCCCTCCAAGGAGTTAAATGATAGTCTGGGAGAGGCAGGTAGAGGTGCCTGCAGATAAGATGGCTTGGACACATCTAGAAAGTGTGGAGGAAAAAGTAAGCTAAAGCACAAATGAGTAAGAGAGATTGTCTGGACTCAATAGAGTAAATCTTCAAAACAAAATTCAGTAACACAGTGAGAAGCTGTAAAAGTAATCATTGAAATCTGAGGCTGTCCAACTTGAAAGCTGAGAATCCTCACAATATTCAGATATGCAGAGGTATTTTCTTCAGGTGGAGTAGCACTGGCATACACGCCACTGTCTTCTACAACCAGCACATCACAAGAATATTCAGCTCACATTTCTGTATGGCATTCTGCATTCTGCCAGAGACTCATGTAATACTAGAAAATGAAGTTTTATGATGTTGATCGTGATGTAAATTAGGTATCTGGTACCATATTTCTTAAGTTCATTTAGCCATTGTTTTCTTCAAAAGAATTCACCATATGTCTAATGACCAGATGATAGTGGTTATATTGTTGTCTAGGAAAACAACAGTCATCTTGTAGTATGATTATCATTGCAATTTAAGATTATCAGACCCAGACAGCAGACAAAATATGTGTTACAGGAAATTGTTATTTGTGTGAAATACACTGAAGATAGAGGCAGAAATTCCTATCATTAGTGAACCACATAATCACAGAACATCTGAAGTTGGAAGGGCTTTCTGGAGATAATCTAGACTAGCCTGCTTTGCATATCTCCAAGTCTGAAGTCTTCATAGCCAGTCTGAGCAACCTGTTCAAGAGTCTGACCATGCATACTGTAAAAAAGGTCTGTCTCATCCTGAAAGATAATTTCTTGTATTTTAATTTGTTTCATTATCCCTTGTCTGTTATGGCACACAGTGCTGAAAGCTCTGCTAAAGTCAAGATAAACAACATGCACATCTCGCTCCTCATCCACCAAGTCAGTCATCTCATGACAGAAAGCTATCAGGTTGGTCAGGCATGATTTTCCCTTTATAAATTCACAATGATTATTCCAAATGACCTTTTCTTAGATTAAAGTCTCATGAACAAGTTTAAGAAGGAAGCCTGAAAAGTATTATCTGGATGGTCTCTGGCAGGACTCATTCCAAAGGGAGCTGTGGCAGACAGAAGTGGTTTGAAAGCCTGATAATGTCTCTTTTCAGCCAGAAGAGGTAGTGTAACTATAGTCAAGTGAGTTCCCACATCTCAGTGTGGCTCAGATAGAAAGGGCAGGTGAGATAAAGGTCAAGAGTTTGAGTCAATTTAATTTCAAAATCACCAGGAACTCTCCATTGATTTTTCTGAAGGCAGGATCAGGCCCACGACATTTAATCTCCTTGCATTCCTTTAAAGGAATGTAGTATGAAATACATGACTGTTTCTGCAATCTTTAGATTATCTTCCATTTCCTATCTGGTTAGCCAAGAAACCACAATAATACAGAATATTCTCTGTGGAAGTGTGAATGTAGTTGCTGTTAACATAGACAATCTAATGATAGCACCCCACACTCCACAGAGAGAATATATTTGTCTTCATGAAACATTAATCCAAAGGCATCACAGAAGGGGTAGCTGTCAGACCTCAGCAATAAAAGTGAATATAGCCTCTGCACTTTAGAAAGAGGAAAGAGTTCTGAAGAAATATTAATATAAATCTATGTGCCTAATTTAATATTTCTTCAGAACTCTGCACTTTAGAAAGAGGAAAGAGTTCTGAAGAAATATTAATATAAATCTATGTGCCTAATTTAATTTACACACATCAGAAGAAGAAGGAACAAGTGGTTAACATCTTGACATTAGCTGTCATCTGCACTGCAATTATTGTTACAAAACATAAAAGGGATCAGAGATTGTAAGGTTTTTTTACATTAGCAGCTACTAATTTAGCAGTAAAAGCAACTTGTTGAAAACATACCATCTCTTCATGCTTGTTGGAGTCAGGTTTATGTTATTTAGATATTTCAAAAAGAGAAAAGTATTTTTATTCACATGGTTATATAGCATTTCTAGTAGCATCTGTTCTAAATATCTAGAAACCCAGTATCTCACCTAATATACACCAATAACACTGCAGTATCAAAAGCGTGAATTGCATGACCCATGCCCCACTATTTTCTGTAACCTAACCCATTACACTCCACATCTCTTGACCTTCCTGTACTTTTGTCTCTAGTCTATCCCAAACCTCTTTTAATAGCAAGTTTCTGCACTCCATCTCTGGGGAAAGGAAGGCAGTGCAAGGAGGATTGTGTCTGATGTCCTGGGGTTAGTTATTTCCTCCTTCCAATGGAACTCTTTTTTCCTTCCCAAAAACATGAAGGAGAGGAGTAGCACTACCACACAAATGAGAACCTTGTGATCCACAGGTCTAAGAAAAGTGTATGAGAAAAACCAGTGTTGGGACACTGATCCCAGAAAGGGTGATCTGAATGTTCTGGCACAGCATCCTCTACCTTTAGGTAATTGCTGACATAGTGTTGTGTTCGTAAAGGCATTGAAATAATCCACAGCAGTCCAAAATAGCTTAACTGAGTGAAGATACCTGAAGAATTCATGGCCTTCTTGATGTCTGCCTGTTTTTCAAATTCTGGCAGAATCATCTGCTTGAATTTTGCTCATTTGGGAATAAATATGCATAGGAATACTCTAGTGTACTTGTAATAATGAAGAAAATATGTATGTGTCCATTAGCAATATCACACATTTCACAAGAGAATCAGGCAAAAGACAGTCTGCAAGAAGAATGCATATCATGGCAGTTCAACAGCTAATCTGTTCTGACATAAACAGGCAACCATTGGAGACATTTCCAGGTAAAATCCCAGTAGACATGCCAAGCAGAGGAATGGCCCAAGCTGATACTCAGGCTGGGCAGATATTAGATCTGTACAGCTATGGTCTAAGAGGTTTGCACAGGATCTGAGCCTGAACTAAGTAGGATTTGGGCACTTAGCATTGTTAGTCATTTCTCTCCACTGCCAAAATGAATCAAACTGAATTGAATTAGAGCTGGTTCAATGCTGAATGTTTATAATGAGGATCAGTGCAGTTTAACAAACCCCTTTTAACCTAGTAGTTCATTCAAATGTACTTTTCTAGCTCTTCCCACACAGTGGAACTCTCAGGAAGTGTTATGTCATGAAAACACAGTTTAGAGTCAACACCATCAGTGAGAAGGTAATGAAGGGTGGTTAAGTACAAACTCTTCCTGATAAGCAGTGCACATTTAGAGCTGCTCCCCCAGTATAAAATGTCTATAATGTATTTCATTGGATCTCCAAAACAGTCTTTTGTATTTAAGAGAAATAAGTTGGCATAAGATGTTTCTATGCAATAAAAAAGCTGCCATCACAGTCATTGCAGTGCCACAACTAGATGCTGGAGTTGGGTTGAGAAACAGTGACATTTGCTCTTCAGGTTCTTTTCAATTGCCTTCCCTCACCCTCAACCATGCAAAGACTGTTTCTGGTTGTGCAAAGTGCCACATCTGAGAGGATGTGAAGTTTGTTGCTCTAGAAGTATAGTAGCTGTTGACAAGGACAAGAAGCTGCCTCATCTCCTTTCAAAGCTTTACCTTGTGTTTGAGTTGCTGGCTCTTGGCCAAAAATATGAAGAGGTAAAATGCAGAAGTGTGGGAGAGCTTGGGAAGATCTCGTACTGAGCTCTAGCATTAACACACACACACAAAAGGTGCTGCAGATGCACACAGAAGTCAGTAGACATTTCTTATTCAGAAGTGGGAAAGCCATTTTGGAGATAACAAGACCAAAATGAGGTCAATTTAGTTCTCTCTGAACAGCATTGATGCTTCTTGATTCTCCGCATTAGCTCGGAAGTTAAATATCTCAGGGACATGTGATCAGATGAAAACAGTCACAGCAAATGTCTGTGGAGGTCAAGTGAGAGATATGTATTCTCTTGGAGATGCATGGAAATAAATATACTGAGTTACATGCAGAAACTGCTCTGACAACAGAAAAGAGCTTTCAATGAACTGCAACTTTGTGGTATGCTCTAATAAAAAACCCAACTCCCTTTCTACAGTGTTCACCTGTGCATCCCATCCATTGGGATCTCTAATGCATCCATCTATTTACCACTCTTCTGCTGGTCAAAATGAATGTGTTTCTTCACTCATTTAATCAACCACCTTACCATAACTAACTCTTTACTTATGAGCATGCTAACTAGGGCTGATCAGAGCTGTGAGTAGAAAATGTAATTTTGTTCTCATATTGCCCTATTCATTATCCTCCTCAGCATTTACATTCTGCACATTAGGATGCTGCATATAATGTGATCATTTACTATGTGGCTGTGACTGCCAAGTACAATGAATGAAATAAAGTCTTCCGAGAGAGTTATTCTACATACAGGAAAAACACAGCTTGTTTTAATGGGGTTTAAAAGTGATCAAGTGTAGTGCAATGTTTGCATAATACATAGTCTTTGTTATCAGTCTTCTTTTTTACATAGAATAAAGCTGACTGATATTTACATAAGTCAAATGATTCATGAAGCAATATACCACTTCTCAGACCACTGTGGGTCAGAATGTAATATTGTACCAAAGTGCTTTGTTATTAATAGATTCAGGAAGGGGGGGAAGGTGGTTTTCCTATCCTATTCAGCTAATTTTAGAAATAAAAGTATTATCAGACTCTAGGGACTGGGGAAACACAAAACTGTTTTGTTTTGTTTACAAAAAGGCAGCTGTTTTGATCCAGCCCAGGCAGGAGAGGGAAGGAAGCATTTGTCTGAACCAAGAAGCAAGATTTCAGAGGAACTTCGATTTCTAGAACGTTCCTTCACCTTCACCTTTGCCTTCTTTCCCTTTCCCTTCCCATTCCCTTCCCTTTCCCATTCCCTTCCTTCTTCCTCACTCCTTACCTCTTTCTTGTATGGATTATCCTCAAACTTTAAAAAATACAACATATTTTTGTACAAATATGTTTTTTTGTTTTTTTTTCTGAGGAGATTCTTTCATATGTTAAGAGTATGGACAGTGGGACACAAACATAGGACCGCAGAGAGGTTAAAAAAGGGTATTTGTAAGAGAGTCTGCAGTATTTCCTTGAACAGCTCACCTCTATAACTGAAAGCATAAAGAGGAATTAATTCTTTCCATGGGGAAAAAAAACCACACAATGGGGAAACAAACAAACAAACAATGAAGTGGTTTTCTGTCTAAAAATCAGAAATGAAAGTACTGATGCCATGTGACTGGTGTAAGACTTCTGAAAAATGTATTTTCACAGCCCAGTCAGAAGTAGTCAGCCCTGTACATCAAGCACACCTGATTATGCATTACCTGGTCATTCATCAGAGGGGTTTTATACTTTGGAAGCAGTTGCTATACAGATTGCCTGTACAACTTCATGCATGTAGGAGAATATAGACTGAGTGCAACCAGAGGCACTTTGGCATAGCATCGTTCTTCTACAGTGAAGCCCCTGCTTCAGACTTGAATACAAAAGCTATGTCAAAATCTTTACAATGTGTATGTTTTAATTCAAAAGCACCCACCACAAGTACTCAGTGTATTTTTGGAAAAGAGTGAATGTACTCTCAGGGACTAATCCACTCACTTTTGTCTCAATAAATTTCTCAGTTCCTTTGGCTACCCGTGGATTACTGCAAAGCATGTACTATATTGCCTGTGTAGTCACTTCATTGACAGTATTATGATTCTGAAGCACTTTATACTATCACAGATATAAAATATGCCTTGTGGTAAACACAATTTGGAGATCCTATTCTGCTCCAGGTGCAAAACAGGTCACAATTTAGACAATACTATTCAGTACAAAATGACTTGATAGTGCACTGATACCGATAGCAGAGTTTCTGGGCACTACTGTAGTATATATACTTAATATGAAAAAAAGCCAACAATTGAATATTTCCATGTATATCTTCTTTCAATACAGAGAGAAGGGGAAATGGCTGAGGGACCTGAGTCTTCTTAGTCTGGAGAAAAGAGAGAGGATTTGATAAATGCTTATAAGTATCTGAAGGCTGGCCAGGATGGGGTGGACAGGCTCTGCTCACTTGCTCCCTGTGATAGGACAAGGAGCAATGGGTGTAAGTTGCAGCAAAAGAGGTTCCGCCTCAACACAAGGGGGAACTTCTTTACTGTAAGGGTCACAGAGCACTGGAACAGGCTCCCCAGAGAGGTTGTGGAGTCTCCTTCTCTGGAGCCTTTCAAGGCCTGTCTGGATGTGTTCCTCTGTGGTCTGTATTAGATAGTATTGTCCTGCTCCGGCAGGGGGGGCTGGACTCGATGATCTCTTTGGGTCCCTTCCAACCCCAAACATCCTGTGATCCTGTGATCCTATGAAAAAAACGGGAAAGACAAACTCTTGCTTCTGTGGAGATGTGTAGTGGAATACTCTATAAAACTGTACTGTGGCAGGTCAGTAACCAAAATCTTCCCTATGAGGAATGTTTGGGGTTTTTTTTTTCCCATACAGCCTAAGAGAAGAGCCTAATGTGATGTTGTGCCCATAGGACAAATCCTCCCTTCAGTCTTCTGGACATGTTGGCAACCTCATTCTATAAAATATCTTTTCACATGTCTGCTATTTGGTAAGGGGTTAAGTCTTTTGCCTTCATGCAAAGACAAGAGAAGTTGAATTTGCTTGCACTATTAAATCAAAACTGACACCACAAACCAGCCGATCCTTTTCCAAATGTGGCTAAAGTGATAAAAGCTCAAACACCAGATCTCCTCACTGCCCGCTAAAATGAATCCACCACCTCCCCACATATGTGCATGTGGTACCAGCACAGTGTTTCTGTATCTTCCTAGGAATAGTCAGGATCATTAGCTCAAACCAACAGCACACCACAGTAACCTGGCTGTCTTTGGAGTGGATAATAAAGTCTCACCTGAGACAGGTAAGCTATGGAAACACCAAAATGAGTGGTCATAAGAAGGCATGGATGTTGATGTCTCTAACTGGTGTAACAGTTTGCAAAGGGAACTCCAGTCATGCTGAGACTGCGAAGGATGAACATAGAATTCGTTATCTCAGCATGAATTCTTCCAATACTAAGTTTCCCTGCAGAGACTCCTGGTTTATGAATTTGAAGTATTACTATGGTTTTGACTTTGAACATACCAGGGTAAACAGTAATGGTCATCTGTACAATGGAATCTCTTGTAATATATGCTACATATAGCTCTACATTTGCTTCAGAAAAAGGCAACTTTGATTATAACATTTAGTTAGATACTGCACAGGACTCAGGGCTAGGGATAAGATGGTAAATACAGTTGTTGGGTTTTTTTCCCCCCAAGTATATCTAGCTGCAATGCTTCAGTCAGATTCCAACATCCCAGAACAATGATTTAATTTACCTGGAACAATACTGGATAATTAAACTTGAAGAGTCACTGTGTTCTTGATCCTTGCTGACACATGTAAAATATGGAGGGACAGTGTCATCCTCCAATGTTTAACCTAAAACATTCTCAGATTTAGAGGGGCAAAACATACTACGTGACTTTAAGGGATGGTGGACTGAACACTTGTTCCTGCTCTCTAGTTCTACCACCTAGAAATGGTTTTAAAGTCTTGATTCAGCTTTGGAGAGACTGGAGAGAAGCTGCTGTGGTGGGGAACACAGAACATCTAGGGCCTGCTGCAAGCAAACACCAGCTCTGCAGCTAGTGGTGTGGTGAAGGCAAAAGCTGCCATGCTGGAGGGAAAAAAACCTGTCTCAGAGGCAGCCACTGTGGAACAGACATTTCTCTTTTTGTGTAATGATGTTGACATTTGAAAAAAATCATTTGCTGTGACAGTATGCTGCCTTGGTTAGCCAGTAGCATCAGATGACTATCTGCTTCTCCAAAGAGAGTCTAGATTAGTGTTGCACTCCTCTTCTCTAAAAATCACCTTGTGTTTGCAGTGGGGTGAGTTATCCAGCCTCCCGGTCATACCAACGACCCTGTGAAAGCTCACTCGTCCCATTACTCATCTTCTGTGTAGATTCAATAAATCTATGCCTGCCTTTGGCTAATCCATCAACTTGAGTTCCTCACCACTTTTACAGCAAGGAGATTTGCTTCCCACGTCAGCAAGTAGTTATTGTATTTGACAAGTGCCGCTCCAAGTGCAAAGATAGGCTGAGGGCCCTACTCCTTGCATCCTCACAATTTGGTCTCATTCTTGATGCATGCAGTTCTGGACAATCACATCATTCTCTTCAACATAAAAGAAATTTTCAAAATGCACTTCACTAAGTTTCTGCAGATTTTGTGGTTGCAACTGTATAGCCGTCTCTACTCCAGCTTCTCCCAAGTTGTTGTTTTTTTGATGTGGACTCTCCTGCCTGTAATTTTTTTTAGAGTCTGACTTCCATCTCCCATAGAATGCAAGGCTATTTCTGCAAAGCAATTTGTCAGCTTATATTTTCTGGAATAATAACTATGAATGATGGTATGCCTCAGAGACCTGGACCTCAATGAATAGGAAATTGTTAGCCAAACCTCAAGAAAACATTGGTCTTTGAGACTGGTAACTCAGTCAGTCAAGCAACACCTGAGAGAAAGGACAAGTAAAACAAGTACCCACTGCCAAAAAAAGCCTTCTTCACACAAACACCCAAACATAAGATGGATGTAACACCATGTGATATGTTATAATTACAGAGTGATTATGTTATAATTACAGACAGACTGATTATCTACTACCAAAAATCTCTTACCCTATATTATTCTCACTCCATGGCAAAATCAGCAAGGGGTCACTCAGCTCAACCCCCTACTTCAAGTAGACATCCAGGAAGGTGGAATTAAATGGGAAGTCACTTTAATGAATGTGTGGCAGTTATCACTGGGATCAACAGAATGAGAAGGCAGGAGTGATGCAGAGGACCATGACTAGGGGAGGTAGTGTTTGGAGAGGAAGCCAAAGCAATCAATCTGTGTCATGGAAGGAAACAAATCTAATTAGATCTACACTCAGAAGAGGACTGAGCCCTAAGTTATGGAAGCTGTAGTGAGTGCAGGACCGCTACCAGATACTGAGATGAGAGTGGAAAATATTCTGCATCACAGAACGGGGTTAATCTGATGTATATGTATGGATATAGAGATAGGTAGAGAGAGATGTGTACAAATAGGCATAGAAAGACACAGATGCAGACACACTGCCCCCACTGCAGCACCCTGGCACATCATTGGCAATAGCAACTAGATTAGCACCCAACAGGAGAGACTTCTGGGAGGGAATGAAGAGATAAAGTGAAAAGTAGTTTAGCACCACAGGTAAATTTGAGTTAGACTTGTTTAGGGGGGTCGGATGAGTAAACAGTGGATCAGAAAGCCAAAGTAGTCAGAAGCTGTTATCTCAATTCACCCATCTTGTGTTTTCTTCCCAAATTTTCACTTGCCTTTTTCTCTTTCGCTCTGTGATGCTGTGATTTCACATTCTGCACTAAAATGGCTGGTTGCAGACATGCCTCAGGAGAAGCAGCATTGACCTCTTTCCTGAAGTGACAAATAGCTGATGAAGATCTCTGAAGTGTTAGGAACAAATGCCACTCCTGCTTGTTCCAATGTATAAACACACAAGTTTGTCTGCAGGTTATTCTGTTATCAACCTCATAATCTTTCTCTAGTGGCTTTATTTCCTCTTTTCTCTTTCCTATACCTTCTGCCTCTTGGTAAAGATTTATTGACAGTTGAAACTTTCATTTTAAATATATTTGGAAAATGAAGTTGTTGTCAGTGTCAAAAGTTAGGAGTTCTTTAAATATTATATGAATTCATATGTGGTTGGAAATAGATGAAGAGATAGTAGGGCTCTTTAACATTACACACAAGCAGTACCTTAAGCCCCCTCCAACTGCTTTCTTTTTTCATGCTCACTCTGATTGCACTCCAAACACATGCAAACAGAACATGGAACAGATTGCAAAGTCTGCTTTTGGGGAGAAAACAGTCTAGTTAGAGGCCCTCTGGCCTTGAGAGGGATTTAGGGACTTACGCTCAGGGCCATGTCTACCCACACGAGCACCTCAGCCCATTGCATCCAGTGACAGAAACATCATGAAGACTCTCCAGAGTCCAACATGCGCCATCTCTTCAGGCCCACTTGTTCAAAGCTATCCCCACGGTATTTCTCTGCTGCTGTCCCGCTGCTCAGGACAGCTTGCCAGCATCATTCTCCAGCCTCCCTTGGTGCAGACAGACTGCTTGGGGCTAGCACAACTAATTCAGAATTAGCTTTAACAGCTCCCCTTCAAACAGCAGGGTTTAGCAGTTTTTCTCTTATGTGGAAATAAAGGTAGTTTCCAGATACCTGTCTGAATGCAATCTCCACATCAGAGAACCCTCTCTCATATTGACTGTCGAAAACTGTTTGACTTTCAATGAAGACATGGTATTAGCTAGTATGTAACCTCCCAGATAAGGATAGGGCAGCAAGTTCCTGATTGTCTTTCTGTAATTTCACCTAAAACTAAGGAACACACACTGGTAATACTTAACCTTGTGCTCCAAAACCACGGGCAAAGGCTCTGAGGTCATTCTACACAATCAAGTTCCTATGGCTCATTCAGATGTTACACGTCCGCTGAGCAACGGTATGCAAGGGTGCGCACTCTCAGGCTATTCAGCTGCAAAGCAAAAAGCACAAGTTGAAAATCACCACAAAATGCACAGACAAAAGTCATCCTTTCAAAATGTTCCCATAGAGAAGAAATGCCAGAAATGGATGAGTTGTCACAGATTGTTTCAGCAGATATGAAACTGCACTCTGAGAGAAGACTGTTCATCAACATGGTTTTGGTCAGGTCTGTCAAAACAGGCTTTGACAGAAAATGTTCTGTGTTTTTTTTAACCCAAAGGCAAATGAAAGAAATAAATCTATGGTGCTCTGACACTGGTGTCTGCCAGATAACTTCTAATGATTTGTTTGCTCCATCTGGCAAGAACTTAAAAGGCTTATTGGGCGATCACAAATAGTATCTAGTGATGTTTTTAAGTTGTCATTTAAAATTAGGCCATTACAGCAGAACATACTGCTGTATGACTAAATACAAGGGAAAATACTAGATACAGAGTGAGCAGCCTGAAAAAATAACCAGGTGGTAAGCAAATTACAACTTTGAGAAGCACAAAGTGGGAGGAAAGTTCTGAATACTTAGTCATTTAATTAGAGCTTCATCATTTCCTAAACCAGAAAAAAATAGTATCTGTTTTACTTCTAACTTTTACTTTTCAAAGAGTAAGAACATGTCAAAGTCAAAGACATCTCCTACTGCAATACAATTTTCATTTTTTCAATATTGGTAATAATAACAATGTGTTTGCTTTTCTAAAGGACATAAACCAATGAAATTTCTGCACTCAACAGAAAAGCACTATATCCAGGGAGGTCTCCCAAGGCTGGCTTGGCTTCATAATCAAATACCAAAATGATTTCCAAAATCTAATAATCTACCATTCCCCAGCAATAAATAATACATCCAGTAAACACAAACTTCGAAGGGAAAAAAGGTCTTTAATCATAGTAATAGTTCTCCTGCTGCCCAGTATATCAAATTGCCTTTTCCTTTTCAAAACAATCCCCTTTATTCCTATGGCCTCTGGACCACATTCTGATCTCAGATACACAGTTCACATTCAGAGTAACTAAACTTTAGAGTGGGACATTTTCACTGGCTTAAACAGGAATTATTGAGCAATAGAGCTGCTCAAATAGATTGCATGGAGGTAGTTTTTGTGTTTCAAAGCATGAACTTTCTATCCTGAGTGCATCACACAACATGGACTTAACTGAGCATGGACTTAACTGCTGGCTAAGCTGTCAGCCCACGGCTTGGATGACAACACTCTGTGCTGGGTGAGGAACTGGCTGGAGGCCCGGACCCAGAAAGTAGTGGTAAATTGTGCCACATCCAGCTGGCAGCCAGTCACTAGTGGTGTCCCTCAAGGGTCAATGCTGGGCCCCATCCTCTTTAACATCTTCATAGATGATCTGGACGTGGGCATTGAGTCAGTCATCAGCAAGTTTGCAGATGACAC
>WAAF01001789.1:782309-892171 GCA_013400475.1 Tricholaema leucomelas | reverse complement strand
GTTCTTCACTGAGAGAGTCATTGGACACTGGAATGGGCTGCCCAGGGAGGTGGTGGAGTCGCCGTCCCTGGAGCTGTTCAAGGCAAGGTTGGACGTGGCACTTGGTGCCATGGTCTAGCCTTGAGCTCTGTGGTAAAGGGTTGGACTTGATGATCTGTGAGGTCTTTTCCAACCTTGGTGATACGGTGATACTGTGATACTTATTAAAAGCTCTTTAAGAAGCATGCCAAGTTGCTTTAAAATGACTTAAGCCAGCTGTTTTAACAACAGAGGTCAGCCTGTGGCAGTTTCCACCCATCCTTCCACCTCCTTCCCACTGCTCTACCTTATCCCAGAGTTTGCCCTGCGTGCAAGGTGAGTATGGAGGATTGGCATGGGGTGTTAGAAAGTGGAAGTATTAGTTACACAAAAAGCAGGGCAGGGAGAAAAGTACAGGCACCAGGCACAACAGAGAGCCATTGCATTATCTGTGTTTTGTGTTCTTGTTTTTATACATCTCAGCAAGCCTGTGAGTGAAGTAGACATCATTATTTCCTTTTCACAGCCTACAAATCTAATTCTTCTCACCAAAATATTCCAGCTAGCCTCAAACTAGCACAATGATCTTTGAGGTCTCTTCCAACCTAACCCATTTTATGATTCTACAAAAATCAAAACTTAGAATGAAAATATAAAATGAAAATACATTTCAAAGGGTTTAGGTCTGCATTTCGAAACGTTTTCTCTTTTTTGTGATCATTAAAAATACTTCCTGGAGCTCATATCACACAGCTCACAGTTCTGTAGGCTCCACTGCAATCTCTTAAAGCATAAATTTCCAGCCTATGGAGTGAAATCTTATAATCTGCTTTAGAAGGTTTTCTTCAGCTTGAGGACTCATGTGAGCAATGCAAGAAGGATTTGGCAATATTTTTTGGGTTTAAGTAAGCCTACTTGTGGGAAATTTGTTTCTAATACAGCTTTGTTTCATATTTCTGAGTCATCTACTATCCAAAACAGATTTTTTTTTTTAATAGCATTTGTTATTCTCTATTATTTTATGCTTTTATTAAATTAATGCCTGAAGACCTTTACGTGGTTTGCAATCCCATTGTAGTAGATGATGAATAAACAGAAGAAAAGATAATGTGTGTCCTTAAGGCCTTACAGTTGATAAATATTTGCTTAGTTGCTTAGAGAAATAATTTTCTGCACATGGCTTGTTTAAAGCTATTTATTTCAGCCGCCTACTGTAAGAGTTCTTCTGTGTCCTGCATCACAGGCTACCTATTTTGTTCCCTAAGTGGATGACAAAGCTTTTAAATCAATGGAAGGATGAGTGGTGAACAGCAAATAGCACATTTCTTAGAGGAATTATGGGGCAAATGATCACCTGTGCTAAAAGCATAGAAAGACTGAGAATTCATAAATATTCTCCCAAACACTTGACAGTTCTCCAAACATTTACAAATAAGTGACATGGATCTACAAACAATGATGATGCCATACATATATGACAAAAAATGTTAGAATATGTGGACACAGGGTTGGACTGAGCATGCTTCCAGATGCTTTCTGTTTACAGGACCTCCTCTCTTTTGAATTATTTTTTCATCTCCCTTCTTAAAACATAGAATTATTCATAGAATCCNGAAGGTAAAGGGGTGGTTGAGAGCCCCTCCTGGGGACTCAGGTTTCTGGGAGGGGAGTTGTGTTTCTGTATTACCTTTTACTTTATCTATTTCTGCCTATAACTGTAAATACTGTAAATATCTGCTTGTATATTGTGCTAGCTGTAAATATAAGCTTCATTCAATTTCCAGATCTGGCTGAGTCTAGTCTGGGTGATTTCTAAAGTGGGGGGTGGGTGGGGTGGGTGTGGGGAACACCCAAACCACTACAAATGGTTTGGATTGGAAAGGGCCCTAAATATCATTTACTTCCAACCTCCCTGACATGGGTAGTCAGAGACACCACCTACTAGACCAGGTTGCTCAAGGCTCCATCCAACCTGACTTCCAATACTTCCAGGCTTGTAGCCTCTTCTCTGGGTGACCTGTTCCAGCCTCTTACCACACTTATGAGGAATAAAGTCTCCCTAACATCTAATAATCTAAACTGAGCCTCTTCCAGTTTGAAGCCATTAGCTCTTGCCCTATTGCAGAAACATTAAAAAAAGAAAAAATAGTTATTTGGAAATCTCAGCTGAATCTGTGGTTGAGCTTGAAACCCCTTCAGCTGATAGAACAGGATTTACTGTCACATAAGCCACTGCCACACTTTCCTGAAACCATCAGCAGCATGCTTGGCTAAAGACACCACACATTTCAAACACAAGCACCAAGCATGAGAGATATGGCAGGGCAGTATCTTTATAGAGATCTCCCACGGAGATGATATGGAATGGAAATTCTTCTCAGGAGGGCAATAATTCCAGGAATGTTATCATAAACCTGCTGACATTCATTGCTGTTAAGGAGAAACACGCAGTAAAATTCCTGCCCCTTCTAGAGACATCTGTACACAGATACTCATTTTTCTGAAGATGTCCAGAAAAAGCAGTGGCCTACACAGTCCCTTGTGTATCCAAGCAATTAAACCACTGCAATTAGCAACAGGCCATTTAAGATAATAGCATTTTTCAAAGATGAAGAAAAGCCACAGGTGGTAAATAGTACACTGTAAAGATTTGCTAAAGACACCATAAGACCAAAGATTTGTAATTGCATACTTTGGTGACTGAACAATGGGGGCACAAACACATCTTCTTCAAAAGAACTCAGCGACCAGAAAGGCAAAGTATAATCTGAGATGCTGATGTAATGCAATCTCATCCCTGAATAGACTGAGTCTGCTGAAGTTATGAACGGTAAGAAGAGGAAATATCCTGAGAGTCTACAACAAAGCATTACTAATTACAGCAAAACAGAACTAGTTCCATGAAAAAAAGAAGCTTCTAAAACGTTTCTAAAAAGAGAGGAAAAAGATGAAAAGCAAAATGTTAGCTCTTGCGAATTTTGCTTCCATCCCATAAGCAGAGAGACTGCTTCCTTTTTATGTGGCACCACAAAAGTGCACGGCTTCTTTTCTGTGATATATAAGCACTTTCCCACTTTAGAGAGCTCACAGTCTAAGCATCAGATTTGTCAAATGGTACCTTCAGTCACAAAGTTTAGTATCCCAAGCACTCCCTTTCTGAAACCAACCTTTAGCTCACCTACTGCTCCTGTTCTGCTCGTGTTCCTGAAAAGAAATTAAACACAGAGCATTCTCTAACTCCCATTGTGATCTTGCAATGTGCTAGAAATTAAATAGGCAACACCATTCCCAAAGAGAGAAGTTAGATTGTCCCAACAGGTTGTTGAAACATATAATGTTCACATAATAGGCTGAAATATTAATTGACTAATGACCCCTTCAGTAATATTTATTGTTACATGCACTAGGAGAACCTTTTCCTCCCCTTACCTATTACTGTGAGCTTCTTAGCAGTTTCATTTTCTAACACTGGTGTTATCAGAGTGAGAAAACCTCTGGTGTATTTTTGAAACAAAACCCTGATGCAAGGTTTACTGGACAGGGATAGTGGCTCTCCTGTGCTTTGCACAGAAGAGAAATGGGGTTTTCCAGTGCACTAAAATCATGGAAGATCCCAGTTCAGCCTCTTAACTGCATCAGAAGATGCCAAAAGCTTGCAAATTGGCAAGACAAACAGAGAAATAAGTAGACCTTCTTAAAAGTTAAAAAAATATCATAATCAAAATATCTGAAAGTTACTGTCAATCAGACATTACTTAATTTGTATAGATGAACATGAAATCAGAAGCTAATTTACTGCATAGAAGGGAAGAGTTGCCTCTGCAAGTTTTTACTGACTTTTATCACTCTCCCTCTTTCCAAGGCTCCCCAGAGTTTTTCCACTGCTATTCATTCCTTCTTTATCTGCATTTAATTTTTTTTCTTCTTTTTTTTCCATTTTTGTTTTTAAAATGAAGCTTCAAATAATTTTATCTTTGAGAAAGCTTAGTAAGTGACATCTTAAAGAAGGACCATTCATGGACACAAGGACATGTACCCCAGGGGAGATGAAAAACAAGCCACCTGAACAAGGATTTGAATTCAGTTCGTTTATGAAGAAATGCTGATATAATCTATTCTTGAAAAGACTTTTCTGTGCAGACCAGAAAGTGAAGGAAGTAGAAAGCCTTCTGACTACTAAATGTTTCCCATTTATCGTGGTTTCTGTGATATCCTGGCAGAGATTGATTTACAAAGCCAGTGGTCCTTAGTAGTTGCTAGGAAACGGTGCTCTGCACTCCATCTGCACACAAGGGGATGTGCAGCCAGAAAGTGTGGTTTCTAATGGAGTAATTCTTCTGACTTCAACCCTGAACAGAGAAATTTTAGTGCATGGCTTCATCAGAACAACATAAGCAAATTTTAGTCTTCTATGCATATATTACAGTTTAAAATGAGCTCTTTATAACTTTTTTTTTTTCCCCCAGGTCCAATGAAGATGTTCCAAGTGCAGAATTTACTCACTTTAGCAGAATTTACTCACTTTAGAAATTGAGGAAAGCTAGACATAAGATGGGAGGGACTTCCTGGATCATATATATCCAGTCCTTTGATATTTCTGGGCACCCACATAATCCCCTTCTTACATTTATCAAGCTCCATCTTTAAAAAGACAGGATTTGATCTGCTACAATCTGCACTGGTATGTAGTGGAACTCTTTCAATGTCTAGCATAAATTTATGTTTGGGCTTTTCTGTATGTGTATGTGTGTGTGTAGCTGCCCTTTCAGCTAAACAGCTTTCTTCTCCTTGGTTTTACCACCTCAATGCATTTATAGGAAATAATCCTATCTCTGTTTCTGTTTGACTAACTAAAGCCGATGAAAGCCTTTACTCCTGCTTGCTAAGTTCTCACTTCCTGCTGTATTGATACACAGTACTCTTCCATACTTCTTACTTTGAATTCTTTGCTGGAAATAATTTTCTTGCTACTGCCTAGTATACTATTATCTTTTTCTTTTCCACATTCTGTGACTGACAACTCCAATTCTTATTCATTTTTTCCCTTCCCATTTTCAATGGGTAGTAACCATTGCTGTTCCTGGTTCTTAAAAGTATTGCCTTGGATTTTGTTCTAGTTTGTCTAATCCCACCCTGTTATTGCAGGCATCAGGTTGAGCAGATGCCTGCTAAATTTGTCCTGTTGGTGTGGGTGGATGCTTCCCAGTATTGTTCCTTCAATAGATTTAATTAGTGCACATCCACTTCTTGATACTAACATAAATTTTAAGGAACATCATTTGGAATCTCATTCTAGAGTGCTAGTTTCCCTTTCAGTATAATCCATCCTCCTCTACCCTTTGGGTAGTTTCTTGTACTAATTCTCATCTGACAGAATACCTAGCTATTATGTGAAATATTTTCCTGGAGAACAGGTAGGCTACAGCTACTCTGTTACTGTGTTTTTCTTGGCTAACAAAAAAAGAAGTCACTTATTGAAGAAGGCTGCAACTTAATAAGCTGGTAGTGTATTTTAAGATATCGTCTAACGTCTTTCATTGCTGATGTCTTTCATTTTCCCTAAGATCTTGCACATCAGGATAGATGTTCTGTGGTTGACAGATTTGTCCTTTAGCACCATTTTGTAACTGACAGTTACTAGCTTCCATTCAGATGGGCGTGATGAGTTCTACGAGTTTTGATCCAACATTTGTGGGGCCATTTCCTCTTTCCATGATGTTGTTCCCAAAAAGTCCTGATAGAGCATCTGTGTTCCATCTGCTTGTCTTCAAAGGCAAAGTATTAAATGTTAGGGGGGAGCTTTCCTTAAATAGCCTTAAATAGATATTTTACCCCCTTTTTTCTAGTTATTTATTCATTATGGTTGGAGAATCTTTTAACTTTTTATTCTGCTTTCTGAAGGTAAAAATTATCCCTAGTGTTCACAATTCATGTTCTGATTTTTTACTTTCAATTCTCCCAGTTTTAATTTTTTTTTTCTGTAGAAGTCTCTTCTGATTCTTGAAGATTCTTTGATAAATGTCAACAGCTTGGTTAGCAGAATTATTTGTCCAGAGAGGTCTGGAGATGTCTTGCCTGGGAATACAAGCTTTAGACCAATACTCTACCCCAATTCAGTGCCTTTGCTCTTCAGACAGATTCACCATGATATAGCCTGCCTTTTTATAGTTAAAAGCCTTAACTACTAACTTGTCTTTGTATATACTGCCATTTAATTTAAACTGAAATTTAGTCAGTAGTGTCATCACTCAGTAGTGTATTATTTTCTCTAACTACATTCTCTATATCTTTACTTCTTGTCCATCACAAACTGAAAACACTATCATCTACTTGAAGTTCCACAGCTCTTGGAAAAGAAGCTTTCACCCTGAGAAATTACTGAGTCTTATTGTGGATGTTACTTCTGGTCTCCAGTCTATGACTACGAAATTTAAAGACTCTTCATAATGATACAATCACCTGGTAGCTTATCTCTCTCGTGACAGCAAAGCAATCTCCAATCCAATGTTCATTGTAGAGCCCATTCACTTTTCTACTACAGTATCTTTCGGAATCCTTTCCCAACGTATTTTGACACAAAAGGATCCTCTGTTATCCGTACTATTAATTACAATCTCTTTACTGCCAGTCATATTCTTAATATATAATGCTACTATATCATCTTAACAATTACTTTTTGTATTGCTTTTGCAGTCTACACTCCGCAGTACTTGCATGCCAGCTGCAATTAATATTCTATCATGTTTCTGCTATCCTTCTAATATCCTGTTTCATGTCATGCACCAATAAGCCTAATTCTTCCATTTTCGTGTACTGGTTGCTTTGTTGCATCTGTTATTGCTGTCTCACTTCACCTGGTTTCCTAGCAAGGTTAAGTGTAGTATTTGCACGGATTTATTATCTACCCAGTCATTGGGATTTTGAGGTGCTTTTGCACAGTGTTTCCTGCTCTCTGATATTCCCTTTTCTTTGGTGCCTCCACGCTGAGTTGATTTTGCTTTCTGTGGATTACAAGAAGGTGATGGCAGTATAGCTGTCTCTCCAATTTCCGTTTATCGTCTCACGCGCTGTATTCTGCATTTTAAAGCTCTTCCTATCCACCATGGTAGACTTTGTCCTAGGAAAGTCATGCTCCAAGGACTCAGGTGGAACAAATCCCTAGAAAAGACTTTGTGGGAAGGCTCCTTCCTGTAATAGCAATTTTGCCCCTTGACAGTAGGTTACTGCTTCTGCTACTACTAGTATCTTTTCTGTTGGAGGTGGGGCAGGTTTCCTTTAAAACTTCATTTGATAGTATGTTATTTTCCTTCCCCTTCTTTTTGTCTGAAGCTCCTATTCTTCCTGCGGTAATTATTTGATCTAAGACTTAACCAATCTTGCAGAGTTCAAGATGGTACATAAAGCTGATATGTATAGTGGCTAATAACAAAACCTGCAGTATTACCATGAACATGCCAGCTGGAAACAACTCAGAAGAAAGCCAGGTTTATCAGAGAATCACTACAAGTTGGCACTGGCGGGGGGAAATGCAAATCTGCATAGACCAGGTGAATATATCAGTGTACACAAACTTAACTACCCAGAACACTGGAAAGATTTCCCCAGCCTGTTGTGTGCCTTTTCAGAGCTCTCAGACAGGAGCAGGTGCAGATCACAATCAGGGGAACAGACAGTCAAGAACATATCTGGTAAGCCTGAGGAAATACAATCTAAGAGAAAAGATATGCCTTTCTGTAAGCACTTCCAATTTGCAAGTACCAAGGAAGAGTGTTTAGTCTAAAAGCCAAAACTGTCCCAAGTACAAGTAAACTCAAAATGGCCATTCATACATTTACACTGGGAATTGAAAGGTTTCAAATCCCCAAGGCAATGAGGTTCTGAAACAGCTACTGAGAAGGCTGTTGGATGAAAACTTCTGAGTCTCTTCAAGCTGAGATTGGGCAGTTTATTAGCAGTGATTTAACATTCCTCTTCAAGCAAACAGAAACTTGATCCAATGCCCCACAAGGTCAGTTCCAGTCCTATGTCCCTTCCAAAATAATAATAACTAAACCATATTGTCTCTTCAAAAGCTGATTGCTTATCTAACCTGTCTGCCGTGGCTGTAATGCTTTCTTACAAGAGGATATGCTGTGGCAGAGAGCTTGAGCAGCTCAGCCCTGTATCTCATCTGACAGAAAAGCATAACCATAAGGTGTTATGATGTTAAAAAATCATAAGCTAAGCTGACTTGAATTTAGAAGGATCTGCATAACAGCAAGTACATGCTTCTCACATCTTAGAAGTATTCTAAAGAAAGATGGACCTAAGCATGTTTGCATAGACTTCAGGGTGTAAGATCCTCGGGGCAGGGATTCTGCCTCTCATTTTTTTAAAAGCAAAATATCCATCTATACAATAATCACAATTTGAGATTATTGCTGTCAATGGCTGGTTTAAGTTAATTCATTAACCTTCGATGTGGAATTGATTACTGGCAGGTACTCAGACCTTTTTGGACAGTGAGATATCTGAAATACTGTGCATGCATTCTCTTTCTTACATCCACAGCAGGGGTGTAAATATTCACAGGCATTTGAGCATCGCTTAAGCAACAGCAATAAAGAGCCTGAGCGTTTTGTGAGAATTAATGACTCCCTGAGAGTGTTAATAGTCTGAGGTTGAATTTTGGGCCATTAACCCCAACTGGTCATTAAATTTCAGGCGAGGTCCAAGGCTGAGGTCATTATGACAGTTATGATTTCTAGGGGGAAAGGTGTATTTATATGTGTTGGTTTAGCACTATTTCATCTGTACTGTTGTAGATCAAAGCTACGGATAGGCTAAGGACACTGCAGATCTTTAGATGCTGGTAACAATTGCCAATTCCTCTTCACCTTAATGGAAAAGGCTGCAAATATCAACACATCAGAAAATTCCCAGATAGGTTGGAAACGTTTTCAGTGCTTCTAAAACATTCACAAAATTGGACAGGTAGTTCCAAAAAGGTAATTCAATATACCTGGGAGAATCAACTTGGACTGCTACCTTAGGTTCAGACACTTGTATTTATAAGCCCAGATACAAGACAGAGGAAGGAAGGTGAGCTGGATGTAGACAGCAAAAAGGATGGAATTCACCCAAATAAAGCTATCTTGAGAGTACCAAATGTGCAAGGCACCTCCCAGCCTCTACATAGATATGCAGTTTACACAGTCTGTGCATTTCTTGTGGTGCAGAGCTTTGCCTCATGTCAGAGGAAGGATAAGAACTCAGTACTTATGCTGATGACCAGCATCAGCACTAGTTTAGGGCTTGTCTACCTCATGGGATCCTGTAGATCAGAGGAGACTTGAGAAGAGTTGGGCAACCTGAGCACAAAGCTCCTGGCTCAAGCACTCAGTGCAAAAAGAACTCATATTGAATGACATCCAGATACTTCTTATATAAATGTTTTAAGGGAAGTAAAAATACCTTGATTTGTAGGAAGAATCCAAAGGTGGGGGTTTTATGTGTCAATGGAACTCCTGTAATATCTGCATGCTTCTCAGAGAGCATCCCTGCTCCTCCACTTGCTTTCCCTTCAGCTCCTGCCTTCGTGGTCCTGCCCCTTCTTGATGCCACAGTAAGTCCATTCAGCTCGTTGAACTAGCAGAAACCTGGAGGGCTAGGGCCATTGCCTCTTTTATTGTCTGTTTGTTTGGGAAACAGTGGGAGAGCACAGTCTGCAACCAGAAAATAGGGGTGGAGGGACAATAGCCACTTAGATTTGCTTAACCTAAGTGATGCTTCTTAGTTCTTTGGAACAATTACAGAGACAAATAGCACTTCAGATACACACGTACATACTAAAACCAAAACCTGCTCACAAGTATCTCATTTTCCAACTGGTTTTGCCACAGAAGGATTAGATACCAGGCATAAAGCAGTGTGCATGCAAGGAGCCAGAGCATTCCTGGGTTGCACATGTTAGACGTGCCTGGCATTTATTACAGTGGTGCAAGAGCACCTCTGTAGTCAAGGGTCAGTGAGCATTTCCATTATAAACAAAGAAGTTAAGGTTATAATATCTCACTTGTTTCAGAAGTCTCAATAAACAATAGCAAAAAAAGATGTGTTGAGATGAGCCTGGCAAAAAAAAAAAAAAGCTATCAGACAATTTTAGTTCAGAGAGCTCCCAACTTTCCACAATCTGGATAACAAATAAAAACCTGACAGCCTGCAACACTGCTTTTTACAGCGTTAAGTTTGCCAGCAGTTCAGGGGGTAGCGCATGATTTTGTCACCTGTGGATCTGATCTGTGCACAGTGGAGGCATTGTTATGATCTCTTCTCTTGGGGTTCTTTTCTTATGTAGGAATCACGGTGCACAGCAGCACATTTAGAGCAGGAAGTTATGGCTCATGCTTTCTGTAAAGGGACTGGCAAAGGTTAATACACCTGCTAGACACATCCTGCTAGACAAACATTACTTTGCTGTCACAGGTCAGCAGTCTACCTCCTCACCAACCACATTTTAAACTTAAATTGTGCAATACCATGGCAAACCCATCCAGTCATGGGCAAATGAATATTAATGGCCCTGTCTGCTTCTAATAAAATCAACATAACCTGCATAAGGCGCCATGGCCTCGAGTCCACTGCAGCATGTCAGATCCTGCACTGGAGTCAGCAACCCAACCAGAGCTCTTTGTAGGGGTGTGGAGCAATGTCAGTTACTTGTTAGGATGGTCTCCAGTGTCTGCTGGCTCCGAAGGCTTCTTAGAAGAAGGGCTTGCAAAGCACAGCTATTTGTTCACAATGAAGGAATGATTTTTGGTGTGTGTTACTTGCACCAAGGTAACAGCTACCTGAGATTATGCCTATTCCTATGCCTGTGCCTGGTCTGAGTGATCTATTACTTTCATCTAAGTAACACAGAAAAGCCTCACAGAATACTTCAGTCAGATATGACTGGGGTGATGACTTTAAAACTGCTGTGGCAACTGCCTGTTTGAAAGAACTAATCCTTCAAATGTATCCTTCACCTGCTTTCCCCTAAGATGTTAGCCCAAATTCTCACTAGGAATAGAAACAATAGCATCACTCTACTAACGGAATAGTGGTTTGTAAAATAAACTCTTGCCTTTGAAGTAAAACCAGACATAATGTTCTTGAATATCCAGCATCAGGCTACTCAAAAGCCATACTTTCTGGGATGTTTATGGTCAGATCTCCAATACTGGCACACCCAATTAAATTATGAGAATCCATATTTTAAAAATGAGCCAAATGCTAAAGCATTCACATTTTTAAAGAGAAGGACAGGAGTAGGACAGCCACTATGCAGCCTCTTCTACTAGCAGCAGTATACACCAGTTTCACCCATGTTAAGGTGACCTGCCTTCTGACAGCCAGGCTTTTAGAATGTGTTAGATAGGTGCAGTTAGCAAGAACCATAACACACCTCTAAAGGTAGCTGAGAGAGTGCAAACATGTGCTCCCTGAGGACTTGTCAAGGCCAGAAAAGGAAGAATGGGCTCAAAACTCTCCATCTGCCCAGCAGTCTCATGGTGAATAAAAGCTATAGATAATGGCCTGTGGTTTGCAGTTATCTAATCTGAGTTCTTTACAGTCAGGGGAATGCCATATATACCACAAGCTGAGTGCAAGATGAAGCAATTAAACCAGATCTTTAAAAGCAGCCCAAGTATACTTTGCTTGGAGACATCCATTACAACAAGCAATACATCAGACACCCTTCATTACAAGGATTCTGTCCTGCAGGTACTGGAATTTCTCCCACTTGCTTTATATTGGAAAAGAAGATAATTTTTTCCCTATAGTCCCATGCACCAGTTCCCACTGAGAGTTGCAAGGATATGCTGAGAGATCAGATTATGAACTTTGAGTAAGATTTATTAATAGGTTCAGGCACTCTAGCTAAGTGTAAGAGTGAGTGCCTTCATGGGGATAACTTTCTACAGCTTACAGCACCTCTCCCACTTCAGATAGGCAGTATCAGCTTCTGGTTTTCACCTGGATGATATTGTTAACACCATGTCTTTGAATTTATAGTTGTGTAAGAAGTCACCAACATGGCCACAGACATATTTGTATCCTGCTAGTTCCACTTTGGTCTCCTTACATTGCCCCCAGTGCAGTGCCCATTCCTCCCTTATTTTGAGACTCTGACCATAACCAAGTGGTGGAGTATAAGCCTGTGGTGATCTCCCTAGGGAGTCAGTTTCATTTGCTTCTTTGTGACCTCTCTGTGGTGCAATAATTGTAAAGATTCAGAATCTGAATCAGAGGAAATACTGTTGTACCAGAATAAGAAGATGCAAGACATTGAGCAACCTGTAACCTGAGGGCTTTTCAGCAGATTCTTCAACAACAGTGTTAGAGAGACTACTGATTGGGACTAAATTCTCTCTGCAGAGATTTATATTCATACACTGAAAAGCATCTTTTTCCCTAGCAATAACACATTTCATAATAATCTCCTTGCTACCAAACAGAAATTAAAGATTGTACTCAATCCATTTCTTGTTGAACATGTTTTGGTTTAGAGTCCCTGTTTTATCTGTCTGCTGCTGAAAGTAGAATCACAGAATAGAATCATAGAGTATTTTTAGTTAGAAGGGACCTTTAAAGGTCATCTAATCCAATACCTTTGCAGAGACCAAGGACATCTTTGACTAGGTGTGCTAGTTTGAAGCTAGCTAGAATATTTTGGTGAGAAGAACTAGATGACAGGCAGTGAAAGGAAAACAATGGTGATGTCTACTTCGCTCATAGGCTTGCTGAGATATATAAGAATCAAAACATAGATAAGGGAGTCTCACTTCTGCTGGGGAACTGGCTGAGCTGCATCTCTAACCTCACCCTCCATTTGTTTTCTAATCACTTTGCTTCCTAACCCCCTGGCTGAACCTCCATTCTTCCTTGGGACTGGGGTAAGGTTGAAAGGGGTAGGGGGAAGGTGAAGGGGTGGTTGAGAGCCCCTCCTGGGGACTCAGGTTTCTGGGAGGGTTGTTGTGTTTCTGTGTTACCTTTTACTTTGTCTATTTCTGTCTATAACTGTATATACTGTAAATATCTGCTTGTATATTGTGCCAGCTGTAAATATAAGCTCCATTCATATTTCCAGAGCCGGCTGAGTCCAGCCTGGGTGATTTCTAAAGTGGGGGGAGGGGGGAGTGGGTAACACCCAAACCATCACACTAGGTCATGTTGCTTAGATTCCTGTCCAACCTGAACTTGACGTTTACAGGTAAGGGAAAGTATAAGGAACGTCTTGTGCAAATTCCAATTTGTTATATTTAGGAGTGCTTTGGATCGAAGGAAATGGAAGACCCTTTACTTCCATCTCTTCTTAAGTTTTCCTAATTGTTCTTTCTATGACAGCTCCCATCCTCAGATCAAGGTTATTGCAGTTCCTTGGCTATGACTCTAGTTCTTCATGTGCCATCCACATTGACACATGAATGGGAGCATGTGTGTCAGATTAAGGAAGGTTTCCTCCTGAAAGCACTATTGTAGACCTGGAGTTCACATAGAAGTTTAAATGTTGACTCCCCATGCTCTCCACTTCAGGAGCACATCCTTCAAGGATCAGCTTCAGCAATATGGAGAGAAAGTTGCTCTGTTTTGAAGATGAAAGTGAAAGCTTGTACGTGCCCAGGGTATGCACTGCTGATTGTTGCTTAGCAATGGAATGTGCAGCACATTGTGATGGTGCAAAAATATCAGAACATTTTTTTAAGGAAAAATACAAGGGATAAGAAGGTCACACTAATAATCATTAGAGAGAAGGGAACGTTATCTGCTGCAACAGCTAGAGAGGAGATCATACTTCCCCAGCTTTCAAAACTGAGGGGCAAAAGAGGAGGCAAATTCAAAGTGTTTAGTCCCCTCTCCTGCCTTACTGTTAACAATCCCACTACATTTTAGCACACTGGAGCAGGATTTCTTTTTCCAAAGTAGTTTTGCTCCTGGCTTAAAGGGTAAAATGCAAAGAATCTGCCACATTACACCAAAATAATGGATTTAGAAAGAAAAGCATTTATTAGTGTAGACGAAAACACAAATATTCTTTTCAGGCTTGAGCGAGATATCCCATTAATAATGATTTAGCACAGGTCCCAGAGGCAGCTAAATAAAGCAAGGCGGCTAGGCTGAGCTAGGCAAGTGGCTTGTGATTACACTCCCACTCCAATCTCAGAGGAAAAAAAAACTAAAGAAAGAGAACTGACATCCTTCACAGTGCAGACTACAGAAGAAATGTGACTTGTGGCTTTTTGTTAATACAGTATCAACTTTAATTGAACCTTCAGGCTTTGATTCAAGTCAATATATCTGGAGCTTCCTGGAACAATAAATCTTGATGTTAACCACAGTAGAGGTCAATCTCTGTCTAATATATGCTTTGTAATGCATTTAAAGTAGAGATACAGTGTGTAGATGGTGAATTATTCATACACACAAACTATTAATGAATAAGTCAATGTAAGAACAAGATTTGGGACCCTTAATATTAGAAAGAGGAATTAGCTCTGCAGGAGCACAGGTTCCCAGTGATGGTCTAACACCATGCTCACCCATCTACTCATTACATTTATTTCTACTAACCTCATATGAGCCAATTTCTAAGCTGAAAATTAGCAGTCAGAGGCTTGGAGTTTGGGAATGTGTCTCTTTTATGTTACACACAACCCTCAAGAATGGACTCCGTGTATCTTGGAGCTTTGTTTCCCAGAGTTGCCCTGCCCTGGGGGACACCATGACCCTTGGCATGGTGCTAGCTCACTCAACCTCCCCACACCTCTCTCCCTTGTCTGTGTGGCCACAGCAGCAAATAGTGGCAGTCATCACATGCCCCTGCCATCTCAGACAGTGCAGCTGAAACTGTGGATGCTTTCCTCCTGCCTGCCAGCTGTGGGGTGGGAGAAGGCAGACCTGAAGGCAGACCCAAAGGCAGCAGGCACTGTAGCTTCCAGAGGGGGAGCTCACTTCAGATCCTACAACTTACTTGAGTCTACTGGGCTCACGCATCATAGACATTTCACAAACCACAGTACAAGGGTGCACAGCCATTTTGTTCATCATATCTGAGAGGGGGAGAGAGCTCAAAGGCTGCTCCAGAGGAGATAGGGACTGTGTAATGGTGGGCAAAGTCTGGCCTCCAGTGAAGGAATGGTAACATTACGACATAGCCTGGTGCCTCAGCCTAGCAAACCATTAGAAGCAAAATTAAGGTTACTATAAAACCTTACGGCAGAAACTAAACTGTTTGAAAGCAAAACCCCCACCCCCTTTTCTCTCCCAATTCCTCCATGATATACAGCCAATCCCATCCATCCCTGCTCATACACATCGCTAGAGAACATTACACAGAAAACTATGCTCCCTCCTCTCATGAAAAGAATCACAGAATCATAGAATCAACAAGGTTGGAAGAGACCCCCAAGATCATCCAGTCCAACCTATCACCCAGCCCTAGCCAGTCAACTAGACCATGGCACTAAGTGTCTCATCCAGGCTTTTCTTCAACACCCCCAGGGACAGTGACTTCACCACCTCCCTGGGCAGCCCATTCCAATGGCAAATCACTCCCACTGTGATGAACATCCTCCTAACATCCAGCCTATACCTCCCCCGGCACATCTTGAGACTGTGTCCCCTCCTTCTGTTGCTGGTTGCCTGGGAGAAGAGACCAACCTCCACCTCTCCAGTGAGCCAGGAAAATAGCACTGAGGCCAGATAAAATTTGTCATGTTTAAACTATGTGCAAAAAAAGAAAAATTAAGAAAAAAACACTAAGATACAACTTCAAGCAAAATGTTACATGAGAAACCCAGTCATAGTTGAGGAGTACAGAAGACGTGGGCCAGCTGCAGCTCTCAGCTGCGAGAAGAAATGTGTTGCACCTGCAACATGAAAATGAGCTCTACTTTAAGTGGTATATGTCTCCTTTCATTCCTCAGTGAGCATGTATCTTTTCCGATAACATTCCAGGAAGTTAGTAAGCACATCAGTAAGAGAATGTGGCAGGGTTTGCCAAATGTCATTCAGACACAAGAGAGATTTAAGCACTTAGCACAGCTCCTCTGCCCCATTCAATCAGTAGACTTGCTTGTTACAGCTGCCAGATGCTGAAAAAAATGCTTCTCCGTTGGTACTGCTGTCCAGTCAGTGCAAGCACCTCATCAAAGGACAAATAAAATTTGAGAGGCAAACTTCATTCCTCAGATGGGAAAAACTCCATTTCTTAGGCTTTTGCTAGCTTTAAACCATCTTTAATAATTTCACCTGAATATAAATCCTATCTGTGGATGTAAGCAGCCTCAATTTTTGTAACGCAATCTATTTTTTCTGTCGTGAGGTCTGATCCCCCCCCAAGTAAAAACTTTGCAGTGGAGAAAAGACTACAGAGACTGAACAGAAGAGGCATCTCTGCTTTGATTCCCTGAAAGAAGTATGTTGCCAAACTGACAACTCCATCTCAAAACAGTCTCTCATAGGGCATTTCCCTGATTTGGTGTGCTGGGCCACTGAACTGGCAGTAGAGAGCTGTTCACAGCTTCTTGCAAACACCTGTCCTCATTATCTTTGGGTCATCGAAAGCAGCTTTTAGACAGAGGGGCTTTGCTCTTCTCCTCTTTCTTCTCCAGAAAGTTTCTGTCAAAAGCTCCACCACCTCCAGCTTGAAGAATAAAAGGATTTGTCTGGGTTGGGGGGCAGAGCATGATGCTGTTAATGACAGTGGCATATTTATTTCTGTGGAAAACCCACCTGGCCACGGTTGTCTAAACAATTCTCTAAGACAAAGATCTGTGTCTGATGCCTGTTCTGCTCCCTTCAGCTGCATTCTAGACACAGCGTTAATATTCTGAGCCATTCTGGGTTAATTACTCTTCTTGAAAGCACCAGGGAGCAAAACCACTGCTATGTATCAGCAACTCGACTTCTCTGGACGTCAGCATAGACGCTCGCTGGTAGCATGTCCTCTCAACATATGTAGCCACAACAAAGAGCAGCACAACCAACCCGTTCAACACACATGATAGTTGAACTTCTGATTTCAGAGATTTGCTGTACTTACTTTTCTCAAAAGAGAAAACAAGAGTTTTGACTCAGCACAGACCATCCTCCATCCCAGTTACACACCATACCTCTAAAACTAAGCAATGGCTGGTGTCAGATTCCCGCTTCTTGAAATTTCAGTATCATTTCCAACCACCCTGTAAGTTTTATGGCAGAAAAAAATCCTCTTCCTTCACATGAGTGATTTTCTTATTTTTTAAAAGTGTTTTCATCAATAAATCTTGACAAAGCAGTCATTATCAGCAGTCCAGTGTCTTTTCTCATCTCACAGGTGTGTAGAGCTAGCAAGATTTGCCACAGCCTGTTAATGTTCTCACTATCCAGTCATTAACCAGACTTCATATTGGTACTGAAATGTGAAACTTGTAATTTTAGCCTTTTGACATATGGGACAAGTGAATTTTGTAAACTCATAATTAATAGGTTAAAATGAGGAGGTCAAAAGCCACCTGCTGCTTCAGTCATGAAATAGATGTTTAAAAGCATCATGCATTTCTGGGAATATTGAAGGAAGAGATCACACAGATTACTGAGTCATGTCCCCAGCAACCAACAGAAAGTAACTGTTTAGCCCATCAAAAAGTAGATGTTCATGGAAAGCTTGGGTCTTTCTAGGCCCAGTTATTACTGGAATATCTGTCTCACAAAGCCCTGCTCACCAGTGGCAAAAAAATATTTCTCAACACTCTATATCAAATTAAAGACTAAAAGACCAGAGCTGTCTGGATGCATGGAATGTACATACAGAGATCTGATCACTGATACAAGAAATATCCAGTCTCAAATCAAGGTTCCTAACATTCCTGTGAAGTAGGCTGCAGCCCATGAGTGGAAGAGGATGCAAAACATAAACAAGACAAATTGCTAGCTAACACAACCAAGCTGATTGTTTTTATGCTTTTAATGTAATGACAACTCCATCTCAAAACAGTTTCTCAGAGGGCATGTCCTATAAGGAGCAGCTCAGGGAACTGAGTTGTTTAATCTGGAGAAGAGAAATCAAAGGGGCAATCTTATTTCTCTCTACAACAACTACCTGAAAGGAGGTTGTAGTGAGGCAAGTGTTGGTCTCTTCTCCCAGGTAAGTAGCAATAGGATGAGAGGCAATGGGCTTGAATTGTGCCAAGGGAGGTTTAGATTGGACACTGGGAAAAATTTCTTTACTGAAAGAGTGGCGAGGAGTTTGAAGAGGCTGCCCAGGGAGGCAGTGGAGTTGCCATCCCTGGCGGTGCTCAAGAAGTGTACAAGTGTGGTGTTTCGGGGTACAGTTTAGTGGTGGTGGTAGCTGAGTAGCTGGATGCAATGATCTTAAAGGTCTTTTCCATCCTTGATGATTCTACGATTACAGGGTTAAGTAGTCAAATATAAAGGGATGTTCCTCTGAAGACTGGAAACACTGCCAAACTTGAGGGACTTGGAAAGTCACTCCATATTAGAATTCTATAGAATTCAGCATTCTGCCCTCTGGAAGGCTTTGGAAATCCTCATCCCCCCATTCAATCAATGGAGAGATGTAACTGCTATGCCCAAGCAAAGCACCTACCATCACTGCCTGACCTCTGAGTGTCTCCTTTAGCTGAGTTAGGGTCTGACAGCCTCAGGTAGCAGGCTCTCTGCTGGTGAGATGTTTTATCTCCCAGATGAAGCAGGATGCTGACCCTGCACTTTTAGTTCTTGATTTATCTGTGCATGCTTAGCCATGTGAGAATATGGCTATGTATACAATCTCTACTGGAGTAATAAGAACAGGGGTCCTCTTGAGGAGTGCTGAGGCATTTGACCTTTAGTTCACTAGTTGCAATTTCATCCAATCTGGTAGTTATTAAATATCGTTAGTGTGCAATGGCTTTACTGTGGCCTGCCGGTATGTGAAATGAGCTTGTGGTTTCCTAGGCTAGATCCTGCGGTGAGGCTTGTGGAGCCCTGGAAGCAGCTTGCCATTAGCAGTCTGAGCAGATCTGACAAAAGAGTAGACATTTGAAACTACTGAACTTCTTCTCCAACTCACACAGGAAAGAAGAGGTATGTTACCTGCTCTTTCAGGGAAAATTAATGCCACTGAAAAAGCTACCTCGATGATGGTTTTGCAGAACAACGTAACAACAATTTTGAATGTAAATTCTGCTTATGAAAACACAGTTGCATGCTGGTAACAGCTTGGGGCTTTGAAAGGAGACTGCAAGCTCCCAGCCTCAAAGTTTTGGTTCACTGAGAAACAAGTAGGATGGCAGGGTTCTGGCACTCCAGAAGCACATGCCATGTTAGATATATCCTCCTCGTGTCTCTCGCTTTTCGTTTGGTAATTTCTGTTGATCGCTGCCCCCACCTGAGCTGACAGAGCTCATGCTGTTTGCTCTCAGCCAGATACAAGGGCTGAAGTAACTAGTGAAGCTTTTTCTAGACATGGCAGACAGGCTTTTACCTCTGCTTGTGCATTTTGTTTGATTATGTCACGCAGTCCCTCATAGCATTTCCACATCGCCCATTGCAGAGGAAAAATTAGTTTCCCATCTGCCTGTGCCACCCAGCCTGCTGACAGACACAGGTCAGTGAGTGAGATAACTAGCTACTCCTTGCTGAGATGGAGGGAAGGAGAAAGATCTGATGAGGAGCTATGCATATATATCTGCATGCCAGGCATATTATGCTACTCAGTAGGTTTCCCGTTCTAGCCTCTGAGCCTCCCTTTCTGGTTTTGCTGGCATCTCCCCCTCTTATTTCAGCACATCTTGCCTGACGGTTTGCTGCATATATGTTTTTACAAATGGATTGTTAGAAATGTTACAGTGGCAAGGGGCATTTTGTTAAATGTGTCATTTCCACCTCTTGATCAGAAAGAAGACCCTCAGATTCCCACGTTGCTGAACTACAAGCAATGCACATTCCCTTTTCACTCTACTTCACAGTGCTCCTTTAGCTTAATTCTTCTCAATAACTACAACTCCCCTTTTTTCCAGAATTTGCTGTTTTCCTGAACTTTATTCCTTGGATTCATGGCAATTGTAACAGCACTTCTGCTCCCATCAGTCTGAAAAACACCTGTGCCATTCTCAAGAAGCAGGTACCAGCCCAGATCTATTGGCCTCACAGGTCAATTTTTTTCTTGCTCCCAGAGAAGTATAAATGAAGAGTCTTGAGTCTTCCTTTCCTACCACAATCCTCATCATTATTAGTACCACAGAAATGTTCATCCTGTGAAGAGATTGTGTCCATCTGCACATAAAAGCAGGATCTCATAAGTAAATGACCTGCATTACTAATCACTCTTAGCTCAGCCAGTGATTAGAAGACCCTCTAGCACTCTCTGCAGAGCATCTAAGGATTTCATCAAAGCAACCATGAAAAAATCTTGTGTTTTGGGTGGAACATCCTTTTACTCAGGTCAGCCTTCTCTGCTATGGTTCAGTCAAACACACAAAGATAACTTCTTTGGGCAAAGACTGCAACAAGCACTCCTTTTTCTCTTACCAACAAAAGGTTTCTGATGGTGGTGAACTCATTTGTGAAGACTGCTACCTGCAAATATTTTGCAGCAGAGTGTCCTGTTTTTCAGGCTGAACAGGACTCTTCAAATTCTGCAGTTATCTGCCATACTGCAACTCTGGGCCTCCAAAGAACTGCCACACTCTTAAATCCAATAAAATAAGGGTGAGCTTAATATAAAACTAATTATCTGCATCTTTTCAGGTTATTGTTGTTGATGTTACTTTCCCTGCTGTAAGTCCTGTGGAAATACCTTCAATATCCCAAACCAAACGCTGGAAAAAGCATACCTCCTTTAAGCAGAACTTGAGATGACATTGATAGCAAAAGTGAATGATGACAAAAGCTTCTTCTCTACCCCCTTCATTCTACCACAATGTGGGAAGCACCCACAAAGTGCTTCTGATTTTGTAACCTTCAGATTCTTCAAACTTGGTGGATACTCAAAACATTTCAGGGTAAAATGTCTGCTGCTGCCTTGATTAACTGGAAGATTATATGTTTTTTTAACAGGTACAGGGATAGAGCTGATGATCATAGAATCAACCAGCTTGGAAGAGACCTCCAAGATCATCCAGTCCAACCTAGCACCCAGCCCTAGCCAATCAACTAGACCATGGCATTTGAGTGCCTCATCCAGTCTTTTCTTGAACACCTCCAGGGACAGTGACTCCACCACCTCCCTGGGCAGCCCATTCCAATGCCAATCACTCTCTCTGTCAAGAACTTCCTCCTAACATCCAGCCTAGACCTCCCCTGGCATAACTTGAGACTATGTCCGCTTGTTCTGTTGCTGGTTGCCTGGGAGAAGAGACCAACCTCCACCTGGCTACAGCCTCCCTTCAGGTAGTTGTAGACAGCGATAAGGTCACCCCTGAGCCTCCTCTTCTCCAAGTAAGGAGGTTCCATGCATGGGCCTTACGTTTCTATATGACATTTCACTTTACTTGGCTGAAAATGATTCCACTCGTTAATAATATCTGCTTAGCATTTTCCCTGTTAAACTTTTAGCTATTTTATGTTATTTTCCATGCAAATTAAACACTGTTAGCAAGAGTCTTCATAAAAGGGTAAGTTACAACGTCAAATGGAAAATTCTTTATTAAAGAGTGAAAGACTTACATTAATATGAGGTTTCTACACTGCATACCTAACTAGTTGAAAGAGAGCTCATCCTCTTTCTGAAGGAAAATTAACTTCTGGGCTGGAGGGAGTTTTATTGATGAACAAGGCACAGAAAAAGAGCACATGCTGCTGAAATTTGCTGAGGCATCCTTTGCAGAAAAGGTCCAGAGTGCAGTGCCATACTGCAGGGACTGCGTAACCTTGAAGACTTAAGTAATAGGGGGAATTTAATAATAGACATGAAAGGTCATGCCTATAAAAATATTCTATTACAGAAAAAGTTTCTGCTAGAAGCTGTCAGCACCCCTAAAAGAAGTAAGACAGAAGGAGAAAGGCCTGGCTGTATTAGGTAAATGCACAGTGGCTGTGAAGTGCCAGTGCATTGTGGCAATAAAAAGGCTCTACAGGAATGTGAGGATCTATCAGTATTTCTAGCTGGGTCAAGCTCCAATAAGGAAAAAAAATCATCCTAACAGGCTCACCAGTGCAAAAGGTATCACAGGACAGAAAGCCCATCTTCTGATAGGTTGTGAAAAAGCCTGGCCATGGCTATCTGCTATTGAAAGGCTGAGAGGTGACATAATTCATCTCTGTAAATCCTTCCGAGAGAAGCAAGAATTATTTCCACAGTCACAAGGCTGACCCAGGAACAATGGGTGTATACTGGCCTGAATAAACTTCATAGAGACACTCAAAGGCTCCCAACTATGAAATTAGTTCATTTCTGGTATCACCACTAAGTAAAAGTAATAGAGATAATAAACATCTCAGCGATTTTTAGGATTCAGATGACATCAAGTTAGGGGGCAGTGTTGATCTGCACCAGGGTAGGGAGGCTTTGCAGAGGGACTTGGATAGATTGAATCAATGGGCCAGCATTAATGGGGTGAGCTTCAACAAGTTCTTTACAGTGAGCATGGTGAAACACTGGAACAGGTTGCCTATGGAGGTTGTGGATGCTCCCTCCCTGGATGCGTTCAAGACTAGGTTGGATGAGGCCTTGAGTAACTTANTGCTTGGCTGCTTCACCTTGCTTTTTAACCCTCTTGGCCGAACCTCCATTCTTCCTTAGGACTGGGGTAAGGTTGAGAGGGGTAGGGGAAAGGTGAGGGGGTGGTTGAGAGCCCCTCCTGGGGACTCAGGTTTCTGGGAGGGGAGTTGTGTCTGTATTACCTTTTTACCTTGTATATTTCTGTTTATAACTGTAACTATCTGCTTGTAAATTGTGCCAGCTGTAAATATAAGCTTCATTCAAATTTCCAGAGCCGACTGAGTCTAGTCTGGGTGATTTCTAAAGTGTGGGGGGGCAGGGAACACCCAAACCATCACGAAGGCCAAGTGCCAGGTCCTGCACTTGGGCCACAACAACCCCATGCAATGCTACAGGCTTGGGGAAGTGGGGCTGGAGAGCTGTCTGGCAGAAAGGGACCTGGGGGTTGTAATCAACAATCAATTCTAAGCACCAGAATATGAGCAAGCCATGTGCCCAGGCAGCAAAGAAAGCCAATGGCATCTTGGCTTGTGTTGGAAATGCTGCATCCAGCAGGGATAGGGAGGTGTTCATTGCTCCCATGTTTGGCACCGGTGAGGCCACACCTTGAGTATTGTGTCCAGTTTGGGGAGCCTCAGTACAAAAGAGATGTGGAGGTGCTGGTGCAAGTGCAGAGGAGAGCAATGAAGCTAGGGAAGGGCCTGGAGAATAAGTATTACAAAGAGCAACTGAGGGAGCTGAAACTGTTTGATTTGAAGAGGAGACTGAAAGGAGACCTCATCACTCTCTACGACTACCTGAACGTGGTAGAAAGGTTGGTGCTGGTCTCTTCTCACAGGTAATTAACAATAGAACAAGGGGAAATGGCCTCAAACTGCACCAGGGAATGCTTAGACTGGACATTAGGAAACATTTTTTCACAGCAAGAGTGGTCAGACATTAGAATGGGCTGCCCAGGGAGGTGGTTGAGTCACCATTCCCAGATGTGTTTAAAGGTCATTTAGATATAGTGCTTGGGGATCGCATTTAGAAGTGAACTTTGTAGAGTTAATGGTTGGATTTGATGATCCAAGGGGTCTTTTCCAACCTGAATGATTCACTGATCAATCTCTGTGTTTAGGTTAGATCAGGAACACAGTTTTTAAGTGACTCTTCACATGTCCTGTAATTGAATGTGACTTTGTGCAGGGCTATCACACACAAACATGAAACTAAACCAAAGTGCACACTCCAGAAGGACACATGGTCCTCTCCAACCGCTAACCAGCGTTCAATCCTCAAGACCAGAAAAGTCTGATCCAAATGAATCTGTGGCAAAGCTCCAAAGTGTGACTAGTGTGGATGTTGGTTCTGCAGCACCAATTGATATTTTTTTAATTGGTTTATTCCTGCTATGCCACAGCATTTGTTTATGTAGATGAAGCCACCATATTGTTATGAGACAAAGACCACCATGTTCCTCAGAACACAGAAGAACGACGTAAAACTCATTTCTTTGGCCATTCCTTAAGAGTTGTTCACTATGCCTACTCCAAATAGCCTACAAAATGTGTTAAAGCACTTACAATCAAATTAATTGAAAATTGTTCATTTTCCTTTTCTTTCCTGGGAAGAGTTTAGAGAAGAAAGCCTGATGCAGTATGTAAACAGGGACTGCGTGGGAACAGAACAGAACAAATGGGAACTGTGGGAACAGAACATTCTCAAATGCTTTTCAAAACCCTGCTTTGGAAACCTCAAGGTCGTATGTGAATTTCAGGTCAGCTTGCAGTCTATCCTGAGTTCATGTTCACACATTCGCTGTTTTGATCTACAAAAGCTCTTACCAGACAGTGGTGTCTGATTTGTGCTGTTTCCCATTTTTGCTTCTATCATCCTCTCGGAACTGGAAAGAAAAAAAAAACCAACCAGGGAAAAGGGGAAAAAAAATAAAAGGGAAGACCATTTTGTTTTATACAGTGTGTTGGCTTTGGAAATTCGGAGATATCCTCCCAGGTATCAGTCAGTTTCTGACTGCAGGCTCTGATCCTCTAGATGATAGGGTTTAATATTAGGCTGAAACCTATAAGGCATGAAATGGGCACACAGATTTACCCTGGGTCACCTGTAATTTCTGCCCGATGCTGCGGGATCTCCAGCAGACGACTGCGCAGTGTGCATTGCTGAATTATGCAGATAACAGATGAATTTTAGGCTAGTGGCTGTCTTAAGCAAACACTGTCTTGCTATTATGAATTTAATATTACAACTATTTTGGCACTTTTCTCTGTTTCATCTGCTTATTTTCAAAACAGCAGTGTTTGTTTGCTGCCGCACCGTAATACCCTCATAATCTTAAACCATAATGCCAATAAACCACCACTGACATTGTAATGGTTCACATTACCATATGATTATACATGTAAAAGTCAGCCCCATATACTTCCTACAACATCGGTACTGGTGAGGCAGCCATTAAGATGTCAGTGGTGGAGCAGAGAATCACCATTATAAGCTTAGCCAAGATAATAAAGCATTCCTAAAGGTAGCTACAGGGCATTGCTCAACAGCTGTTTCCAAATATAAACCTCTCAGCAGTTCAAAAATAAATTTTAAATTAGCCAAATGCTCAAAGCCACATTAAGAACTGATGTTTACATCAGCATCAAAAAAAAACAAAAGCCCTATTTAAGGCTGGAGCAGGTCAGGAATTTCTATTGTGGAAAGGTGCATTTAAAAAAAATATATGGAACTACCGGAGTGGGTCCAGAGGAGAGCCATGAAGCTGCTCTCAGAGGGCTGGAGCACCTCTGCTATGAGGACAGGCTGAGAGAGTTGGGGCTCTTCAGCCTGGAGAGGAGAAGGCTTCAAGGAGACCTTATAGTGGCTTTCCAGTATCTGAAGGGAGCCTACAGAAAGGCTGGGGAGGGACTATTTACAAGGTCTGGTAATGTCAGGACGAGGGGGAATGAGTTTAAACTGGAAGAGGGGAGATTTAGACTGGATGTTAGGAGGAAGTTCTTTACAGTGAGGGTGGTGAGACACTGGAACGGGTTGTCCAGGGAGGTTGTGGATGCTTCCTCCCTGGAGGTGTTTAAGGCCAGGCTGGATGAGGCTTTGAGCAACCTGCTCTAGTGGGAGGTGTCCCTGCCTATGGCAGGGGGTTGGAGCTGGATGATCCTTGAGGTCCCTTCCAACCTAAACCATTCCATGATTCTGTATTTCAGTATACTTTAAGTTGCTGGGAAAATGAGGGACAAGAATTGTACTCTTGCTTTAGCTGTAACTGTTTTGTCCTTCATTGACTAAGATGGAAACAACCTGTTTAAAATGGGTACACACCCACGTTGTATAAAACAGGATTTCATCTACTATAGCTGAGTCCAGTAGTGAAATACTGTGCAGACAGGAATTTATGTTCTACAGCATACACAGTTGGTTATATCCAGACTTTCCATTGGAATCAGTATAATTCAAAGCCATATAAGATTAACATTTTGCATTAGATTTTTTTTTTTTAAGGCAGTACAATACCAGGCAGACTAATGAAAAGTAGCTAATAGAGATTCTGGCAAAAGGGAGACATTACTTTAATTTGAAAAGTATAGAGGGTTGAGACTAGCAAGCACAAATGGGAGTCAAGGAATATAATGCGCACAGCAACACTAAAATAAGAGCATTCACTGCAACAGTAGCTTACATTTATGGGCATCGTGTTCATTAATGTATTGAGACTGCACTATAAAAGCAATCACGCCACTGGATTTCGTTTTATCTTGTACATAAAAATCAGAGGTGACTGTTCTTAAGTGAATTTTAGCCATCATAAAATTCAGATAATATGTACAAAAAATGTAACTGCAGATTCTGTTTCCTCCCCATTTATTAACTAGTCAGTGGAGCCCACAGCTTCGTGGCTCAGCCTGTACTGAATAGGGAAACGCTTTGCTTTCACTGACACCTCTTAGATGGATAAGTACTTGACAGGGCAAAGACATTCTTGAAATAGGCTCTTCACCTGACTGTATGCAGTAAGTGTGGAGCACCAGACAGACACAACTCTCAGAGCTCCACTTTTTATGAAAGCAACAGAACAAGGGGACACAGCCTCAAGTTGTGCTGCGGGAACTATAGCCTGGATGTTAGGAGGAAGTACTTGACAGAGAGAGCAGAGAGAGTGATTGGCATTGGAATGGGCTGCTCAGGGAGGTGGTGGAGTCACCGTCCCTGGAGGTGTTCAAGAAAAGACTGGATGGGGAATTCAGTGCCATGGTCTAGAAGACTGGCTAGGGCTGGGTGATAGGTTGGACTGGATGATCTTGGAGGTCTCTTCCAACCTTGGTGATTCTATGATTACGTTAGGAAATCAAGCAGCCAGACAGAGAGGGATCTGGGGGTGCTGATTGATACCCGCCTGAACATGAGCCAGCAGTGTGCCCGGGTGGCCAAGAGAGCCAGTGGCATCCTGGCCTGCATCAGGAATGGTGTGGTCAGCAGGAGCAGGGAGGTCATTCTGCCCCTGTGCTCTGCACTGGTTAGACCACACCTTGAGTACTGTGTCCAGTTCTGGGCCCTCCAGNGAGGTGAGGAGAAAGTTCTTCCCTGAGAGAGTCATTGGCTACTGGAATGGGCTGCCCAGGGAGGTGGTGGAGTCGCCGTCCCTGGAGCTGTTCAAGGCAGGATTGGACGTGGCACTTGGTGCCATGGTCTAGCCTTGAGCTCTGTGGTAAAGGGTTGGACTTGATGATCTGTGAGGTCTCTTCTAACCTTGGTGATACTGTGATACTGTGTGATAATTCTTTAAGTCTATACAAAAGATTTGCAAAACCAATGGAAATATGTTAGAAATACCTTGGGGTTCATTTTTTTTCAAAACTTTTTTTTCTGCAATGACTGGAACCTGGAGTGACCAATTGTCAAGTGCCCGTTGGGATTGAACGGTTTTCCAGTGATAAGGCAAATGAAGGCAGAGGAGACAGCAGAAGTAATTTTGAGTCCTTCAGTCAGGTGATGTCACTTTTTGTGTTTTATTAAACATGTCATCACTATTGTTTTCACACTATTTATATTCTATGCAGGTGATAAGAGTCCTCTCCACAGATTTGTGGTAGTTATAACCTTGACTTGGGACATAAGAATGGAAGACAATGGTCTTTGATTATGGCTATACACACACACCTGTGGGTATCTGTGTGCTCATAGATAATGCTGAATATTCAGGAAGAAAGACAAAACAGAGATCAGGGACAATTATAAGTCTATGAGAAGCACAAGAGCTGTATTAGTCGGGCATTTAAGTGCACAACTTTATTTTTATTATTTTGGAAATGAAGCCAAATTCATTAATGTGGTGCTCAAAGTAATCTCTACATGTGCTATCCTCTCTCAACAACAAGCACCCAAAGCTTTATCGTTATTGAATTAATGAGTCTCTTAATTCCAGCAGTCACATTGTTGGAGGCATTTCAGCATATGTTTTTCCTCCTTGTGGAGGTTTGACCCTGGCTGAATGCCAGGTGTCCACCAAAGATGCTCTATCAGCAGGACAGGAGAGAAAATATAACAAAAGGCTCACGGGTGCAGACAAGGACAGGGAGATTGCTTGGTAATTACCATCAGAGGGAAATTAGTTTAATTCATCAAACTAAATCTGACTTATGGAAATAAGTTTAATTTATTACCAATCAAGTCAGAGTAGGATAATAAAATTAAAAACTAAATTTTAAAACATCTTCCCCCTCTTATTCCTGAGCTCCACTGCTGAATTCCATCTCCCACCTCTGCAGCAGGGCATGAGTATGGTCAGTTATTCATGTTGTCTCCGCTGCTCTTTCCTCCTCGGGAGCAGGACTTGTCACACTCTTCCTCCACCCCAGCATGGGGTCCCTCCCATGGAAAACACTGCTCCACAAACTTCTCCAACATGAATCCTGCCCATGAGCTGCAGTTCCTTGCAGACTGCTCAAGTTCCTTTCAAAGAGTGTAATTCTTCAAGAACGGACTGCTCCATCGTGAGTCCCCTACAGGGCTGCAAGCCCTGCTGGCAAACCTGTTCCAGCATGGGTTCCTTTCTCTATGGGTCCACAAGTCCTGCCAGGAACCTGCTCCAGTGCAGGCTTCCCACATGGTCATGGCTTCCAATGGGTTTCATAATGTATTACAAAATTTTATGTATGACTAAAGTATCTGCTATCTGTATGTATGACTAAAGTATCTGCTGTCTGTCTGTATGACTAAAGTATCTGCTGTCTGTATGTATGACTAAAGTATCTGCTGTCTGTATGTATGAATAAAGTATCTGCTGTCTGTATGTATGACTAAAGAATCTTTGAAAGTTCTGATGTAACTTTTTGGTAGTGTTTCATTGGATTAATGAGTGCTGGAGAAGCATCTCCACAAAGCTCTAGTTCTTGGATAGCTGTGGCAATTTCCCAAATAAATTAAAAGGAGTTAGGGCCTTTCAGAAGACATTGTGATAAAATGATGTCAAACTTTGGAGAAAGTCTTCATTAGCTGACCCTGCCCTGGCAGCTCTGGTGCGGCACAGCATCTTCCTGCCTGTGAAGTCACAGGGTGATGAAGGTTTCTGTGGGTCAGCAATGGGCTTAGTTAACAGGAGATAATTGAAATGAATCTTGGAAGAGAAATAGTTATAGCCAAGCAAGGTTAAAGCAACACTCCAGAGCACCAATTTCACCTGCGCTTTCATTGCTGGCGTTCACCCTCTAATAGCAAAAGGTCCCTTCCCTTCTCTCCCCAAATGTCTTCATAGTTATTTTTTAAACTAGGCAGGATTTTATCAGCTTTTCCACTCGTTAAACGTTGTCAGTTAGTGCTAGCCAGACTTCACAGTTAATTGTATTCTAATCTACCCAATTAGTCCCCTATTCCCATGAAGACTTACACATGTGGTTAATTTAAAGTTTAACACAAGTGTGAAACTCTTCTGTGGCTGAGCTTGCCTGCTTCTAATGAGTGAAAAACCAAATGCTTTTCTTCCTCAAATCCCTCCTCGAGAGCCATAGCTTTCTCTTAGCCTTTCATCATTAATCTCAGCTCTAGTGTTATGCACTATCTCACCCATTCCTGATTATTAAACAGAATGAAAAACAAATCCAGAATAAACCCCAAAGGGAATCAAATTACCTGATAGACAAGCTTTGTAAATAATGGCTCTTTCATGAAACGAATTCACTTTCTTTTGTGTTCTGTTGCTTCCTTTCCTCTTTCACCCTCTCTGTGACCCTTTTTAGCCAGTGTAATTCATTGTGTTGTCTGTCTCGTAAGCATCCTGGGGCAGGAACCCTGTCATCTCAGTGTTTTGCACAGCACTGTGCACCTTCAGAGGCGTCTGTAAATAATAAACACACATTTCCATTCAGTGAAATCAAAAGCCCTATTTTTCTGAATCAATAACTCACTCTGGGTGTGAAACAGTAGTAATCCATGGCCATGAGCTTTAATCCTTTTGAAAAGTGCTTTCAAATGGGACTTTCATGAGCAGTATGAAAAATACATGGAAACAAACGGAGGTACAGCACAGCTAAGTAAAGCACTGGGGTTGGTTTTTTTGCATGACCAGCTTTTGTTGCCTTCCACCCACAAGGAAAAATGTTGTCACCTGCTGCCCCTCCCCAGCCTGCTCCCAATGACGTTAAACTCTCTTTGGAAAAGATTTTTCCTAACTGGCCTTCCCAAAATTTTGGGTACTTTTAACCAATCATTCATTCTCCCCTTCTCTGCCACCCCATTAACGGTGGTAAAGCACTTACATATGTATATATATATCTTGGATACTAGAAAATAAGAGATCTATGGTACTTCTGTGCAACTTCACTTTCTCAGTCTTCCTACACAAGATCCAATTGCAGGACTGTACTTTGATCTTTCACAAAACCACTCCAACTTCTGGCAGCCAAAAGAAAGGGATTTTGTGGAATAATCAACCAGGGAATGCCAATGAGCTGATGGCAAGAATCGCACCTGCATCACAGGATGTCTAGCATGACCAGACTAACAAATGAACTACAACTCTTTTAAGCAAGCTGTGTGTTCTTTTTTTTGCCTTGATTCACTATTATTCTCTGCACTGCATGGACCCAGGGCCCTCTGGAAAGAAACCCTGCCTCTGACTGTGTCATTGTTACCCTAGCCAGTTAGCCAATTTCCAGGGACTTGGTGGATTGCTTCTTTTAAAAGCAGAAGGAATTAAAGGTGAAAACAGATTTTTGTCTGAAGTCTCTTTACCAGTAAAAACAAACAACAACATCCTTCTGTTTCTATGAATGCATGCAAAGGAAAGTATTTGTTGCAGCCCTCTTTCCAGTCTGCAATATGCCCTCTAAATAGCACTGTTAATTTTATACCAGGGTCATGAAATGTTTTACTGGCTAGCTCTAACTTGTCTCTTCCTCTATGCAGGGGAATCTCTTACTCCGGCTGCAGTGGGGTCCATCCACCCCTATCCTTGCCAAAGCCTTGCAATCACTGGTAAACACTTTCTGTGCCTCATTTCCCTTTGGCACTGAGCAGGCCCAGCCCCTGTCACAGCCCATGGGAGTTGAAAGTACAGGGCACCTCTTCTATATCAGCTCTTGGCAGGGCTTTTATGCTGCTCCCAAAGTTTATTAGACATGCACAAGGCAACTTAGGCAGGAAAAGCTGTGCGTGGGGAAAAAAGTGACAGCCTCAGTTCCTGGGCTGTCCTATGCTTGTGGAGCTATTGGTGGGAATTTATCATACAGTTTTGTGCTCTCAGCCTTCCTCATGCTAACGCTGAATAAAGGAGATCTTTCACAGCGATCAATAAGTGAACATCTCACAAAGCTGTTATGCAGTTGTGTACCTGAGCAGTAGACCCCAGAGGAGGTTTCACTAGCTACCTAAGCTCACAGAAACAGGCACAAAGCACTTGTAAAGCAGCACACAAGAGAAAATTAGTGGGTTTCCAATACATAATGGCCGATTGTTCTGTTTCCAAACACACAACAATTAAATAGTCTCATCTTCTTGGTACTATGTTTGTGATGAATGATCTCATTGTTGTTTACAACTACCTGAAGAGAAGCTATAGCCAAGTGGGGGTTGGTCTCTTCTGCCAACCAGCAACAGAACAAGGGGACACAGTCTCAAGTTGTACCGGGAGAGGTCTAGGCTGGATGTTAGGAGGAAGTTCTTCCCAGACAGAGTGATTTGCCATTGGAGTGGGCTGCCCAGGGAGGTGGTGGAGTTGCCATCCCTGGAAGGGTTCAAGAAAAGCCTGGATGAGGCACTTAGTGCCATAGTCTAGTTAATAGGCTAGGGCTGGGTGCTAGGTTGGACTGGATGATCTTGGAGGTCTCTTCCAGCCTGGTTGATTCTATGATTCTATGATCTGTGCTGGTTTTACATTGTGTTGTAGTGTATTATCCTCTCAAGCTTACATGTGCACACATATTCACAGAAGTCCGCTACAAAATTTTCTACTAAGAAAGTGGGGCACATCAACTCAGAAACACTGGAGGAACCACCATTTATGTGCATAAAGTATATTTTTCCTCACACAATCACACCTCACCCACTCCTCTCCCATACACTTGTTGCCCTGAAACAGTAAACTATAGAACTGAAAATGCCCTTGAAAGTATGGTTCCCCTATATCAGACTGTCAGCTGTAGATCGTCTGACTGTCAGCAGTGGTTATTTTCAGTCAGTTTTAGTTTGGAAGAGATTGAGGGACAAAAGGGATTGTTGCATTTGCTGGACTTTCAGAAAAGACATCTTATGGGAAGCTTCATCTGACTAGCCAGAAATCTGGCAACTCCAGAGTTTGCCAGATTAAAGACATGTGCAGTACACAGATGGTTTATGCACATGTGGTAAATATGATGTAAACTGGAAGTGTCAGAGTAGCTAGGCACAGATTTAGCCCATGAAATTCCACAGACATAGAGCAGCCTCACTTGAGATTCCCCTGGCTTAATGTCTGTGCCAGGTTTGAAGGTAGCAGTGGGCTCCAGGATACAACAAAGAAACAATACCAATTTTGCTATTTATTCTGAATTAAGAAGGCTTCAGAAAGGCTTTGCTCCCTCCCAGCATAATGCAATTGAACATTGTGTCATACTGTAACAGGTCTGACCTGAATGAAGTTAAACTGCTTCCTTGCAGCCCATACTGTGCTGAGTTTTGGATTTGTGGCTAAAAACACGTCCAGAGTGTACCAATGTTTTTGCTATTGCTGAGCAGTATTTGCATAATATCAAGGCTTTATCTCTTCCCCACTCTGCTCTCTTATCACCCTAAAGTGATGGGCAAGAAGTGGTGGAGGAAGAAAAAAGTGGGGGGACTTTGGCTTCCAAGGTAGATGTTGCTCAAAGGCTGGGTATCAGTCTACTGAAAGAGGTGATGAGTGATCTGCCTTTGCATTACTTGGCTGTGCTACTTGTTTCTTTCACTCATTAAACTGTCTTTATCTTGGCCTACAAATTTTTGTTTTCATTTGCTCTCCCTATTCTCTGCCCTGCCCTGCCCTGCCAGGAGTGGGAAGTGAGTGAACAGCTGTGTGGGTGCTTCACCGCTGGTCCACAACACACAGCAGTGTGTTCCCAGGCAGTGAGCTGGCTGAGACAACACAGCTTCTACCAGTAACTTTACTTCTGACATTATAGGTGAGTGTGCATGTGTAATCACCACCCCAGACCTGTACTTACTTTAACAGCTAGGCTGCCATCTTCTTCACCCAGCAGCCTTTGTATTTAATGATGCACACATTTAACTGATGAGTTTGGTATCTATGTATTCTTGTTCCTATAATACTCAGATGGGGCTCAAAATTCTGCCCTAATTCCAGCCCCTGCTTCCCCAAACCTTCACAAACATGTCGTTGCCCTGCTGCCATTTTCATCCTAATCACTGCTCAGAATCTTGTGGACTTGGCGCTTAGGGACATGGCTTAATGGCCATGGTGGTCTTAGGTTGCCAGTTGGACGCAATGATCCTAGAGGGTTTTTCCAACCAGAACAATTCTATGATTCTACAATTCTGTTTCCTGCCTGTCTGGGTGCCTGGTCTCAGGACTTGTTTCTCATGAGGGACCTGGTTCCCACCATCCCACCTTGTAGACTCTCTCCTCCCTAGAGCCAAGCATGAACACTGGGTGCAGAGAGGCAATGCTCTTTCTTCCCTTCTTGTTCTCAGGAACACATCTGAAAGCACATGTTAAGTGATTTCCTCTGATCTGCAAGCCATTATGATTTTATTACAGCTTAAAAATCTTAGTTCTTCAAGCCATTGTTCAAAAGTGAATTTCTTATTTCTGTAGGATAGGCAAGTTAATAGTGCTCTTGGGTGGGGGGGATATTCTGAACAAGTGAGCATGAATAGGTCCAGTGCCAGAGGGTGACTGCTTTTAAGGCATGTATTTCTTTACTTCCATAGCTCCCACAATCTTTAAGCCCATCTCATTTTCTTTGTGATCTGAAATATGATTTTTTAATAAAGTGTTGTTATTTGTTGTTATTATTACTGTGCAGGAACAGTAAAATGTAGTTTACTAGGACATTCCTACTGAAATTCATCATTTCAGCAGCAATAAACATTTGCGAGCAAAAGACATTTTCAGAATGAAATTTAGCCTCTCTGAAAGCAACAGTTTTGTCATTGGTTTCTGTGGTATAGCTTTCTGCCTTTTCACATAAAAGAATCGCTGACTGCAGAGAACTGAGATGTTGAGGCTTGGGTTTGGATCCTGACTGATCTCCAAATCCTTTGTGCAATCACCCAGGCAGCTGAGCTCTACTGCAAGTCCAGGAACAAGGATGAATTCCACTTACCCTCAAATGAGAACAAGAATAAAGCAACCGTATGGAGGATTTAAAGTCCTTAGGGACTGGAATGGTTCATTCCTCTCATTTTCCTTACCTACTATTGTAAAGGTTTTCTTCACTGCAAGACTGGTCCAATGCCATTGACTGTTACTGGCAAAACTGCAAGTGACTTAAAAGCCAGCATACACTGGAAGGTTATTATAGTCATTATTACATTATATAGGAATGAATTTGGAAGAACTTTCTGAAAAAAACAGGTGTTTAAAAAAAGAAGTTTCAGCTTTCAGAAAAAAAAAACACAGCAGGACAGCTTCAGATGTGTCTTGCTAGCTCCCATCTGAAGAGACATTTTGCCTTCAGAGTGCCTGCTAATATTCCCTGACTTCAGTGGGCTTTGCACATATCCTTCTGGTGATGAAAGCATCTCTACACCAATAAACCACTGTGTAGACAGCTTAGTGACAGCATAAAGGAGAAGTTCACCCTTACTAATTTATTCCACATTTTCAATGTTAGGGTCTTGCTGCAGCACCAAGTACATCATATGACTGTCTAGGGAAAAAAATTGCAGAGAAAAATATTTAATTGGAACTTGCAAGAAAAATGCCCCATCCATAAAAAACAACAAAGCATTGAGGTTGTGAAGGGCATGTATCTTTGGACAGTGACACTGGGGCATTGGATGCTGTGGCAGTCAGTGCCTTAGGGTGTGATGGTTTGAGTGTTACCTGCCTCCCCACACTTTGGAAATCACCCAGACTAGACTCAGCTGGCTCTGGAAATGTGAATGAAGTTTATGTTTACAGCTTAGTGGAATATACAAGCAGATATTTACAGTATATACAGTTATATACAGAAATATACAAGGTAAAAGGTAACACAGAAACACAACAGCCCTCCCAGAAACCTGAGGCCCCAGGAGGGGCTCCCAACCACCCTTCCACCTTCTCCCGCTCCTCTCAACCTTACCCCAGTCCCAAGGAAGAATGGAGGTTCTGCCAGGAGGGTTAGGAAGCAAAGTGGATTAATCAGAGAGATGGCAGAGAGGCTAGAGGGAGAAATGCAGCTCAGAGCTCCCAAGCAGAAGTGTGACTCCCTTATCTATGTTTGGATTCTTGTTCTTATACCTCTCAGCAAGCCTATGACTGAAGTAGACATCAGCACTGTTTCTCTTTCACAGCCTGTGATCTAATCCTTCTCACCAAAACATTCTAGCTAGCTTCACACTAGCACATAGGGCAACCATTTTATAGTCTCCCCTGACATATGTCAGTTTAATGTACATGAAAAAAGGAGGGGTTTTAAGAATATTTTTAAGGTATTGTAGCTCAGAGGCTCCAGAATAGGAAACTGGAATTGCAAATTGAGAGCACACTGCTAGAGTGCCTTTCCATCATGCCTTCCAGCATGATGTTCCCCCACCTAACACAAGTACTGTTCAGCTTTTCTCCTTTGATCATTTTGCTGCCAACCCAAGAGCCACACGAATTTCAGTCACATCCTTTTGAATCACGAGCATACACAGATTTCTTAATTTCTTCTTGCTGGACAATGAAGCTTTCCTCCTAACATAAATATGCACAGTGTTTTTCACTCTGGGTAAGTAACCTCATGAGTGAGAGAAAGGTCAGAAATCTTACCACTCAAGTCAACCTTCTAACCCTTGCATTGCACCAAAAGGAGAAAGAGCAATCTTTCTAACAGCGGATGAAGAAGTAATAAGCTTAGCCAGGGAGTCTGAGAACATAACTTTTAGTGCTCTGTTAGTATGCTTTGAAAGAGATCTCAGAGTACATTTTCAATTCTTTTTTTTTTTAATTCAGTACACCTGGAGTGGTCTGTTTGCCCTTTCCTTACACAAACACATTTACCTTCTGCTAATGAGAGTAGCAGAAGCATGAACAACATCTGGGTTGTAGACACTAGGAGACTTCAGTGTCCTCAGCTGCGTTACTCAGTTTTAGCACACTGCCAACAACAACAAACAACAAAATAACCCAGAGACTATTTTCACTGCTCTCTGTGCTTCTGCTTTGGAGGTGCAATGAACTTTCTTTCAGTGGAAGCCAAATATTTTCCTGTGAATGCAAATTTTTGCTAATGAACGAATAACAGACATGCATTTTTCATTTAAGAAAGGCATGCATTTAACGTTGTCATTTAAAAAAATGTATATTCATATAGCCATTTAAAAATAACTGGTACCATTGTCATAATTATCTTTTCACATTCTCAGCAGTGCCAGGAATTAACTATGAATGTAAATGTAATCAAGCACACTGCCACACTTCTGATAAATAAGGCAGCTTCCATCTCTATTGTGCTGGGAATACTCTTAAAGAAGGTAAGAGGAGTCTTCTCCCAGCTAACAGGTGTATTGGTTCATTAGTGTCACACATTGCACTGAGCCTGCAGAATCTCCTGGGGCAGCTTCAAAAAAACAGGCATCCACCTCCCATTATGGGAAGAAAAATGAGTGTGTTTGTGCACGTGTTTCATAGATGTGGAGAGTGCAGGATTATCTGGAAAATGCCACGGGCTGAATGCCATTGACATCAGAAGAGACAGGGAGAAGGCCTGATACAAGTAAATCCAATCCAGTGTATTGCATTCCAAACATGTGTTTTTATACTTTTCATCAGAAGGCTACAAATTGTATTAAACTGCAATTAGTTACATGTACTTGCATTAGGAATTACATACTAATTAGCATAGACATTCATCATATTCTCTCAACAACTCCTACATTATGTCTAAGCAACCTACGTCAGCAGGGACAGGCCAAAACCACAGGCTCCATTTGTTTGTATTTGTTACACCATTCCCTAAGGTCATTCCAATCTTCTGTTTTATCTTAACTCAGTACTTCTGAGCTCGTGCACTCTCACCTCTCCATGGCTTATGCTCAGTATTTCAAATTCCAATAGCTGTACCATTCCAACAGGAAACAAGGTGCAAGGAGGATTTCTTTGGGGAAGTACTAAGCAGTTCTGAAAGCTCCCTGTAAACAGAAGTGCCCTGTATCCTTCCCGCTTGGCGCAATGTAATTGTAGCCTTTTTTCTACATATGGTGACCTGCATAAAGGTAATAAGACAATTGTTCCTTAGCATGTGTTGGGGTGTGCTAGTTTGAAGCTAGCTAGAATGTTTTGGTGAGAAGGACTAGATCATAGTCTGTAAGATGAAAACTATGGTGATGTCTACTTCCCTCACAGTCTTGTTGAGATGTGTAAAAAAGGCAAAGCAAAACATAGATAAAGTCACTTGCTCTCTTTGCTCTGGGTTCTTTGCCTGTTGGGGAGCTCGAGGCTGCTGGCTGAACTCCCTCTTACTCTCTAACCTCACCCTGCATTTGCTTTGGCTGATTCACCTTTGCTTTTTAACCCCCTAGCCGAGCCTCCATTCTTCCTTGGGACTGGGGTAAGCTTGAGAGGGGTAGGGGGAAGGTGAGGGGGTGGTTGAGAGCCCCTCCTGGGGACTCAGGTTTCTGTCTTGTGTTTCTGTATTACCTTTTTACCTTGTCTATTTCTGTATATAACTGTATATACTGTAAATATCTGCTTGTATGTTGTGCCAGCTGTAAATATAAGCTTCATTCATATTTCCAGAGCTGGCTGAGTCTAGTCTGGGTGATTTCTAAAGTGTGGGGGGGCAGGGGACACCCAAACCACCACATGAGGAAACACAAATATTTTTTTTCCAAATCTGTTCAGTGCTTTCATGAAATGCCCAGTAGAAAGTCTTCAGAAAAGGTGTTAAGACAAACAAGGTATGGGCAAAGAAGCCTGTCCCTCTAAGAAAACACAGGGGTTAAAACATCAATTTACTCTCCAGAGACGTTTAGACACTCTGTACTTCCTCTGTAAGTGGGGCATCAGTTGGCAGTCACCAACTGCCACATAGCTCCTACCTGCGCGTATCACCTATCCACTACCAAAGTGTCAATACAGCTTGTTCATTAAACCCAGGCCACCAGACACCTGTCACTTGGTAACAGCCTTTGGAGCAGAATAGAGCTGGATACTGTGCTGGATTTTAGCCAGTGGCCTGAGGGTAGAAGCACTTGTGTGTCCTAGAATTAGGTATTATTTCTCATTGATTTGACAGGGAGACCACTCTCTGCTCTGGAATATTGAGATGCAAAGACCATACTAGAACTTTAACCCCTGAATATATCCCACAGAGATCTGAAGACCCAAAGTATTTGATTAGGTGAGGCTTGCAAGCAAGTTCAAGTAATACAAATCACTGCAAGAAGAACGTTATGCAGACTAGTAAGTCCCTTATTATGATGGTAGTGATCTCTGTCAGACAGTTCCAGATCATCAGTGATTAAACTGTTCTCTCTTTTTGACAGCAGGTCATTCAGGTATATTTGCTGTATCTCTGACAGTTCACAGTGGTCATCCACAAGGCCATGGCAAGCGATGGAAAGAATTCTCAACTAAGAGAAAGACAGCTGTAGAGAGATGTCAGAGCTCCTCCGAATTTTTCAAGAGGGATTTTTTTTCATTTTGCTTATGCTTCAGGAACACTGCACCATATCAGCACCACATCAGCACCACAGGGCCAAAGACTTCCACTCAGGTGTTTTTTAAACCTTTGTGGCCACAGCAAGGAGACTGCTTTCATGCACATTGCATTTCCAATCAACCCTGGAAGTAAATAACAAACACAACAAAGACAACTTCTCCACTGCTATCTCCTTTTATCAGGCAGGAGGGGGAATGTATCACATAATGACAGAGACAAAAATGGGCAGATTTTCAAACCAGATCTTGTGCCTCTGAGATTAAGGCAGTAGTAGTAAAGAACCTCCTCTCAATACTGCCATAAGCAAGAATGGTACAGGAAAGACACCTGTCTCCTAAGGAAAGAAAAACCCCAAGTAACCTAGGAATACTGTCTTCATACTACAGACCTTTGGTTAAAAATGGCTAGAGAAAGAGCCAGGAGTATGCAACTTCTTTCCTTTAAACCCAGAGCTGCTGCAGTGACAAGATACAATATCATTAGTATTATTTCTCTTTAATGGTTTTGGATCATTAGCTATCATCATAGTTGATTACAGTAACTAGCTATCCACTGAAATGTGTATGACTGGAAACAGGATCAGTAAATTTAACTTACTAATTCTCTGATGAGTTCACTCAGGTCTTCAGCTTGGTGAACAGAGAACACTCTGAGAATACCATATTGTAGCCTTCCAGTATCAGAAGGGAGCCTGCAAGAAAGCTGGTAAGGAACCTTTTTAGGGTATCAGGAAATGATAGGACTAGGGGGAACAGAACAAAACTAGAAGCAAGTAGATTCAGGCTAGTGTTAAGAAGAAGTTCTTCACCGTGATGGTGGTGAGACACTGGAAGAGGTTGCCCAGGGAGGTGGTAGAATCCCTACCCCTGGAAATTTCTAAGGCCAGGCTGGATCTGGGCTCTGAGCAGCCTGATCTAGTGTGAGGTGTCACTGCCCATGGCAGGGGGTTCGAGCTAGATGATCCTTGAGGTCCCTTCCAGCCCTAACAATCTTACAATTCTGTAAAACACTAGTAACAGGCAGGACTTGGTTTAAAGCTCATCCAAGTCAGCTCCAGGAGTGCTTCCTTTAGCTCCAGGAAATGCGAGTCATTATGGCCATTCACAAAAGTGATTTTTTTTTTGAATAAAAAATGAACACTCATCTCTCAGAGATGTCTTAATGGATGCATAGATGTACACACGCCGTAGTCTATGTGCAAGAATTGTATGCTCTATGTATGAGCCATTAATACACTTTTTTTAAAGATCAATGAGGATAAAAAAGGTTCAATGACTGGGTTCACATGTGTGCATAAAATGAATTGCTAACAGCATCATAGAAGTGGTGATAAGTTGTATTTCCACATGTAATGGGATATAGCATAAATTTAATGATTATGCTCCCTGGCACATAAATAATACAAATTCTCCCAAGGTCCCTTGTCAATAGCTGATACTTCTCTGGTTTTGTAGTTTGCAGACTGCTGTTGGCTTTGTGCAGTTGTTATAAAAACCAGAAAACATGACACAAGTCGCTTTACACTGTTCACTATTTTGCCTTTCACAATAAATAGATATTAGTAACAGAACGTGTGCAGAAACACTCTGTGTCCTGCTGTAGAAAAGGAGCAAAATCCATTGTATTCTGTCACTTCCTTCTCAGTGACAAGGTCCTTAGAACTGCTCTCTGTCCAAAAACATGGCCCTAAAAATTGTAGCATTTCTTTCAATAAGAAGTTTTCCACAGATTATCACTAGCAAAGAAATGTGTAATCCTGCTTGATATTCAGTATATATTTTCTCCTGACAGTTTTATGGAACAATTAAATTTCATACTCTGAATATGCATTAGAAAGCCAAGCATCATAATTCTAAGCAAATTGGCTTGATTTGCTTGTTTAAATTCAGATATTGCTTCATCTGTGCATTTCAAAGAAGGGCCATGGACCATAAGAGGGTCTTTAGAATCAGGACAGTACATGGCCACTAAAGGTCTCGCTTGGCTCAAAGCCATACTGCTAAACTTCTACACTTCACATGAAACAATGAAATTATGTAATTCTAAAATGATTTATTAGAGGAAGAAGCTGTAGAGAAACAAAGCTAATGGAGGGTTAGGATGAGAGGCAAATTATGGAACTTTTCATCTACTAGTTGAAAATTAAACACAGAATGCCAGGCTGGAAGGGACCCCAAGGATCATCTGGCTCAACCTCTCTAGGCAATAGCCTAGTAGTCAAAATGAGCTGGGCCTTAAAACTGTCCAGTGTAGAAAACTCCATTGCCTCCTTTGGAAGGGGATGTTAGTGTCTGAGTGTACTCAGGTGGAAACATTTTCTTCTGGAGTGCAATGGGAATGTCTCCAAAAGTAACTTCTCCCCATCACCCCTTCTCTTTTCCCTGGGACTCCACATAAAAAAAGGGGTCTCCATTATCCTGGTAGCCACCCCTTATGTATTAGTGCATGAGAATAAGGTGAATAAGGTCTCCTCTCAGCCTGCCCCTCTCCAGGCTGCACAGAGACATCTCTCTCAGCCTGTCTTTGCATGGCAGGGTTTCCAGGATCATTCTTGTGGCCCTTCTCTGCACACTTTCTGGCTTATCCACAGCTCCTTTTGTGCAGCAGAGACCAAAACTGTAGGCAGTGCTCCAGGTGTGGTCTGACCAGCACTGAGTAGGACAATGACTTGTCTCCGCCGCGGATGCCCTTGTTGATGCAACCCAGTGTCCTGTTGGCTTTCGTTGCCACTGCAGCAAACAGACTTGTTCTCTGTAGTCAGAGTCCAGATATCCAGCTTCCTTTTCTTAGAAGATAAAAAAATAATTATATTTCACAGATGTATAAGACCAAATCCTTTCAAGTAGAGAGAAAATAGGAATACATGTTAATTTGGAGGACGAGGGAGAGAAGGGGCAAGAAAAAGAAATACTGTTACGATCCATGGAAGTAGAGAACGAAAGACCAAGCTTCACTTGTCTTTTCAGTCACCCACTGCCCCAACCTGGCTTAACACCATCAGGGTATCACCTGCTACTGAATAAAGCTAGTTTTAACTTACTTACAAAACAAGATGGAGTTTTAGCCACTCTGATGTAAGAGCATCAAGGAGATTTGAGTTTCATTCCATTTTCCTTGTTGGGGATTCTCCGACATTTCCTCCGTGGTAGTTCGGTGCTCATCAGAACATTTCACAGGTTTACTCCTGTTACTTTCACAGTTTTACAAGTGAGCAGAAAGAAGCAGCTCAACAGAGAGGAGCTCAGACTAAGTAAGGAGGCCCAGCCAGCACCCATGGGTGATGATAGAGCAAGCATCAAACCTAATCCTACATAGCCGGGGGGCCACCCAGGCCCCCCGGCCTTTAGATCCCTTCACCATTCACCCAGTGTGTACCATGGGGACTCACCAGGGAGGAGATGAGGAGGATCCCTCTGCCCAGTTGGGCAAACTTAGGGCTTCTGCCTTTCCTGGGGCCGATTAAATAGGGCAGTGGGCAGGGAGGGCAAAGTGGTCACACCTGGGGTGGGAGGAGACTGCAACAGAACTCAAGTGGTCACACCTGGGGTGGGAGGAGGCTGCAACAGAACCCAGGTGCTCTGGGATTTGGGGGAAAAAGGGGGAAATGCAGGGTGGGGTGAGAAAGGGGCAGATACAGTGGAAAAGGGGAGGCAGTACCGAAAGGAGAGAGATGGAGAGGAAAAGGAGGGAGGTTGAGATGAAAAAAGGAAGATTGGGGGAAAAGAAGGAGATGGACAGAAGGAAGATGGGTGTAATAGGAGGTGGAGAGGAAAGAAGGAAGGTGGTGGAGAAGAGAGATTTAAAAAAAAAAATCTAAAAATGAAAACTGGACTGTAGTGTCTGCATTAAATCCCCCTTTTTGTGACCAACCTCCTCACAGAATCAAACATTCACATTGGAAAAGACCCTCCCCAAGTCCAACCAACGACCTTACTCTACAAGCTTTACTCTAAACCATATACCCAAGCACCACATCCAAATGACTTCTAAAAACATTCAGGGGCGGTGACTCAGCCACCTCCCTGGGCAGCACATTCCAATGCCTGACCACTCTTCTGTGAAAAAACTTTTCCTAATATATAGTCTAAACCTACCTAATTACAGCTTGAGGCCGTTCCCTCTTGTTCTATCACTAATTACCTATGAGAAGAGACCAGCATCGATGTCTCCACAATGTCCTTTCAGGTAGCTGTAGACTGTGATGAGGTCTCCCCTCAGCCTTCTTTTCCTCAGCTTGGGAGACACAAAACTTTATGTACAGTTCATATATGTGGAGCTGATAACCTCATTGCACCAGCCCTCTAGCCACATCAGGGGCTTCCCTTGTTTAACAAGTATTTCTGTAGTGGAACCCAACTATTTAATGAAATATTTTTGTGCTTGCATAGCGATGAGCAGATGAGATTCCTAGCGTATATGAGAAATTTCAAATCCCTAATCATTCAGCAGGCCATTCTTTCCCCTCTCTTCTTCCCTCAAACTCAGTGCAGTATTCATCTTTTCTTTCTGGACACAGATTACGATGAAATCAGTGAGCTGAACTTTACCATGGCAAAGCTTCACTCAAGCAAAACTTCAATTGATTCAAGAGGGAAGCTTCTCCGGAACAGAAATTGAAAACTGAACCGTGGCTTGCGGTAAAAAAATGTACAGTTACTGAAGATAGCTAGGTTAGCTAAAGTCTCTACCTCTTTATTACTTAACTCTGTGGAAACACCAAAGTCAGGGGCTCTCCCTGTGTTTACAAAGTATTTTACACCATCACAATTCTTCCTCTTTCAGCCATACCTACAGCCAGGCAAAGTCCCTAATGCACAAAATTGTAGTTTGAGAAAGATGGGCAGAAGCTCTCCATTCTGTCTTGCTATCAGGGCTTTTGAGCACAGATTTCCAGCTGCAGGATGTTACAGTACTGTCCTCAGTAAGGCACTACAGAGCTTAGGCAAACATACTATAAGGTCAGCAGTCCCATGGCTCCACTGACTGCAGCCACAGAGCAGCCAGGGCAACAGTTCTGTGGTGGGTTTTTACTGCTGTCCACCACCAAAGCCACGGGCAGTCTATAAACGACTTCCTTTCTCCCCATCACCAGCCTGCGGTAGGAGCTTAGTCTGCCTTTTCTCTGACTTCTATATGTGTGTAGGTTGTCAAGCTCACAGTTATTGCCACACTTAATTACTGAATATTAGTCTCTGTAGCCACCAGCTGAATTTGGTTCACATCTCTGTCCAAACCTCTGTTATCAAACTGCTTCTTCTAAACATTTCCATTAAGGCTTTCCATTTCCAGTGGCATTGCTACTGTTAGTTTACATCCAAAATTATCTGGTCAATTTTCTATCATAGTTTATGGGGTTTTAGTGATCACTTACAGCAATTTTATTCTGTTGGGTTTAGGATTTTGGTTTGGGGGGGTTAGTTTGGGGTTTTTTTTGGGGGGGAGGAGTTGGTTTTTATTTCATTTGGGGGGTTTGTGATGGTGGTGGTGGTGGTGGTAATGGGTTTGCCCTGCTCTAGCATCCTTTATCCGCTCTCCGACTGGACCCATGAAGTGCATGAAATAACAGAGCACCAAGAGGGTTTAACTTGCCCTTAAGGGAGAGCAGTGAAAATAGAATACTGAAATTTGCAGACCATCCTTCTGATAACTAAGGACACATCTTTTCAGCAGCTCAGAACTGATTCTCTTTTATTAAAGCATCTTCCATAATAGCTAGTGCATACTTACAATGCTAGTTAGTTTCTTGCAATTATGTTATTCAGAAATAATTGGATTTCTGGGTTTAATTGGGCTCTAAATTAGCCAGAGCTTTCATAAAAGCTATTACAGAGATTTCTAATAGCAGCTTTTCCTGCTATTTAAGCACAGAGTATTTCAATGAGAGTGATTCACCAGTGTAAGAAGTCTCGGCTGCTGTGAACTCTAGCATAGGTTCAGATTAATTATGACAATTTAGGCACCATCCTTTTGTAATTAAACATTTGCTCAAAACATTACACAGAGCACACAACTGTGTCAGACAACTGGTTGCCCTTTATTTAGAAAAGTAGGATTTTGTTGTACAGCTCTTTGGAAGATCAAGAAGTTTTATGATAGCTGGGCCCCTGATGACCAAGTTCAGAGGCAAGGTCAGCATCTGTTTGTTCCCAGCAGTCACTTCACCAGCCCAGGTAGGAAAGAGGCTGCATGATCTGTTCTCCTGATGCTCCCTTGCACTAAAGGGATCTCCTATGCTTGGTTTGCTGACCACCACTGCACAGGTATGCTTGCATACAAACATCTCAATTCTGGGAAAAAAACAAGAAGTAAAAATGCAGTCAGGTGTTTTGGAGAACATCCTGGGGCAGGTCCTTTGACTTTGTCACAGATGATTGAGGGCAATGATGAGGTGACTCCAGTTCAAGAGCAACAGGCCTGCCCTTTGTGCTTTTCCCTGTTTTCTGTCAGTGGCACCACTATTCCAGTGCAGCAGCATCTGTGATCCTTAAAATTAGGAGGAAGTTCTTGCCAGAGAGAGTGATTTGCCATTGGAATGGGCTGCCCAGGGAGGTGGTGGAGTCACCGTCCCTGGAGGTGTTCAGGAAAAGGCTGGATGAGGCACTTAGTGCCATGGTCTAGTTGACTGGATAGGGCTGGGTGACAGGTTGGACTGGATGTTCTTGGAGGTCTCTTCCAGCCTGGTTGATTCTATTCTATTCTAAATTACCCTGTAGGCTAGGCTGTGTTTTAAGCATCACTTTGATTAAGGGAAGGTGTGTTGACTTATCCTACCAGACAACATAACTCCTGGACCTTAATGATATATTCCCTATTTATTTCTTGGCCCAGTGGGGTATAAGAACATCAATTAATCAGTTGACCACGGATTCCTGCCTGCTGACTGACCTCTGCATGCCATGTTTCCTGCACTGACTGGTTGAGAGAAGCTGAAGCTTTGCTTAGTCCTTCCTCACTCAGTATGAGGTTAAAAATAAAGCTTGGTCCATAGGATCATAGGATGTTAGGGGTTGGAAGGGACCCAAAGAGATCATCGAGTCCAACTCCCCTGCCGGAGCAGGACAATACTATCTAGCACAGATCACAGACGAACGCATCCAGACAGGCCTTGAAAGGCTCCAGAGAAGGAGACCCCACAACCTCTGGGGAGCCTGTTCCAGTGCTCTGTGACGCTTACAGTAAACAAGTTCCCCCTTCTGTTGAGGTGGAACCTCTTTTGCTGCAACTTACACTCATTGCTCCTTGTCCTATCACAGGCAGCAAGTGAGCAGAGCCTGTCCCCCCCGGCTCCTGGCAGCCTTCAGATACTTATAAACATTTATCAAATCCCCTCTAGGTCTTCTTTTCTCCAGACTAAAAAGTCCCAGGTCACTCAGCCTCTTCTCATAAGCCATGACCTCCTGTCCCCTAATCATCTTCATAGCCCTCCAGTGGACCCTCTCCAGCAGATCCCTGTCCCTCTTAAACTGGGGATCCCAAAACTGAGCACAGTATTCAAGATGAGGTCTCACCAGGGCAGAGTAGAGGGGGAGGAGAACCAGACACAAGACTCAAGGGTATGTTAATTATATGATATTGGACTTGAGGATGGAGTGTGACCTAGCATCTGAAAACTCAGGAAGGATTCAAGAAAGTCGACTGCTTGGGATTTTCTTGTTGTGTTTAGTTTGGTTGTGTGTGCTCAGTTGGTTTCGTGGGTACTTTTTTTTTGGGGGGGGGGGGGGGGTTTTGGAGAGGGGAGATTTGTTTTGGTTTGGGTTTTTTTTTGTGTGTGTTGGGTTGTTTTTTTGTTTGTTTGAGAGAGAGAATGAGTCCGAGTGTCTTTACTTGTTTGAGTGTTTTCTTTTTTTCCTTTGGAAAATAGACAATCTAAGAAAATTTAAAACATATTATCTCATTCTCTGAATCACCCACCCTTCTGAACACATCCACCCCTCTCTACAGGTTAGTGTCAATGGAGACAAGCCTGGTGAAAATTGGTCTTGTTATTCCCTGCTTTGCTGGGAGAGCTGGTTAGCCTCAGCACAAATGTGGTTGCTTGAAATAGCAATGTTTGTCCTGTTCTAAACTAAAGGCAAAGCCATAAGAGGTTCTGATCTCATCTTTTGCATTGTCCTTTCTTGGCTTTCAGGAAAACCTTTGCTCCCAGAAATGCTCTGCTGTGTTACTGGAACCACTTTCCATGCAAACGGATATATATCACACACAGGGTTTGCCTTCCACACTAACTCAGCACCTGAGAAATAAGGTAGGTCTGGTGGCCAGCATTCTTTGTGGGCGTTTTCCATCCTTCTGTGGTATTTTTCTCTCCAGGAAAGGCATTTTATGCATAGTTTTTCAAAAAGGCTTATGTTAAAAACACAAATATATTTTTTTTAATTAGCACAGGTTGAAAAAAACTATCCCTTTCCATTGATTCATACAACTCTAAAACCTGTTTGTTCATGTAATGAAGGGTGGGATTCATGCCCATGAGGATTTGAATGCCTACATACAAATATCTGCACATGAACTAGGCGACCAAGCTTCCACCATATCTCTGTCATTTTAATCAATAAACTTAAATGACCATAAAGAGCATTTACCCAACTCTAATACAGACACTTTCAAGGTCAGGACTTTACCCCACTGTAGGCGCTCAGTGCTATTTGAACAGCCCTCAATCAATCAAATTTAATTAGCTCCACTTGGAAGCACCGAAATAAAAGATGTGATGGTTTGGGTGTTACCCACCCTCCCACTCATATGTAATCACCCAGACTAGACTCAGCTGAGCTAGAAGTTAAGGAATGAAGCTACATTCACAGCCTAGCACAATACATAAGCAGGTTATTTACAATATATCACAAATATATACAGCTATATACAGAAAATATACAAGTTAAAAGTAATACAGAAACACAACACCCCTCCCAGAATTCAGAGTCCCCAGGAAGGGCTCCCAACCACCCTTCCACCTTCTTTCCACCCCTCTACCTTATCCCAGAGTTTGTCTTATGTGCAAGGTGAGCTTGGAGGATCGGCAAGAGGGGGGTTAGAAAGCAAAAGGATTAGTTGCACAGAAAACAGCCCAGAGAGAAAGCACAGGCTCCGACAGAGACCCACACACATTGTCTTATCTACATTTATGTTCTTGTTTTTATACATCTCAGCAAGCCTATGAGTGAAGTAGACATCACTACTGCTTTCTTCTCACAGCTGATAACCTCATTTTTCTCACTAAAATATTCCAGTTAGCCTCAAACCAGCACAACCTCCTAGGGTTCAAATATCACAATTGTAACGGCATGTCCAAGTCTGGGCCACTTCAAGTAGCACAAGAATTATGCATTTATGCAGCTGAATTGCTACCAAGGAATTAAAACACAAATAACTTTGGACACTCAGGGACTTCACAGGTGAGATATCAGCATCAATTCATTGTATCACCATGAAAACTAAACACTATCTGATCTGAAAGACATGATGCTAATTCAGAACTTGCCAAAATTGTGGAAACAATTCACTTAAATTTTTTATTACTGAAACTTTCAAACTAGCACACCTACAGAATGCTAGAGACCTGGGCGAGACTGCATTCTCTGGTGGAAGTCTCCTGAGAAGCAGCCCCCTTCACAGCCATACTTCAGATAAATGGTGCACAGTAACATTTAGGTATCTTGCAGCCAATGCTTTTTTGCTTTATTTTATCTGTACTACCTTCAAGTCTGAGAGTGGGGGTTTTTTTAATTCATTTGTTAAAGTACTTTTTTGTCAACTACCCGAGAAAATTCAAGGTTCTTCTGTGTAAATATTGGAAAATGGTAGCAAAGCGTTGCATGGATCAATTCTCAATCCATTTCTAGTCAACAGGAATTTCACAATTGACTTCAACAGCAGCAAACCTAAACCTTCTAAATCAATATCACAGTTTGCCATGGACAAAGTACAAATAAAACCTTGTTAAACTGTAAAAGAAATTTAGTGAATTTAGTCAATTCATGAAGTTAAATGACAAACAAAAAGTAACTCAAAGAGATATCTTCTTAAAAAGCAATATTTAAGTATTTGAATTTCTTTGGGGGCCTGTTCCATATAAGAATAGATTTATCCATTTTCATCAATAGTGTATTCACCTGTGATGACTGTGAATAATGTGATGTTTAATATTCCCTAAATTTTTTAGATAACCTTAGTGAAAAGTCATTAATTGTAATACTTATATGTTACTTGAAAAAGAACATGATATAAAATGACAACTCAATTTTCCTCCTTGGCATTTCAAATACAACTAGGACACATTAATCAATCAATAATGTGCTTATCATACACCGTGGTCAATTATACCCCAACTATCAGTGACAGTTTTCTGGCTTGCAATCTGGACACATACACTGTCCTGACAACTACATTCTTTTCAGCCCGTTTGTATTTTATAACCAGAACTATTGCTTAAGGCGTACCATAAATGCGTGAAAAGGGCATCAGATACTTCAGGATCCCAATTCCATTTCTGTGCTATTAGTGTGTTTCCAAAGAATAAACTTTCAGTGCACTGAAATCCAAGTAAAGCAAGAAAGCTCCCTTTCTCTGAAGAGAAAGTTACACATAAAACAAAACTGGCACAGATGCTTTGCTGATTGCAAAGTTGTGATTATAGCTCACCATTTTAATGAAGTCATAAACTACTTGAGCTTACTTCTTTGGTTTATTGCACCATGAGATCCTTTTTTTTTTTCCTGAGTTGTAGCCATATAAACTATAATTACTAATGATGTTTCTGTGAAAAACATTTATTAATACTCTTTGCCAGGACATTATTTACATCCTAGGCTATCTGCAAAGATGAGTCAGTATATCCCAAATGAACTCTGACACAGTTTTAAGTAGAGCTCCTCACCTTCAGACAAATCATATAAATCATAACCTCCCTGATTGTTTTTAAAAGTATTCTGAGTGAATGATACAGTCATAATTCTTAGGGTAAAGTATTTCTCCATTGGAAAATGCTGGTTGGCTAAGTACAGAAGCGCTAAGGGATGAACCTTCTCCATCTCACAGAGATGATGGCTTCTGCAGTCCAGTCCTCCATAATTTCCTCAAAACACAGAAATATATGGTTTCTTGGGCAAAGTTCTGCTTCCTCCAACTGGCTCATAGATGAAACACCATGAAAGAAGGAGATGTGTGAGTTCTCAGGCCTTCCAAATGTGTGATGAAACATATTCCACATCTTCCTTTGTTAGTGCCAGGAGCAGAATATGGAAACAAGACGAGAAAAAATTTGAATATCAAAAGTCATTCTCTGGTTCACCCACACTTAAAACCTGTCACATCACACTCCCAGCAATAATTAGCTATCCTGTTCCAATTCAGAAGCAATGGTGTCTCAGAGGTGGCTGAACGACCCCAACAGTTGCAAACTGTTTATTTATTCAGGTTGAAAACAAGGCAAAAGGAAGGACAAAAAAATGTTCTACATATTGAATGGTTCAATAATTGCTGTTTGTATGGGTTTATTATTTTTACATCGCATTTTGATGCTGTTATACTCGTTGGGACATTTAGGGGGTAATAGAGTAATAATTTATGAAATAAGAGAGTTTGATATGCAAGAGTATTCCTCGTGGTGCCTTTCGTAACATCTTAGCAATACAAAAAACTCGTAAAAAGCTGATGGTGGCAGTCGGTTCCCGCTGAGACATACCCTATTACAGTAGTATCCATGTCAGCTTTTTGCTTTTTAATCACAGCTTTGACATTCAGTGGCCACAGTGTTTTTCTTTTAAAAATCATAAAGGTCTTCACTCAGGAGCCCAGATCATTTAGATGACACTTCTTCTCCTAATTTAAGCCAGTTAATGAAAGGAGTACTCTCAGGACAGCTAACTTCTGCTGATGAAGACTGATGTACCAACCTCATTTGTGTGTGCAGCCTGTAAAGAAAATCTGATTTTTTAACCCCCAGCTTGAGCCCTAGCTGATGATGCTAGGGCCATGAGAGAGGCTGGCAGGAATTCCTACCCCATTTTGAAGGTACATGTTTTCCCCTCTCGCAAAGATGATGTTACGCTACCAGTGCACAAATGTACATGAAAATTGGTAACAAAACCTGGTCTTTAAATGTTTTCAGTATTTAGTGGTTTCAGAATCTCCATCTCTGGAGACATTCAAAGCTTTCCTGGATGCATTCCTGTGTGACCTGTTCTAGGTGATCCTGCTCTGGCAGGGGGATTGGACTGGATGATCTTTTGAGGTCCCCCTAACATTCTGTGATTCTGTGAAAACAAAAACAGGTAAGAGTCAGAAATTATAAGCTGTTCTTACATAACTAAGGTGGAAAAGTCGATGAGAGGGGTATGCTGATGTAGTGATCAACACAAATAACGGCTTGGTGAAAAATGGTCTTTCAACCCCTCAAAAAAAATAATGTTAAGAGTTTGGTTATTTTTTTCATCAGTTGTAAAACTACTTCCAGTTAAGTCTAAGAACTTTGCCATTGCCTAAAGTGTGGCCAGACTGCTGACCACAGCTCTTGCTCTGGAGCACAAGAGTGTGAAAGCTTCCCATATAAAAACCTGGCTTGATTTTAGCCATGCTTTGGAAGACATCATACACTCATAGAAGCAAAACATAGGAATGGGGCTTTGACAGATAGGTGGTGTGCAGTGGTATTTGCTCTACCTTAGAATTGCATTCTTTTCTCCAACAGTGTCTTTAAAATTTAATTATCCTGGATCTACAAAATTATTGACTACACTGTTGAATTTTTCCTTTGTTTTTTTTACACCATCCCCAGTTTTTTATTGTATTACCATCTCCTATCAGAGAGATCAGCTTTGTTAGCATAAAGTGAAAATCGCTGGTTATAACAAAAAAGAATTCCTATTAGCAAGTCACCATCTAATCATATTAGGGTCTTTGTGTCCTATTATCAGCTTTCTTATGAAATACCATTTCTTAATGACAGGGATTTGACTAATACTGTGTGAACTCTGTTAACATAATTTGAAAGTTACTACAGAGTGTGTATTTATACAATAAGGTGTCATCTTTTTTCATGCTCGCACATAATTCTAGCTCATGATTTGATCAGATGTGAATGTTGAAAGCTAATTTTCATCAAATCAACTGACAAAGGAGGAATAGAGTTATCAGCACTTTGCACTGGATTAAAAAGCACTGGTGCTGAATTCAGTGAAGCCTCAAAGCAGTCAGATTTCTCTGTGTCCACAAAATTGCTTTTATGGGTGACAGAGGCAATCTATCCTTTTTGCATTTTCTTTGAGGGCAATGGTACACCTTGTATATGTGATATGTAGCATTTACTGATTTCCCTTGGTTTCACTGAAGGCCAAACAGAAGGGAGAGGCCAGAACCTTACGGTCCAAGTTCTGATTCCCATGTCTTGTTAATTTCTGCCACCTCCCCCAATCTAAAATGCCACACTTCTTTCCCCATGTCCCCGCTGTTGTCGATTCAGTTTGATCTTACCATAACCTGAGTTGCTTAAGTCAGCTGCTCAGAGTGCTCCCCGTAACCTCAATCATTATAAGCCTACAAATGGAAACATGTGAAAATAGGGAAGAAATCTATCTCCACCTTTTGTCGTTGTTGTCATGGTTCCATATGGCTTGGATGTTGTAGCTCTAATTCCTAGAATAAAACACACGGTGCAATACATACATATTTAATGGTTCACTTTCCACCAATCCAAAGACACATTTCTTAGGTAATACACAGGGAAAAGTCTTTTTCAATCCAGAAAAACATTTTTTTTTCACAGTCTTGAAAAGACCACAAAAACAGATTTTGATTTCTTTCTTATTGATGATCTTCATGCCACTCTTCCCCCCACCTTGAAAGAAAAAAAAGCATCCATTTCTTTTTAGAAAACAGAATCTTCTATAGGAAGTAGTCATTTTGTACCTATTTAAATTACATATACTCATCTCAAGGCTAGTTATCAACTTGCAGAAACTGAATTTTGCTTTCTCTTTTAATAGATAGACTGAATGTATGATGCTGAATAAAGAAAAACATTAACTTGGTAGGATTTTTTTTCAGTTTGAATTACAAACGTGGAGATACATATTTGAAATAGTGTATATAGACTCAGAGAGGGCAGGGGAAACATTGACTGATGACAAACTGATGACAAACTGTTCATAAGCCAGACTCACACTGGCAAAATACTGAGCGCTAAGGTCAGGGAATGTCCTTTCAGTTAGTGTTTGTACAGCATCTATCGTGGGCTCAGAGCAGTGGCTGATGTTCTTAGATCTGCTATCATATAAACACGGAACACCGGAACAGGCTGCCCAGGGGGGTTGTGGGCTCTCCCTCTCTGGAGATATTCAAGACCCATCTGCATGCGATCCAGTGTGATCTGGTATAGGTGATCTTGCTCTGGCAGGCAGGTTGGGCTTGATCCTCTTTCGAGGTCCCTTCCAGCCCCTAACCTTCTGTGATTCTGTGCTTAAACAGCAACACATTTTAATCAAGTGCTATGCCACAGAGTGAAACAGGTATTACCATAAATGACAGCAAATAGAGAAAAATTGTCAAAATAAGTAAGTTAGCTATTGTGCTGCAGTATCCTTGGTATCTTTGTTATGGAAATCCATGTAAGGGGATAATGCAAGCACAGTAACATCAATGGAAGCCTGTACTTTGATTTCCACGAGCTTTGCATCATGCTTTTACTTCCTAATTTGCAACGTCCGATAAGCCACAATACAATCCAGAGAGTTATTAGTTTGAATTAGTGAAGTTCTCCTACCTGATTGGTTTTAAGCCAATTTATATAGGCTTGACTGTTTAAGCTGTTAATACTGTTGAAGATTACTGTGGTATTATTGAAGTCTGCAATATTTCAAAGCTCACAGCACTGTTTCTCACCAAATCCTTGAAATGGATTTGACTTTTTCAACACCACTTCTAGTTGTCTAGGAGCTATCAATCAAGAAACGAGCCCCTGAAAGTCTGGGCTAGCTGTGTGTCAGAAAGCAGACGAAAAAGCTAAAGCAGAAATTCAGCTATTCAGCATAAACCCAGAAAATACTATTTTCATTACAACCAGCTTCAGGTAGCTGGATAAATTAAGCTGTAAAACTGTTTCTGTGATTTAGAGGTTCTGATAATTTCACTGACTCCACTGCTTAAACTCAACCTGCATTTCATTTTGTGATTCATCCATTTCAGTAAAGAATTACTCATTTGAAACAAATACTGGTTTCACATACATGAAAAGAATCCCTTAATAAATGTAAGTCAGTGTCCTGTTCTAACTGCACTGGGAAGATAGATCAGTGTTGTAAATTAACCCACAAACAGATTTATGTTTTCTTACTCCTCAAAACAAAATCAGTGCACAGCTAAGTACACTGGCTCTGAAAATAGGTAACTCCAATTGCTCATCCAGTGCAGAAAAGATTATTAATAATTTCCAGCCTTGGTTTTAAAAGTTTAGCTAATGACAGTAGTCTGTGGTTAAGAAAGGGAAGCAGAGCACCATCTGCTGTACAGCTGTGCAAATGTTTCAGAACAAAAGCCAAAACATAAAACAACCTTACCGTAAGATTTCCAAATAGTTAGGACATATGGAAGGCCATTTTAATCTAGCATTGCATGACCATGAACTTGAGATGACACAGACAAAAATTAGAGAGACACATGAAGGGCCAGGGTTCAGAGTCAGACATCAGAAAGTACAGGGAGGAAACAAAATAAGGTGTGTTTCTTTCGAGGCATAGGCATGGTATGAGATTTTAAAGTACAGAATTTGTCTGTCTATCTATCTATGTATTTCTGTGTATGCTTCTCTACTAACATCCTTTTTGGTAGACTCATTAGCTTGGACTAAAGCACTGTTGTGAAAAAATACCCAGAAGTCATGTTAGTAAGCCTCAGGAAGAAGGAAAATTATTATGCTCAGAGTCCACTGTCAGCATTGCTGTGCAGTTCCTCATCATTTATAAGGGGCTGAACCTTTTGGGAAGCTTTTATTTGGGAAAGTTAAAGTTGTCCTTGGGGATCTCCAAAATCAGATCAGGCTTGCGCATGCCCATCACATAAGGATGTAAAAGTTAGGGAAAGAGATGCCAGTGACTCCAGAAACACCCAGCAAGGCTGAGGATAACCTGCCATCCAACACCTTCACCATGAGCCACTGATGAGTACAAGAGTCATGGAAAGTGATTGATTTCTGTCCTAAATATAGAAAAGAAAAATCACTTTTCATACTACTAGCAGCCTAAATCAAAATCAAGACCATCACCTCTAGCAGATGAGGAGAAGCTACTTTTTCTATGACTGTAGAGTTCAAGTGTGCATGATTGTGTGCATGGTATTACCAAAGACTTTGTTTCTTTGTTATGGGAGGAGAAGACTATTACACAGATGAGGCATTCTCCTGAGCTGGGAGACAGATAACAGAATGAAGTCTCCACAATCCAAGGGGAAATTGTTAGTGACCTGCTGCACCACTTAGACATATGCAAGTCTATGGGACCAAATGGGATCCACCCAAAGGAGTGGTCGGAAGTGCCCACCAAGACACGTTCCATCATTCACCATCGTTACTGGCTAACTGGGAAGGTCTCAGCTGACTGCAGGTACAAAAATGTGACACCCATCTACAAGAAGGCCCAGAGCAAGGATCCAGGGAACTACAGGCCTGTTAGTCTGACCATTAGTGCCACAGAGTAGACCATCCTGAGTACCATCACGCAGCACATACAGGACAACTAGGTGATCAGGACAGTCAGCATGGGCTTGCGAAAGGCAGGTCCTGCCTGATGAACCTGATCTCCTTTCTTCATTGAAAAGGCTACCAAGAACTGGAACAGGCTGCCCATTATTCCATGAACAAAAAAGTTTGGATTATCAGAGGCTGTTGCAAAGACTTGCACAAAAAAATCACAACCTGACAGTGCGATACAAATAAATACCGGCTAATTAATCATTGTATCATCACAGGAGGAGCAATAATAGAGGGAAGAGGACAATATGAGTAGCCTCTCAGGTGGATGGATACCAACTAATTAAATAAGTAGCAGAAGTAGAAACTGGACCACATGTCCCAATTTCCCCACAAATGCATTGCCTTCTGCCCTGGACACTCTCTTAAGACAGAAAGCAGCTCACAATAAAGTGAGCTAATTTCAAGAAGGCACAATAAAAAAACTCAGTAACCAATCAGAGAGGTCCCTTGGGAAATAAATTGCAGAAGAAGGTCAGGTTATTACATACAAGTACAAAATATCCTAATGCAAAGACATGAAGCATAAAAATGAGTCAGTGTGGTCCAGCCATGCCTTCTTCAATGATCTTCCACATAAATATGTGTACAAACTGTGGTAGGTGAAATTATTAGGAGTAACAGAAATTACTAGGAGTAACAGAATACAAAAGAAAGCAACAAAAATATAACAACTATATCAGAAAAGGATAAAAAGTCATAAACCAAGGATTAGAAACAACAAAAAAAGCTGTCTATGGAAATACCTTCATCTGGAAAGGAAGAAGAAAGGCTAATGAGTGTGCTAAAGATCAAATATCTAACACTTCTTTTTGTTTCAGTCTTCACTTAAAAGGTCATTCAGGTGACAGAGCTAACACTAGTGCCACAGAGCTTGCATGTTGGGTTCTGCTGCCAAACTGACAGTCAACTTATGCACACATAATTAAGGTTTAAAACTGTACTATGGCAGCTGAATGTGACCTTTCTGTTTTAAAACAAAAGGAAAAAAAAACCTTTTCTCTCTCACCATGTCAAAGGTTATTGAGAACCTTCATGGGGTGTGACAAAAGGGTATCTGCACACTTGTCCCTCAGTCCAGGCTAGTGAAATGACTCTCTTGGTTCTCTGAGAGATATAAGAGATTGGATTCTTCTGTTTCTTCACAGCATAAGCCAAGAACATTTCTGCTTGTAAAATAGGATGTGAAACTGCAAATAACCAGCACTAAGAATGTGGCACAAAATGTTCTGTCTTTCCTTAACAATTCATCATTTTACCATTTTGCCTTTTATTTGACTGAACTCTTGGGATCCTGACCCTAAGGGAAATCTTAATGCCAGCAAGTCAGTAGTAAGTCCATCGGAGGTTACAGCTGTTGTAAAAAATGAAAGGGACCAGACCCTTCCTCTGTTCCTGGGAAAACTGAAATGGCAGGGGTGAAGCCAGCTCCATTGTGAGTCACCCAAGGATGTGCTGTGAGAACAGGCTCAAAGCAAGCAGGAATATGTTGTGTGGGTGTTCAGAGGCTTGCTTAGCAAATCCTCTTTAATTTGTGTAGATATATAGTGAGTACAGCTGCAGGCACACAGGCATAGGCTTCAGTCCAAGACTTCTATATCTTGAGATCAGATTTTAAATTGCAGCTTCCTAGGGAATTAACACAGTGAATCTCAGTCTCTCAAGTGTGCTCGCCTAACTGCTTTCTAATTTTACACTGGTCCACCAGAAAAAGCAAACATGACAATGCTGGTGATGCTGGTTAGGGCTCAAGTTAGCACAGATACACGTGAAATTATCAAACCACGTTGTCTGAGCTCTTAAAACACTGAGATCAAATTCCCTTGGAGATCATGGGAGGGAGCTTAGGAAGTATTGGAAAGGGAGGAGTCAACAGCAGTTCTGTTTTTTCTGACTGAAGCAGGGGAAGGATTCACTATTAGTGCACAGACATGAACTTCTTACCCTCACAGGGAACTTAAGATGGGTCTTACTTGATGACAGTAGCTCAGGGCCTTCAAGGTATAAGACCAATACTGCAGTAGTTGTATTTATGGCTTGTCCAGGCAGGCCATGCTTTTAAAAAATTATCCAGAAGGGTGTTACACTTTTACAGAAATCAAGAAACAGTAAGACCAAAACTTATAGGTCTGTTATTAGCAGATGACCCCAGACATAAATCATAAATGCACTGGCTACTCAGAGGTGCATCCACAGTATTAGCTCTGAGAAATCAGTAATTCATCAATTTGAATGAGGAAAGCTCCAGAACCAGTTCTGCAGACCTGGTCATGGAATGTCACTTGTCCGCCCACCCTGCACAAGAAGCCGACATACAATACATCTGGACTGATGTACAGCACCCTCAGCAGAGTGCTCTAGACTTGCATAGCTTCATTGTTTAGCAGAGGAGAAACTGTGACTCTTAAGGTTAGATGTATAACCTCCCTGAAAAGATAGCCTACACAGAGGCAATTTGCTTAATTATTACTATTTTACCATTAGGAATATGAAAATTAAATCGCCTGTGAAACACCGATGAAACTCACTGCAAACACTCTGCTTTGTACTTAATTTTGCAACAGGAGCAATTTCCAGCCCTCTGCTTCTCAGAGCTGCAAAAAACACACAGCCATGCTACTGGCACTTGGTATCCAGGTGTGCTCATGTTCACCCCACAAGTCACCCATGTTGCAGAACCAGTGAACATGGAAGCTTTCATACATGAGCCAACACACAAGGTCGTATACAAGTTTCAGAGCAATACAGCTCCAACATCTCTGTGACCTGCTGGAAAAGGCAAGTACTGTTCTGTTCACTTCAGTCCTGCAGCTCACTCTGTGGTTTCAGTGATGTTTTAAGTAAGGCTGATTCAATTTTTCTCTGCTCTTAAAAGCAATAGAAATGTTTTGATTTTTTTTTTTCCTGAGCACTAAATCACACCCTTGATGGGTCAGGGTAGTTTATTGCATTGACCAGCCAGAAGAAACACAGGGCATTTCTGACTGCTACCCTAAGAGCAAAAAGCTGTACTTTGTCACCCTCTATGTCCTTTCTACAGGCCTGGTAAACAAGAAATCAGAGTTCTTCACATAACTTCTTTCATATCAATCAGTACCATGTCAGGAAGGGTACAAGACTTGGATAAGTGCACTCTGCACTAGATAACAAAACAAAACAACTAGATGAATGGCCAGGCTCCAAGAGTGGTGGTCAATGGAGTTAAATCTGATTAGCACCCAGTCAGTAGTGCTGCCCCCCAGGGTTCAGTACTGGGGCCTGTCCTCTAATATAGGAGGCTGTGTGGCACAGCTGACTTGCTGGAGGGCAGGGACGCCATCCAGAGGGACCTGGACAGGCTGGAGAGGTGGGCCCAGGCCAACCTCATGACGTTTAACAAGGCCAAGTGTAAGGTTCTACACCTGGGTTGGTGCAATCCCAGGCACAGATACAGGCTGGGTGGTGAATGGCTGAGAGCAGCCCTGAGGAAAAGGACCTGGGGGTCTGGGTCGACGAGAAGCTCAACATGAGCCGGCAGTGTGCACATGCAGCCCAGACAGCCAACCCTGTGCTGGGCTGCATCAAGAGAAGTGTAACCAGCNATGTTAGGAGGAAGTTCTTTACAGTGAGGGTGGTAAGACACTGGCACAGGTTGCCCAGGGAGGTTGTGGATGCTTCCTCCCTGGAGGTGTTTAAAGCCAGGCTGGATGAGACCTTGAGCAGCCTGCTCTAGTGGGAGGTGTCCCTGCCTATGGCAGGGGGTTGGAGCTGGATGATCCTTGAGGTCCCTTCCAACCTAAACCATTCTATGATTCCATGATTCTATGATAGTTATTAAAGATCTGGATGAGGAGATTGAGTGTGCTCTCAGTGAGTCTGCAGGTGACACCAAGCTAGGTGGCTGTGCCAATTGGTTGGAGGGTAGGGAAGCTTTACAACGGGACCTGCAAAAGCTAGACCAACAGGCCAAGGCTAATTCAACAAGGCCAATTTTGTGCAAAATTAATGTTTTCTTAGAAAAATCTGTTTCAGACCAAGTAAACTCTCTTACAAATATAGACGAAAAAGGAGTCCAAAGAACACAGCTTGTAATAGTACCTTCATAGCAAAATTAGAAAGTAAAACAAAAAGCCCGAGATAAACACACATCTGATGCTATTAAAGTTGCACTGCTGCACTCCTTCCCCTGAGATTCTGCTGAATCTAGGGCTCCTAGATGGCTGTAAGCAGTAATGGTCTCTTACAAATGTGAAAGAAATGCAAAGCAGTTTGTGAACTCTTCCTGGCCATGGAACAAATTACATTATTAAAGACTGCCAAAACATTCTGTATTCTAATTGCTGTTCATGATTTAACTGCGTCCCGAAAAATAAAATTCTGTTTCCTTTTCAATTAGTGCCCAAGAGACATTTAAGGAAAAAAACTGCATGGAAACACTGATACTTACTTGAGGTTTTACTGAGAAGAGTGCCACTTAATTTTCTTAATTTCATGCATTTCCCAAAAGGGCACAACATCTAATTCTTTACCAGCCCTGCATTCTGTACAATTCACAAGTGTACCCCATTGATTTTCAGTCCACAGAATGCAGGGTGAAGATAAACAATAACTTTATATAGAAAATATTGATTTAAAACCATTGATTCAAAGCCCTAGGGTATCAAAAGATTAGTTACTTTTATGGAAAGTACTAAAGGTGACTTTTGGCTACTTTGTTATTGAAAAACACAAAGAAAATAAACCCTGCTATTCAAAGCAGCAAGATACCAGTGCAGGAGATGTTACAAAGCAAATCAGTTTGACACAAACCAGATTAATAGAAAGAGACCAAACAGGCATTGCCAGCAACTGTTTTAGTGATAAAATGTAAATGCTGTATCTTCAAAAGAAAAAAAACAATCAAACCAACAAACAAGTGGTGTTTTTATTGTAATTTCCAGCTAAAAAAGGAGCAGCACAGAATAAATCTTTCTTCTGATATACAATCCCCAAAAGAATGTCTCCAAGCATATGCTGGACAATGGGGTTGCAATCTGGTAGGTATCACTGCTTCCTGATGCAGTTGCTAGGAGTCAGGGACTCTCAATACCTACAGCTGTGAATTGATGGGGTTCCACACTAACCCCCTAAAACCAGGGCTGCCACTGATACCCTGACCCTCACTAGCATGGTCGTGTGGCCCATTCTCTGCTGACAGAGCCAGGTTACCTGGGTGATGCCACAGAGTTGTGTTGCATGTAATGGGGACACAAGCAGGAGCATGAGGCATGCTGTGTGTGCCAAGATGTGCGGGCACACAAGGCTACATGACAGGGATGCTGGTACACAGTTTGGTGCTCAAGGGAGCCACCCCTGGGGAAGACAAAAAGCCTAGGACTACTAAAGGAAAAACATTTAATCCATTTATAAACAACTTCCACAATCTCCCTAGAAAAACAGGACTATAAATAGTGAGGAAAAGCTACCATAACTATGCATTATCCTTTAATTTGGTGATCTGCTTGTTCAGTTTTAATGAGTCTTGCTTTTGTCAACAGCTTCCTTTTCTAAGCATATTCTGATGTCAGAAAGAGATGTCAGATTTCAGCTGCAAAGGGAATCTGTGACAAAGAGAAAGATAAGCAGAGGAAAACAAGCCATGGTAGAGCAGTAATCAATTGTCAAAAAGTGCCTTTCTTTCAAGTACAGCAGCCTCACAAGCATGTCTGTCTCTTTCAGTAGCCCTTTAAATGATGGAAAAGGAAGAGAGTTGACCCCTAAATGGATGTGCTTCACAGTCTATTTGCTATTCACATTCACATTGTGCCAACATTAAGCCTTCCTTAAACTCAGAGACTCCTACACATCTTGTTCTTTCTGCACATGACATAATTCTCTCCCACATGGTACAAACTGATGGGAGAACTTGCCAACATTCGCCCAAGTGTAACACTGAAAGTAAGGTCAGAAAGTGAAATGGGCAGATAGTGAAGGGAATTCATCAAAGTGCACTATGAAGATGACACAATGTCTTGTAAACCTTCCTCTTATCCTCCATCAACTGTCCACATGCAGAGAACAGTGGTCTTGTGGTCATCAGAACCCTCACTCTGAAAACAAGAAAGATTGAACCAACCTCCCATCTACAAAATTTCAGCTGAAAGTCTGTGCCCAAACAGCACTCAGTCTTCACAGCAGCTTTACCTGTTTGGAAGTAATTTTATGTACAGAGATTGCGACAGGTTTTAAACATGAGCTACACAAGTAGGTTCCACCTTTGCTGTATCATCGCAAAACTTCCTGTCATGTGTGGTCCAGGAGGATCACCTTTGACATAACCTGATAAAATCAAAGCTTTTTCTGTGGCAGAAGCAACAGCAACTCATTTTAGAGGGAGGACTCCTAACCAAGGAACTTAAAATATTCAGTGCATGTAATGTCCTCTGCTGCGCATGAACAGAGTTTGAACAGGCTCACACAGAACCACCATCCTTCAGGACAAAGAGTACTCATACAACCACGGGTGGAAATTTTATCCTGAACCCTTATCCTAGAAAAATCCAGCATGCAAGAGATTAGCCACAAGAGTCCCTTTAAGCTTTTTAACTCAAACCCTGAATTCAGATAGCATAGTGGCACAGGAATTCCAGATGTAAGAGCAGATGCTTTTTAAGCAACTGTACTACAGAAACACTACAGAAAACCAAAACTGTTCCTATATCAGGCATAAGGACAAAAATGACCACCAAAATAACTTTTACTAAATTAATGGAATGATTCAAATTTTGTATTTACTGTTGTGATAGTTTGGGTGTCCCCCGCCCCCCCACACTTTAGAAATCACCCAGACTAGACTCAGTCGGCTCTGGAAATTTGAATGAAGCTTATATTTACAGCTGGCACAATTTACAAGCAGATAGTTACAGTATATACAGTTATATACAGAAATAGACAAGGTAAAAGTAATACAGAAACACAAGACAGAAACCTGAGTCCCCAGGAGGGGCTCTCAACCACCCCTCACCTTTCCCCTACCCCTCTCAACCTTACCCCAGTCCCAAGGAAGAATGGAGGTTTGGCCAAGAGGATTAAGAAGCAAAGGTGAATCAGCCACAAAAGCAAATGGAGGGTGAGGTTAGAAAGCAAGATGGAGTTCAGCCAGCAGCCGCAGCTCTCCCCAGCAGGCAAAGCAGAACAGCCCAAAGAGAAGTGCAGAGCAAAGTGACTTTATCTAATGTTTTGCTTTTCTTCTTTACACATCTCAGCAAGACTGTGAGGGAAGTAGACCTCACCATTGTTTTCATTTTCTCAGCCTATTATCTAGTTCTTCTCACCAAAACATTCTAGCTAGCTTCAAACTAGCACAATTGTACATCTTAAACTGATATGAGGAAGGGGACAACTGATCCTTGCCATACACTAAGCTCAACACTTGTATTACATTTTATTGGTGTGTCTATGTCTTGCCATTAACACAATATTTCTCACTGCAAGTGAACAAACCCGCTCTGATTACCTGAACCATCCACAAAATGATGACGCTTGCAATTCAGGGAGAAGATCTCAGTAATTGATAGGAAAAGGCAGAAATGTTAATGATCGCAAACAAGAAAGGAGAAAGTAAAGAGAAAGTCATAGGCACACAGGGTAATTAGGATATTTAATTTCTCACCATCTGTAATGTACTCAGGCTGAGGGTCTGAGTGGAGGCTTGCTTCACATAGCCTCACCCTAGAATCAGGAAAGTGTCTGAGTTATCTCAGTGACAGGCATAGGGACAAAGACCTCAACCTCCTGGCTTACAGAGAAGCTGATACGACACTATCCCATGTCAAAAAATATCTTTAGAATGCTATGTCATTGCCCACTGATGACTTGGTCAAGTAAAACATAAGGCTGCCCAGAAGGTAAATGACTGATAGGAGGGCTTGGATCCAGCCACATGGTGTCCATAGATTCACTGTCTCAAAACACCCCAGAGCTACTGCTGAGTTGGATTTACCACAACCATAACAAAGAGCATTCTGCTTGTATTTTGAGGACATTCAAATGCAATCAGCAATCAAATATGCTGGGCTTTTAGGTGACTGAAGAGGGTTAAACTGCTCAGAGAACCAGAAGAGCATGACAAAATTGGATACCACTATTTTGACAGATTTTTGCATCATCAAGAATTGATTTCAGGATAGGGATGACTACAAGTCATTAACTTAATTGTTTTCCTGGGTTCTGTTTCTCTCAACTATTTAACAAATCTCCTATATGGCCTTGACATTTACTACTCTCTTTCAACAAACTGGAAAAGAGAAATGTTTATTTCCACAGTTTATTTGATACAAGCTTCTACTCAGCCTTAGATCACAAGACAGCGGGTGGGACATAGTGAATACTGTTTCCACAATGCTGATAACAAATGCAGATCTTGAACATAACATTTGGCAGAGAGTTGTTCAAGCTGCTGGCTGCCAGTAATTACAAGCACACCCAAAGCACAAGTGAACAGACAGTAGCTTTCGGAAACTTTCTAATTGATCTTGTTGGACTAGATGGATTCCTTCCCAGAAATAAAAGACAGAAGGGCTTTATACCAGTCTCTGAAGCTCTTTTTTTATTTATTTTAATCATGTAATGTCTACATAAAGGCCTTTTCTGATCAAAGTAGTATTGGCAAACCGAAACTGGCAGCCAGAATTAGAAATGCTGAGGAGCAGAAGTAAAGGTGACCGCTATTCAGCCAAAACTTTCAACAATACCCTACACGTGCAAAGTGCAGATGCTGTAACAAACTGAATTTGCTTTAAAATCACAGAATCATAGAATATCACAAGTTGGCAGGGATCCACAAGGATCATCAAGTCCAAGTCCCTGCTCCCAGCAGGACTACTTAAAATTAAACCACATGACTAAAAGCATTGGCCAGATGCTCCTTGAACTCTGACAGACTCAGTGTCATGACCACTCTCCTTGGGAGCCTGTTCCAGTGACTGATCACCCTCTCAGTGAAGAACTTGTACCTGAAGTTCAGTCTCAACTCATCATTTTTAGATGCCTGCCACGATGTAAGAGACGGGGAGCAGCTTGATGCAAACTAAGTTCCGTTCATTGTACTTTCAGCACTTGGCTGTATACTCTTAACATACAAGCTAAAGATCATGTCGAATCCTAATTGGTCATCAAGACAGACCTCAATACAGACCTCAAGGCAGATCTCATACCTCAGGAACTAGATAAGCAAGGATTAACAAAAACCACAAGTTCCTGCTTTACATTGTTTCATCTGTTGCAACATCTTCTAAGGTCATTCCGACCCTCAATTTTACTTAACTCAGTACTTTTCCACTTATACATTCCGAATCCATGGCTTATGTTCCAGTGTGTCAAGATCAAGCGGCTGTACAGCACTAAAAGTCCTACCATTCCCAAGAGATCACCTTAGAGATTACTAACATGAACAACTAACTCAGAGTAGATTTTGAAGATTTCTTAGCTAAGAAAACAAAGAATAGAGTTACATTTGCATTTGCCTCAGAAGCTCTATCACATATCACTTACTATCCAGTGATGTCTCTTAGACTAACCACAGACCAACACTTAGTGATGAAATCATTCAAGCAATAACTTCAAAGAAATACATCACAGAAAAAAATAATGTTCTTTCCTGGACACAGAATCACCAAATTATTTTGGGTGGAAAAGACTTCTAAGTTCATCAAGTCCAACTGTCGACCTAACAACATCATGGCCATTAAATCATTTTCTGAAGTGCCATGTCTACACATTCATGAACACAGAATCACAGCATTTCTTAGATTGGAAAAGGCCTTCAAGATCATCGAGTCAAATCATTACTTTCACAGTGACAAGTCCTTGACTAAAACAAATCCCTCAGCACAACATCTAATCACTATGAATTGCTATGGTTGGAAAGGACCACCAGGATCATCCAGTCAAACCTTCATCCCAGCATCCTCAATCACTAGACCACAGCCTCAAGCATCACATCTACTCTTTTTTAAAACACCTCCAGGGATGGTGACTCCACCACCTCCCTGGGCAGCCTGTTCCAGTGCCTGACCACCCACTCAGTAAAGAACTTCCTCCGAACATACAACCTAAACCTCCCCTGACGCAACTTGAGGCCATTTTCTCTTGTCCTCAGGGATAGTGAGTCCACCACTTCTCTGGCACTGAGGTCACACTAACAAGTTTGTAATTCCCTGGATCCTCCTTCCAGCCCTTTCTGTAGACAGTGTGAAAGAGGGGTTTGAATCTGTGTTAGAAGTGAATTGTAACAAGGCCAATATAAAACTTATTTACAATTAACACCCAGAGATTCTATTTTGCAGTTGGTACAATTAATTTTGCAGAATGTATACATACAGTCAGATTAAATTTAAATGATTTAGGAAAGGTTTTAGAAAATTTAAACGACTGGAGAGTCCTGCAGCTCAAACTGCCGCTTAAATGTTAAACATAAACTTTCACAAACTTCAGAAAAGAGAGGTAGTTTACTCACTGGTTAGGGTCTCAATATTTGTAATCCAAAAGTATATGTAGAAGCGTAAATAAGGGAAAATATAGTCCCAGACACGTGGTGGCCTTCATGTGGTGATGATATAGCGGGGCTATGCTGCTTGCCTAGCTCGAATCGAGCAGGTTGTCTGAGAAGATCCATTGATGCGAGGCAAATCCTCCGTGGCTCTCAGGAGGTCATGGGAGTGGTCAGCCACCTGGGCAAAGCAGGATGCAGGTTTAGGGGCTGGAGCAGTCTTATCGGGTGCTGTGTATAGCAAAGGAGTTGGCCCTCAGACTGGAGTGGTGGGACCGCAGGTCCCGGTGTCGTGACTTGTTGCTAGATCATTCGTTGCCTAGGCCATTGCCTAGACTCGGACAGAGTCAAAGGGACTCGGGTTTGGCTGAGCTCAAGTGGGCAGCTGCATCCCAGCACAGGGCAAGAGCCATTTCAGTCCCTTGGCTCAGTGCGGAAGACAAGCAGGGTCAGGTCTTCCCTTCGTAGGGGAGGCAAGTCCCCAGCTACACACAGTGCCAAGGCACACAAGGCAAACAGGTAGCAGATGAAATAAAGGCAGTAGCAGACAACAAACAAGTTGGCTAGGTTTTTAAGCATGCTGACGAGTATCTTTGACCAACAGCAACAATAACACCCCTAGAACCAATCCTAAGTTATTTAACCAAAAAGGGAGATGCGCATACCTCGAGTACTGTGTTCAGTTCTGGGCCCCCCAGTTTAGAAGGGACATTGAAATCCTTGAGCGTGCCCAGAGAAGGGCGACGAGGCTGGTGAGAGGCCTCAAGCACAAGCCCTATGAGGAGAGGCTGAGGGAGCTGGGGTTGGTTAGCCTGGAGAAGAGGAGGCTCAGGGGTGACCTTATTGCTGTCTACAACTACCTGAGGGGTGGTTGTGGCCAGGGGGAGGTTGCTCTCTTCTCTCAGGTGGCCAGCGCCAGAACAAGAGGACAGCCTCAGGCTGCGCCAGGGGAAGTTTAGGCTCGAGGTGAGGAGAAAGTTCTTCACTGAGAGAGTCATTGGACACTGGAATGGGCTGCCCAGGGAGGTGGTGGAGTCACCGTCCCTGGAGCTGTTCAAGGCAGGATTGGACGTGGCACTTGGTGCCATGGTCTAGCCTTGAGCTCTATGGTAACAGGTTGGACTTGATGATCTGTGAGGTCTCTTCCAACCCTGATGATACTATGATACTATGATACCTGGCATCTGTGACCTGTGTTTACCAAAGACAAAGCAGGGTGCAAAATAAGGCCAAATACGGTGTCTTTGGGATAGATTGAGAGGCGCCAAGGCTTTTGTCTGCTTTCCTGCTTCTTCCATCTGGGAAGGGAGGGGGGAGGGCAAAGTGAGTATTTAGGCAGGTGTTTAGGATACGTCTTGGATGTATATTCTAGGTATAATTTGGACCTTCCACCAGAGATGGGCATCACATTTTCTGACCTCCAGTCAGCTGGGACCTTCCCAGTTAGCCAGAACTCCTGGTAAATGGTAGGAAGCAGCTTGGCGAGCACTTCTGCCAACTGTCTCAACACCCTCTGGTGAATGCCATGCAGCCCCACAGACTTTTGTAAGTGGTGCAGCAGGTCATTAACCATCTTCTCTTGCATTATGGAGGCTTCATTCTGTTCTACATCCCTGTCTTCCAGCTCAGGAGACTGGCTATCCAGCAAACAACTGGTCTCCATATTAAGGACTGAGGCAATGAAGGTATTGAGTACCTCAGCCTTTTTCTCACCCTTGACCACTGTGTTCTCCCCCAAATCCAATAAAGGATGGGGATTCTCCTTAGTCCTTTCACTGCCAATATATTTGTAGAAGGATTTCCTGTTCCCTTTAGAAGTTGAAGCCAAACTAAATTCCAGTTGGACTTTGCCCTTTCTAATACTCTAACTGCATAGCCTCTATAGTCTTCCTGAGTGGCCTGTCCTCTTCAAGGACCAGAGGCTCTTCTCCCTAAAGCAGCAACCAGATCTATTTAGCCAGGCCAGCCATCTTCTCTACCAACTCTTTTGGCATATGGGGGTGGTCTGTTCCTATGCCTTTAAGACTTGCTTCTTAAACAGTGCCCAGGCTTCCTGGACTACTTGGCCCTTCAGGACTGCCTCCCAAGGGACTCCATCAAGCAGTCTCCAAATTGGACCAAAGTCAGCCAACTGGAAGTCCAAGGTGACAGTTCTGCTGACCCCACTCTTTACTCCTCCAGCAGCTGAGAACTGTCATTTCATGATGGCTGTGTCCAAGACAGCCTCCAACTGCTACCTCATCCATAAGTCCCTCCCAATTCACAAACAGCAGGTCCAACAGGACACCTTCCCTAGTTGGCTCCCTTACCACCTATGTCAGAAAGTTATCCTCCACACACTCCAGGAACCTCCAGGACTGCTTCCTCTCTCCTGTATTATATTTCCAGCAGCTGTCCAGGAAGTTAAAACTCCCTCAGAAGAACAAAGGCAAGCGATCATGATACCTCTCCTAGATGCCTGAAGACATAATGAAGATTCTGACCAGGATATCTGCCTTGCAGGCCTTCCCCTTGATTCCCACCCATAAACACTCAATGCTATTGTCACCATCATTAACCTCAAGACAATCAAAACGCTCCCTGACATACAGGGCCACTCCACCACCTCTCTTTACCTGTCCCTTCTGAAGAGTTTGTAGCCATTGACTGGCACTCCAGTCCCGTAAGACATCCCACAGCACTTCTGTGATGGCCACTATATCATAGCTGTCCTGATCCACAACGGGTTCCAGGTGTTTGTGGTTCCATGTGCGTTAAGTGTAGATACACTTGAGTTGGTCTAAAGGTCTTGTCACTTTTTTTCAGGGAGAAGTCCCAATACCTACCTGGCTGTTCTCAGATGCTCCTGTGGTTGCTATTTCACCAGTAACCCTTCCACCTTTACTGTTGTATTGCTCATTTCCTATCTCCACTGATATAGCAAACCAAAAGACCTCAGTGGCACACTATCCTTCCAAATACTTGTGTGCTGCCCTCAGGCTTGTTTCTAGTAAGCCCAGTTTTGTGCCTCCATGTTCACAAGTAGTTGAAACACAAAGGAATAAATCTTACATGGATCCAGCTTTGGCTGGGATTCACCTTAGCTCCCATTACAAGTCTGCATTGTGGCACTAGCTTCTGACCTAGAAAGGAAAAACAGCTAGGGTACAATTTATTTAATTTATGGTATATGAGTGTCAATATTACTGAAGTGAGAAAAGAGAATTGAGTGGTAGCTAAATTTTACATGGAAATAACAGCAATAACTATAAGCTGCTTCAGAGCAGTTTATCCAATATAAGCACACACAAGACCATTAAGAATAATTACATGTTTTTGTATCAATACAAGGTTGCAACTTAAATGATTGCCATATAAAAAGTAATCTTCTACAGGCCTGTTCAAGGACAGCTCAGACAAAAGCTAGGGCACGCTGTCGGAAATTACTCTGCCTGTGCCATTACTAGCTTCAGAAATGTTTGCATGGAAAGAACATCTCCATTCCTTTGAAGTTCATTACCTGTTTATTTCTTAGTGATTTGCTGAGATATCATGATTAGATGGTTAACTTTAACGAGAAAATAAACTGGAAGACACAAACTGTTCTGAAGCAGGCACTGGCTTGGCCAGTAAAGGTTTCTCCTCATCACAGATTAAAGGGAATAGATGTCAGGTATGCTCTCAAAAGGGTTTAGTTTTCAGAAATTTTTACGAGAGGCAAAGAGCACAAATTGAAACATAGAATCACAGAAGGTCAGGGGCTAGAAGGGACTTGGAAAGTTCATCCAGTCCAAACACCCTGCCCAAGCAGGATCACACAGGAATGCATGCAGGTGAGTCTTGAATATCTCCAGAGAGGGAGACTCTACAACCCTCCCAGGGTAACCTGTTTCAGTGTTTTGTCACCCTCACAGTGAAAAAAATCTTCCTCATATTTACATGGAACTTCTCATGCCTCAACTTCCATCCAACACTCTGAACATCAGGAAACAAACTTTTTTATTGCGAGGATGACCAACCACTGACAGATCTTGCTGATGGAGCTTGTGGAGTCTCCATCCCTAGGGACATTAAAAAAAATCTGGACATGGCCCAGGGCAACCACCTCTAGAAAACTCTGTCTGACAGGAGGTTGGACCAGATGATCTCCAGAGGTCCATTCCAACCTCAATCCTTCTGTGATTTATTGAAGTACTAGGAGCTACTTTTCTTGTTACTGTTTGTAACCTGCATCTGGTCTCTGCTGCTTAGGTTCCAAGATGTCTTTCTTAGTCATTCAAGTCACAAGTTACTTTTTCTCTGTCATATCTATGTTCAATCAGGATATTAAAAGATCAGAAGCTGAGGGAGGGAATCCTATTCTTGAGTCTTTGTATTGATCATCCTACACATGTACAGACAACTTTTTGTGCAAAACAAAGGTGATAGGGAAGATTCATTATTCGTTTAATACCAAATCACAGCCTCTCTGAACCTTGCAGCATGATGCCAAAGGGAACAGAGAACTAGGGTATCTCCTCTTTTTGATAAGATGTCAGCCTCCAAAACATCTCCAAGACATTAGCTCTAAGATGGTATTATGGCATTTTTGCTTACCATATGAATGGAATTTAAAAGCAAAACTTCTTCACACACACATCCCCCTCACACCTTCCTTCCTCCTGCACACAGACTATAGCACACTTCAAATCTCTTGCCTCTCCTGGGTGAAATCTCTTATACCAAGATGGTTACCTGCTTCGTATTTCGTGTGTGAACACAGGAGGTCAAACATTAGAAGCTAAAGCATTATCCTCTGGAACAGCATGAGTTTCATTAAGCCTGGGGTGAAAAAATGCAGAGAGGAATTGCAGGGTGACTACAGGATAGGTGGAGAGGGGCTCTCTATCAGGCAGTGCAGTAATAGAATGAAGGGTAATGGTTTTAAACAGAAAGAAGGTAGATACAAGAAAGATGTTCTTCACTGTGAGGGTGGTGAGGCACTGGAAGAGGTTACCCAGAGAAGTGGTAGAGGTCCTTTGCCTTATTCAAGGCCAAGCTGGATGGTCCTTTGAGTGACCCAATCTAGTAGAGGGTGTTCCTGTCCATGGCAAGGAGATTGAAAATAGATGATCTTTAAGATCCTTTCCAACTCAAATAATTCTGTAACTCTATGAAAACTTAAATGACACGGGGTTTAGTGAGAGAGTTCAGTTTAATTTGCATATCCAAAAGGAAAATGAGTGATTCGATTACAATATCTAAGTAACTCCACCTAAAGAAGCTGTGAGTTACTAAGGAACTCTTTACCTAGTGGAGAGAGGCATAAAAAGAATCAATGGCCAGAAGCTAATGCCAGAAATCTTCAAGTAAGACATGAGGCACACATCAGAATGATGAACAATAGCAACAAACTGGCAAAATGAGATATTTTCCCTCCTCATGCCTTTAAACTGGCACTGGACATTTCTCTAAAAGGTATCATTTAGATGGACACAAGTTAAGTTTTAGCCAAACTATTGAGCCCAGTACAGCAGTAACAGAGGAATTTAATAGCTTGTGATACGTGACAGATGAAAGAAGATGAACTAATACATCCCAAGGCTGAACTCTATTCATCGATTTATTGATGCTTTACCCTGCCATCCACAGCTATGGTATCTGAACACTTCTGTATTAAATCAATAGCAACAGTGAAATCCCTCAGGGACTTCAAGGAGCTTCTGGAACTTTCAGGAGTAAAACTAATTAGGGGAGGGGTTTTGAGGTTTTCTAGAGGAGTTAATAAAGTCTGTATTTATCTTTTTTGTTATAGACTGCCTATTACTCTATTGCCTTTGTGCTTATATAGTATTTTAAAGCAGTGAGTCAGTGATTTCAGTCAGGCACAGTACTGGGGCTCTTAACCTCACCTAATTGAAGATGTCTCTGCTCACTGTAGGGGGGTTGGACTTCATGGCCCTTAAAGGTTTCTTCCAATTCAAAGCATTCTGTGATTGTCCAGCACCTACAGGAACAGGGCAGCAGCCAGGGTAAGCTGCTCACTGCACAACAGGTGCCGTGGCACTTGTTTGTTCATGCTGTTCTCCAAAGCTCCACTGAGCATGTCTGCTTCAGGCAAGCAGAATGGTTCAGATCATCTCTGTTTATTTCAGCAGTTAAGCTTTCTTCCTGAAAGAATGCCTCTAGTAAAAAGCCTTTATCTCCACAGAAACATAAAGATTAAAATTTCATAATAGCCTACACAAAGACAAAAGGAAAACTAAATTTATTCCATAAGCTGCAGCCAAGAAACATGTGACAGTGCTTAGGATCTACTTGAGGTTGAGAACAGCTTACATGTCTGGATGTGCTCATCCCTTAGCACTGTGGAGAAGGCAGCATGCCCATGCCAGGCTACCCCCTCAGAGGCTTGAAATGATAGTTAGCAGACCATAGCAAAAACTCAGTTCTGAAAGCATGTACCTAGTGTCAGAAACAACACTGGCTAATGAGTGTTCCAGCCCCTAACATCCAGAAAGACTGTCTTGAGAAGAGCAGCTCTTCCAAGCTCAAGATCAGAGCATCCCAAAGGGTAGGAAATCAGGAAAGGGAGCCAACTGATTTGCATGGTTGAACAGGGAACTGCTGGGAAAACTGAAGCGGAAGAAGAGTCTAAGTAACATGGAAAGAAAGACTGGCCACTTGGGAGTAATGTAAGACTGTTGTCAGAGGATGTAGGGAGGCAACTAGGAAAGCTAGGGCCTCCCTGAAATTTAACCTTGCAATAGAGGTCAAGATCAACAGAAAGGGCTTCTTTAAATACATTGCAGACAAAACTAACACTAGAGGCAATGTAGGGCCACTGCTGAATGAGGTGGGTGCCCTGGTGACAGTGGATAAAAAGAAGAGAGAGCTACTGAATGCCTTGTCTCTATACTGCTGGAGACTGTACTCAGGAGCCCCAGACCCCTGAGGCCCCAGAGTAAGTCAGGAGAAAGGATGAGTTTGCCTTGGTTAATGAGGATCAATTAGGCAATCTGAACATCTATAAATGGCCAAAGTCATTGCTAGGCCAGTTGTGACAGTCTGGGTGTTCCCCGCCCCCCCACTTTGGAAATCACGCAGCCTAGACTCACCCAGCTCTGGAAATTGAATGAAGCTTAAATTTACAGCTAGCACAATATACAAGCAGATATTTACAGTATATAGTTATATACAGAAATATACAAGGTAAAAGGTAATACAGAAACACAACTCCCCTCCCAGAAACCTGAGTCCCCAGGAGGGGCTCCCAACCGCCCTTCCACCTTCTACCCCGCTACACACTCTCAACCTTACCCCAGTCCCAAGAAAGAATGGAGGTTCGGCCAGGGGGATTAGGAAGCGAAGTGGATTAATCACAGAAATGGCAGAGGAGGCTAGAGATAGAAAAAAATGCAGCTCCAAGCTCCCCAGCAGAAGTGACTTATCTATGTTTGGATTCTTGTTCTTGTATCTCTCAGCAAGCCTATGAGTCAAGCAGACATCATTCTTTTTTCCTTTTCACAGCCTGTAATCTAGTTCTTCTCACCAAAACATTCTAGTGAGCTTCAAACTAGCACATCACTCTCTCTCTCATCTTTAGTAAGTCTTGGGGAATGGGAGAGGTGCCTGAGGACTGGAGGAGAGCAAATGTCACTGCAGCCTTCAAAAAGGACAAGAAGGACCTGGGTAACTGTAGACTGGTCAGCCTCACCTCCATCCCTGGAAAGGTGATACAGTAATTCATCCTTGGTGCTGTCTGTTGCGTATCAAGGACAAAGTCACTGGCAGCAGTCAACATGGTTTTACCAAGAGGAAGTCATGTTTGACCAATCTAATAGCCATTTATGAGGACATAAACAGGTAGATAGATGATGGTAGAGCAGCTGATATAGCTTATCTTGATTTCAGCAAAGCATTTGACACTGTTTCCCACAGCATCCTTGCAGCTAAATGGAGGAAATGAGGTCGGGATGATCAGACAGTGAGGTGGATGGGAACGGGTTGAAGGAAAGAAGTCAGAGAGTTGTGGTCAAAGGGATGGACTCTAGTTGGAGGCCCATATCCAGCTGAGTCCCTCAGAGGTCAGTACTAGGACCAATGCTATTCAATATATTAATCGACAACTTGGATGAGGAACAGTGCACTGCCAGCAAGTTTGCTGATGACACAGAACTGGGCAGAGTGGCTGACCCAGCTTGAGGCTGTGCTGCCTTTCTATGAGACCTAGACAGGCTAGAGAGTTGGGCAGGGAGAAATTTAATGAAATACAAGGACAAGTGCAGAGTCTTGCGTTGGGAAAGAACAACCTCACAGTACAGCCTGGGGACTGCTGTTGGGAGAGCAACTCTGGGGAAAAGGAACTAGGAGTTCTGGTGGACAGAACTTTTTCACTGTGAGGGTGACACAACACTTGAACAGGCTGCCCAGAGAGGCTGTGGAGTCTCTGGAGATATTCAAAACCCACCTGGATGTGTTCCTGTGTGATCTACTCTAGGTCATCCTGCTCTGGCAAGGGCGTTGGACTGAATGATCTTTCCAGGTCCCTTCCAGGACCTAACATTCTGTGATTCTGTGAATGACACCAACTCCTGCAAGAGACAAGCAGCAAGGAGATTGGAGGGATGGTGAAAAAAGCAGGCAAGACAGGTACAGCAAGCAGGAAAGATAAGTGCCTATGACAGATAATTAACTCCCAATGCACCAAGTTTACCCACTAGACAAGTGAAAAAAATACCAAATATAGTATATTACCAACCTGAGCAGCAAAAATGTCTTTGTTTCTTGGGTTTAGCTCTGTAACTCAGATTCACTTTGGATAACACTAACCATGGTATAAAAATATAAACCAAACCAGAATATTTTAAAATTAAAAAATAGGAGTACTGGTGACTAGTCAGAAAGTACATGACATCATAATTCTTAAGTTTCACTCTATTCAGAAAACAAGCAGAGTATCTCCTTGGTAACATCTGCTCAGTGAGACACAACAAGTTAGCATTACAAGGCTAAATCATCAGCTTTAACTAAATTTACTTTCCTAGTCTTAAATCAGGAGTTAAGACTGATTATATGGCTTTCATTTTCTTGGAGGTCTAAAAAAACTCCATGTTCTAAATACTCAATTAATCCAACAAAGATTTGCATTTTCAGGTAACTTCTACTTTTGTATTCAATTCATATGAGTATTGCAGACTGGTCAATTGCTCCAATAAGTTGTGTAAACAAATGACAGAACATTAAGACTCATACAATATAGACATGAAGAAAAAAAAAATGAACCTGTTGTATCCAGACTGTAAATCTAAGAACGAGTCTAAAGTAGTCTATGGCCTAATGGAAAAACATTCCACATTTGGACTTCATGACCTGAAACACAAATGCTGAGCAGTCCTGCTCCTGAAGAGCTAAGTTGATAAACAGTGCAAAGAAACTGTCCCTACTTAAATTCTATGGGTAAGGCCCACAGCCCATGACAGCATCTTACTGAACCAAGGATGCTCAGCCTTACATCCACCAAATCAGAAATGAGGCTTGAGGATAGAATACTACTTAAATTTTGTTACTTATTTGTCAGAACTTGGTTGTTTTGAGCTGTTGTGAAAAATTCTGCATTATTCATTACTGTATTTTATCCTGTGAGAACAGCTGGAAATTAAATCAAAGATGGACATCTAAAAGTGAAAATGGACTAGGTTTGTGCAAATAAGGTGGCATTCAGATATGGGATGAGCATTTAAAAAACAGATCTAGAAGTGACAGTTGCTGCTTTGATTAAAGAACTTTCAATCACATAGATCAAGAAAAAAGACAGTAGCCAAGCACATATTGTAAGAGAGGACTGGGATAATATTAATTGATCGAAGGAAGAAGCCTCTGCTTGAGCAGCCCAGAAACAAAAAGACTTCACCAAATGCTCAAAAATTCTTTCTACACAAACACCCACAAATAGCAATCTGAAGGAGAAAAACAAAAGAAATTCAACCACAGCAGGACTACTGGTCCTCCTTTAATTACAGGTCTCTGCAAAGACAGCTGCAATATCTCACATAATTTTTCTAAGCATTCAAATCAAAGAAGAGATGAGTGATTACCTTATAAAGGCAGTGCAGGGAAAAGGAGGAGAGGAGAACAAAGAAGCCTGGTAGAAATTTGCTAGTAAATACACAGGAAGGTGCACATTCATAAATTTAAATGAGGACTCTCTAAAGAATTGAATGCAGCTGTGCATAAAGCAACCACAAAACTGATGAGACACAACTGAACTTCTTCAGTGCAAGAATTTCCAATTACTTAATATTCCTTCAAGAGACTTAAAAAACTAATAGGCTCACAAAGGCTTTAAAATGCATTGGAGAACCACAAATCCTAAATTTTATGACAACGTCAGAGGACAAGCTGTTCTCATATAGATCAAGTAAGTGGTTACAAGAGAGAGATTGAGAACTATTTTTAAATGAGATTTTCTCCTCACTTACAGAAGTGGAAAATTCATTACTACTTCTGCAAACATCATCTTCTTGAAAACTGACATAATAGTTTCTAGTAGTCTACTAGGACTACAAAGCAACTGTGAGGCCACCTGCACTTCTACAGGAAATTATCCTGAAGTATTTAACATTTGGCAGTTAAATATAGAAAACAAGTTGTGTTTCTCTGTAGAGCTAAACTTGGATCAAACAATGTTTTTCTTTTTTTTTTCCTAAGGGAACTTCAAATGCATACACTACTGTTTAATTTTCTAATTTTCTTTCATTTGACTTGATGAGTTCATTCTTTGCCCACTTGGACAACTTGGGCAAATAACTTTTCTGTGACTTGTATAGAATTCTCTAGGGAGTTAAATTATTCTTCTCAAATATATAAATTCAGCTAGACACAACTGGAGTGTCAAGAAAAAAAAAAAAAGGAACAGAAGATCACAGGATCACAGGATATTAGGGGTTGGAAGGAACCCAAGGAGATCATTGAGTCCAACCCCCCTGTCAGAGCAGGACCATAAAATCTAGAACAGATCAGAGAAATGCATCCAGACAGGCCTTGAAAGTCTCCAGAGAAGGAGACTCCACAACCTCTCTGGGGAGCCTGTTCCAGTGCTCTGTGACCCTTACAGTAAAGAAGTTCCAACTTGCGTTGAGGTGGAACCTGTTGTGCTGCAACTTACACCCATTGTTCCTTGTACTGTCACAAGGAGCAAGCGAGAAGAGCCTGTCCCCCGCCTCCTGACCCCCAGCTCTCAGATGTTTATAAACATCTATTAAATCACCTCTCAGTTCTTCTCCAGACTAAAAAGCCCCAGGTGCCTCAGCCTCTCCTCATAAGCCATGCCCTCCAGTCCCCTAATCATCCTCATAGCTCTCTGCTAGACCCTTTCCAGCAGATTCCTGTCCCTCTTAAACTGGAAAGCCCAAAACTGAATGCAGTATTCAAGATGAGACCTCACCAGGGCAGAGTAGAGGGGAAGGAGAACCTCCCTTGATCTGCTGGACACACTCTTATAATACACCCCAAGATCCCACTGGCCTTCTTGGCCACAAGAGCACATTGTTGTCCCACTGTTAACTTGTTATCCACCAGGACTCCCAGGTCCCTCTTCACAGGGTTCTGGCGCAGTTTATTATTCCCTCCCAGGTGCAGGACTCTGCACTTGTCCTTGTTGAACCTGATTTGGTTCCTCTGTGCCCAGCTCTCCAGTCTGTCCAGGTCTCTCTGGATGGCCACACAGCCTTCAGCTGTATCAGCCAAGCATCCCAGGTTAGTGCCATCAACGAACTTGCTGAGCAGATTCTGTCACTTCATCAATGTCATTGAGGAAGATGTTGAACAGGACTGGACCCAGCGCTGATCCATGGGGGACTCCCTGGTTACAGCTGTCCAGCTGGACCTAGCACCATTGATCAGCACTCTTTGAACTCTATCTTGCAACCAGTTTGTAATCCACGTCACTGTCTGCTCTTCCATACATCCAAAGAGATTAAAAACATGACAGAAAAAATACTTAAGGTTCCTTACGAACAATACAAGTTATGGCATGATTCCTCAGTGTTTCTGTGCACAGAAGTGCTCAGTCTCACAGCAACAGCCACAAATGACACATCTGAGATCTCTTCCAAGATTCATGGTGAAAAGAACCTTCCTGTTACTTTGTAGTTCATAGTCAATGGTACAAAAGAATCTACCTCCTGCTAATAAAGAAAGTGTCACACCCTCACCTGATAGGTCTCTGCAACTTATGTTAATACACAAAATTCCAAATGCCACCTATTCAAGTAGTGAAGTGGGCAGGGAAGCTACCACTATAGTAATCAAATTAGACACCACAGAAAAGAATGTAAAAGTAGTAAATATTCAAAATGGATCATTTATTTGAAAATGGCATAAATGGACACACACGAACAGCCTACACATTCATTTAAATTATACAGGAGTATGTCACTTAACCAGGTGAAAAAAAATTATATAGTCAGTAAATGGATTTTGTTAAACCTGCTTCATAGTTGAAAGTCTTTTGATTTGAAATGAGACAATGAAAAAGAACTTAAAAGTTCTAAGAAGTGGAAATCTGAGACATGTCCATGTGTTCAGACACACCTTTACAAACCAGGCAGGAAAAAACATAAGTCTAGTGTTTTGCTAAGATGAGTTAAAAAGAGACTGGTTTTGCCCCTCAGTTTCACTCCATTTAATCCACCACAAGCACCAGCACACCCATAACTGTGAGTAAATATGCAGTGATAATTAAAACAACAAAATTATTACACCTTCAGCTTTGCCTCTTATATGTTCTGTTTCTAAACCTTCCAAGCAGACCCAGATTCGTCCCTCCTCCTACCACCACACTGCAGTTATTTCCTTTTCATTGCTGTCTAGATGGAAAGCCTAATCTGGGAGGAAGAAAGAAAGAAGACTGGCTGGCTTCTGTCATGCTGGTATGAAAAGTGCACAGACGGAAACTGTGCAAACTCTGTGTGGCTGGAGTACCTCTAGTACGGACAGAAAACTGCTACAGCCTGAGGCCCCAGACCTGGGGCTCTGAAGGCTGGAAAAGAGAAGTCTGAGAAGTGATACTCTCAATGCATATATATATATATATATATATATATCTACACACACATCTAAAGGGTGAGGGTCTTGAGGGCTGGGCTCTTTTTCAACAGTGACCAGTGAGAGGACAAAGGGCAACAAACTAGAACACAGGAGGTTTCGCTTGAACTTCTTTACTTTGAGAGTGACAGAGCACTGGAACAGACTGCTCAAAGATGTTATGGAGTCCCCTCCTTTGGAGACTTTTAAAAGTCACCTGGTCATGTTCCTGTGCAACCTGATTTAGGCATACCTGTATTAGCTGGGAGGAGGTTGGGCAGGATGATCTCTAGAGGTCCTTTCCTGTCCCTACCATTCTATGCTTCTATTACATAAGGATGTTTTGGTCTCATCGAGGGACAGCTGGCCTCTCACACTACCTACAAAGAGAGACAGAATTTTGTGCAAATGAGAGAACACATCTTCAAATAGATTACTTTACCATGAGACTGTGACCTCTTTAAAAAGGGACAGAACAACGGCACCATGAAATAGAGACAAATCAAGCACGATGAAAACAGATTTACCTTAACCTAAAGGTACATTTCCTATGTTTACATTCTTACTATGAACTTTATGCTTCTGTCAGCATTGACTATTTTTTTATAAATAAATCTGTTAAAATGGGATTTCTGAAATTGTCTAACTTGTCAGGCCTCATTTTCTCAGTTACTTAGTTACAAAGCTTCTAAAGCTAGATGGCAATAAAGATTCACTGGCTAGATGAAAGGTTCTACACACACACACATATATATACATATAAACACACACATTAGAAACAAAGTATTGAAATGTCTGGGAGTATAACTGTTTTCTATCACACTTCTTGCTTTTCTAGTCTTGCTGTCTACAAATGTTTTCTTTGTAAGTCAATTACTTTTAAAGGAAGGTCATCTCTCAATTTCAGAAACAAGGATTACAGAACTAAAGAAAACCACTGAAAACAGACAAACACTCTGGAGAGTTTGCAAATTGAGAGTTTGCTTGCAAATAGGTAGTTGAGGTAAGCAGTTTAAGGTTATATTAATAAAAATTAAACAAAAGCTATAGCATAAGAATATATTCTCCTACTTGTAAGATGTTAAGTAAATATCTCTTGACATAAGCACAAAGTACATTTCTTTTAATCATATAAAAAGCTTAAATATTAACACTTTTTGCTCTAATCCTCCATGAAAATTGAAATTGAAGGGGAAAGAATGCTACTAGTGCTCACATTCCACTTTTTTTCTGTAAGGGCTCATTGGGTTTTAAATAGTAGCTTCACATGCATAGGACATATTAAAAATCAATTCAAAACCGACAATTCCTGCACCAATAAAAAGACACTGAAAGAAAGAATGTTTAAAATACGAACGCACAGTACAAAAAAGTTGAAGACAAACAGATATAAAAATCAGTATTTATGTAAAAAAATAATGCATTGCATATTGTAAAATCAGTCAATAACAGTATTCACTTTTACACAGATTTCTAGATTTTCAGACTTCAAAAGGTTACATAGCAAGGAAAAGAGACCATAACTACATATAAGGCAGACTTCTTCCTAGTTTCCATCCCAGAAATTTATACCCTGAGCCAGCAGGGAGATAAGAAGCAGAATATGAACTCTCCTTACAATAGACTATGTCTTTGTACTCCTTAAGTATTTTTCCCAGCTCACATGGATCTGGGAGTCAGAGCCAGCCTGCCTTTGTCAAAGAGCGAGCTACAAAAATGAAGCTTCTAAAACTGGGTTGGGATGAAGGTGCAAGTCAGTGAGTATATCTTCCATGTTCAACACACAGGAACTTTTCTGGAATCCAAAACTTCACTTTATGAAGACTTCATCTCAGTTAAGATGGGTTATTCAAGTTCAAATATACTTTACAAATGCAGTTCATATCATGCAAGTTTAAATAATATTTTACTGTAACACTAGAACTCAGTCTTTTTCTTCATATTTTTCTCTGAAAAAGAGTTGGTATTACATAAACAGAATTTGTCCTTTTTTTCACTAAGATAACTAAAGAAAGCCTAATCCTTAACCTGCTGTAAATCTCTACTGACAGCAATGCATTCATGTAGTTGAGGGTCTGGCCTCAAGCTATTTTAAAGCCATGTTATCAAAAAATTATGGTAACAGGATAAAATCTATAATAAATCAATCTAATATACCATTAGGTGAAGCATCAGAACTGTGGTTATACCTCTTTGCTTACATACACTAAACATTCTATCATAATCATCATCATCATCATGGAGGTCTTTTCCAAACTAAATAATTCTATGAGTCTATCACAATTCTTAATAAAGAAATACAACAGCAACAGAATTCCACTGTTTGGAGTTTTTTCCTACTTCCAAAATGCCCTATAAAAGCTACAAAACCATGTAATTAAAAAAAAAACAAAACAAAACAAACAAAGACCAAACAAACCCACTGTAGAACAGACAACTTCAAACTGAACTTCTGCTAAAATAAAATAACCTCAAATCTGCTCTTTTGGCCATGACGGCTTAACAGCATCGAAACAAATGTTGTCTATTTAAAAAGTCTCCATATCGAGTAACAGAGAAATCTGCTACCACACACTAGTCATTCATTCCTCAGACAATTGTATTTAGTGTGCAGTTTACATCTAAGATAAGCAAGATTGTCAAAACAGTACTTCAACATGTAAGAGATGAACACAGAAAGGCACATACAGATTGTCACTGATTAAATCACATTTCTTTAAAAACAGAGTATTTTCTGTTCTTGTAAACAACTTTGTTTACATAAAGGCTCACACCTTTAAAGTGAGGTTAGCACTGCTGAATCAGTTATTGCTACATTCACAGTTTAACAGAATTTTAGACAATATATGAGGTATACTCCCAAACAGAGCCATCTTCATTTCTTCCTTGTTCATTAGATAACTGAATTACGCAGACTAAAACTACTGACCACAGAAGCCAGTAACACCCAACTCACTGGATGATTCCAAGATAAACATTAGCAGTGATTAAACTTCAAAAGAGCAAAGTCACCTTCGCAGGAAAAAAGTTCCTGTTCTTCATTATGTGAATATCTTCTTCATTTTTATGCATGCTAGTAAGCCTTTATCTGAGCACATTAAGAGCTGATTCAAGCCATATTAGAATTTTTGCACCTTTTGACCAGTATGTTAATTCAATCTCTTGATTTAAGAGCTTGGAGTAAAGATCACCTTCCCTTTGACCTTCTGGCATTCAAGTCTTTTATGCTATTTGTCAGCTGCTTTATGAACACTTTGTGTACTCTTCCACAGTACGTATGCACGGTTTTCTGTAATTCCAGTTCTAGGGGCCGCAACAGGGAACGAACCAGATCATCTCCAAACGAATACTGCAGAGGTTAAGGAAAAGAAGATTTATGGTCAACATGGAAGAATGTCATTACTCGGGCTTATTAAAGAGCTTCATAGAACTGCCTTCTATAGGGTTAATAAACGTTTTCAAGAACTCAGCTTTTGAAAGCAGCATTTAAAATTACAGAAATATTCTATAATGCTTTCCATAAGCCTAACAAGCAAGATTTACTTTAAGAAACCCAAAACATAAGCAAATCAAGACACTTAGACAGGCAACAAGGAAATTTAAAATTACCTTATTAAATTAAAAATGTTCAGGCCCAAGTGATTTCTGGTTATTTGTTGAAGAGTAACTTTCTTGAATGCCATATAACTTTAAAGGAATACAATTCCTATCAAATTATCATGAAACAGCAGCATGAAAAAGTAGTGCTACTGAAGTTTCATTAAACTGAATGATGGTCAAACACATACTATGTTTAACACGGACATGAAATAAAGAAGTCATTAATTCAGCAGTGCAGTATTTTTTATAAACAAATGATAAGCTAAACCAGCATTTCAAAGTAATATCATTTTGTTCATCTTATTACCACTGAATCAGCAGTGTTTCACACACTTTCTCTGACATATTCATAAACCAAATGGGATCATAAATAAAAAGAAATATTCTTTTCTTCTGTTTTCGACAATGCTCGAAGGAAACAAAGAAATCATATTTTTTTATGGAAACACATTCACTTTCCCTCCGATGTATTCTCAGACCCCCAAAAGTACTTTCTTCATTTTTATATCCATATGACAACATGTAATAAAGCACCATTAAAATATACTATTGATTTTTGAAGGTTATACACACGCAATAGCCTGCTACATTAAAATGGGCATCAGTGCTAAATTTTACAGCTCTTCAGTGAGAATACTGATGCAGTGATAAATAGTTTATTAGATGACTTATTTACAGAATGAAACACTCACCAGGCTTAGTACTTAAAGGAACAACAACATATTAATAGACCAAATCTCTATAAAAGGTCAAAACACAGTGCTAAAAGCAATTATTTTCTACAATCCAAATCTAACTGCAATTAAATGTCAACATGCCGCAGTAAATACAAAGAAACTTGGTGAAGAAGGGTATTTTTCTGCTTTTAAAACTTCCACAAAAATGAAGCATCTGGTGATCTCCAAATGCTCATGCAAGGTTTACTGAATGTACTTACTAAAGTAATAGAAATAAAAGGCTTTTAAATAGACGTTGACAACCACAGGCAATGTTTTAGAATCCAAACCTAGACATATTCTACACTGTGTTTCAAAAGATGCTCCTCATGAAAGGAATACATTGGAATCATAATCAAGCAGTAAATGAAAAACTGGTGAAACATTTAACATCACTTAAATGGGAAAAAAAAAAGTTGTTGCAATCAAGGTAAGTATCCACAAACCTACGAAATGCATGCATCACTGTTAAAAAAATACATAAACTTCACACAGGCATGATACTGAAAACACTTACATTTTTTATTGCTTCATAGACAGCCCTAAATGTTGGTTGTTTATCATCATGGTAAACACCTCTATTTCCATGAAGAATAAATATGCCTTCCTCTTCAGCTTCCTTACAATTGCTTCCATAGATACAGTGGTCAGGCCGATAATTCCATTGGCAAGGAAAGACATAAAGACTTTCTGTGCAGAGAAATAAGAACTCTGGATTAAGTATGAAAAAGCACTTTAAGAAATACACTAACCTCTTTTTTTCTTAACCTGCTTCACAAATTTCTATAAAGTTGTTTTGAAACTCAACAGATAATCACACTGTAGCATCCTTCAATGCTGTCTCTCCCAGTAAACACTACCATGTACATGAAAAGTCTATTGAATACTTTTGCTGAAAAGTCTATTAGAGGTATTTTCCTGGATTTTTTAATATCTGAAAAGATCAACTTTGTTACATAGCCTCAAAATTAAGTGGATTTACCTGGATTGTGAAAAAACATAATGTTCAACAGATCTTGATCACCCCATGTTATGTTCAACTTGTACTTCTTCAACAGTGGCATAAGAATTTCTCCCCATTGTAATCGGACTGATGTCATATCATTCTATTAAAGAAATCAATGCAAAACACCACATATTCAGCACAATTGTAAACATAAAGGAAAAAAAAAACCTACAGAATCACAGCAGTTTGTTTTTCCAACTTAAAAATATCATAGAATCACAGAATTTTCAGGGCTGGAAGGGACCTTAAGGATCATATAGTTCCAAACTTCTGCCATAGGCAAGGACACCTCACACTAGATCAGGCTGCTCAGAGCCCAAATTCAGCCTGGCCTTAAAGACCTCCAGAGATGGGGCTTTTACCACATCCCTGGGTAACCTGTTCCTGTGTCTCACCTCATGGTGAAGAACTTCTTCCTAACACCCAGTCTGAATCTACCCACTTCTAATTTTTCTCCATTCCCTCTAGTCCTGTCGCTACCTGACAAAAAGTTCCTCATCAGTCTTCCCGCAGGCCTTCTTCAAATACTGGAAAGCCACAATAAGGTCCTCTCAGAGCCTCCTCCTCTCCAGATTGAGCAGCCCCAACTCAGTCTGTCTTCACAGGACAGGAGCTCCAGCCCTCCCATAATCCTTAAGGCCCTTCTCTGGGAGTGCAAATGTTTTTTTTTTTTCCTTTTAAACAAATGAATACATCCATTTACAAATTAATACCTTCATTCCATTTACAAATGGAACTCGTACGTTCATATCCATTTACAAATGAATACATTCATTTAAACAAATGAATACATTTAATAGAACAAGGGGACACAGTTCCAAGTTGTGTTGGGGAGGTATAGGCTGGATGTTAAGAGGAAGTTCTTCACAGAGAGAGTGATTTCTCATTGGAATGGGCTGCCCAGGGAGGTGGTGGAGTCACCATCTCTGGAGGTATTCAGAAAAAGACTGGAGGAGGCACTTAGTGTCATGGTCTAGTTGACTGGACAGGGCTGGGTGATAGGTTGGAGTGGATGATCTTGGAGGTCTCTTCCAACCTGGCTGATTCTATGACTCTATAATCCAAGGAAAACAGTTCCGGACATTTCCAATATGCTTTATTTCTCAAGTATCATCTTAGAGGCAAGATTAAATGCATCTCCTACTTCTATTTAACTGCGACATTTTTTGTCTTCAAGACTTCCCTCAAGCATCTTAAACAGGGATTTCTAAAAAGTAGCAAAGTTTTTTACATACAGCAGCAGAATATAACACAGACCCTGCATTTAAATGATGCATTCAAGTAGATGGGCATTATTTAAATATCTGTGCTTCATGCAATTCCTCTGTTGCAGAGTGATAATACATACAGGTTTTAAAGTTAACTTCAAAAATTCAAATGAGATCAATACAAAATTCATCATTAAATAGTTCCAAACAGATGCAACTAAAAAATATTGGCTACAAAGCAGTGCACAAAACCATGGAAATCCTTCAAAGGTTTTTGAAAGAATATTCATTGAGTTGAACTGTTTTAGTTACTGAATTTGAACTTCCGCAGCAAAAGCAAAACTTTTCACTTGCAAAGGGCAGTAAGATTCTAAGCTGAGATTCTAATCAATGTTATTTAATTCCCAAATTCTTGATGCATCAAAACAACTTCAAAGAAGTTCTTCTAAAGTTCTGGCTGAGGAGGTGCTAATTAGAGAAAACTGAACCTACACTGAACTGCACACTACCAAAGGAGTAACCATCTGCAGTGTAATAGGTTACATCTGCTGAAGCTAAAGTCTTATGTTTACACCATGTTTGCACTCACCTAGAACAGAAAAGGAACAAGACTGTTCACTTTGTATTTTCTACTTCAGCTGGGCGAGTAAAGATGGAATAACAGTAAGTCCCAAAGAGAGAAAATTCCTAAACAAGTACAGAACTGTACCTTTCATTCTTTGTAATGAAGTTACCAAAATCCAGCAAAGCATTCCATTGTGGACTGCGATCTATATACAGCAACATCATATTAAGAAACAAAGAGATTACCAAAATCAATAGATTCCTTTTTTGGAACTATTATGCCCAAAACTTTCTCCTCTGAGTTTTTAGAAAGTGCAAAAACTAGCAGTTTCAGTTTTAGTCCTTTCTCAAGTAATTTCAGCCACCAAATATGAAAAGTTTTCAGAACTGAGGACTAAAAACAAACAGTAATATTATCAGATTTCACACAAGAATACAAACAGTATCTATAGCTTGTATTATGTAAGAAGCCAAATGGAATAGTGCAGTCCCTTCTGTCCTAAAAAATGTATGACTATGATTGCTTGCAAGTATTCAATGACAGCAGGCATAAGCAATGCACAAGAGAACTCTCTAGCAAGAATTATCATCAGGCTCAGTGCAATGAGATTAAACAAAGAAAAGACAGGCTTAACATCAATCTAAAACCCTCCAAAAAACAAACCAGCTGAACTGAACCAATGGGTAAAGATTATTCCTCACACGAGCTTTGCTATCCACAGAATATCGACCTATAGTTTAAATTCAGACTTGATGTTAAAATTTAAGACCAGAATTTAATTAGTTTACTGATAACAGGATGATGGTGGCAGAATATACACTAGCAAATAGTTTTAGTGCCACACACTGAAATACTACTTTAGATTGTTAACGTAATTATTTCATATAATTTTCATTTGAGTTGTAGTTTTAATATCATTGAAATCCAGACTGTATCTCAAGGAGATGCAAAGCAAGTAACAGCTTACATCACACTGCCAAATGTCTAGAAGCAATACTACTTGACAAATAGGGCTATCAGATTAAAGACTTGGAAACTGTCGCATTTCAGTAACTTCCGCACAAAAAGAGTTAGATATTAATTTATTAGCACTGATGTATAATTAAAACAGTGTAGAAATCACAGAGCAAGAAAAACTACTTGAATACTAACACAATCTCCTTCAAAATTCTACTTTAACTTCTAATGAGGTCAAACAGCGTGACAAGAACACTCAAGTCCAATCAAAACTGACAACAGAATTGCTTTCAACAGGTACTCAAGTAAATATTAGAAAAATAACTCTGTGATCACTGAAGGATTTCTTCCTCTCCAATATTCAGAAAGTTCCAAAGAATGTTCAAAAAGGTTCAAGAAAAAAAGGGCATTTCTTGTGATGCCATCAAGTTGATACAAGCAGGTTCTTATGAATCCTCAACATCCTAGGTTTTGAGTGAATGAAAATGTGTAAGAACCAAATATACAAAAGAACATTAAGGTATTCTCCTATCTTTTTTTTTTTTAATGCTGCAATTTGTTTGGTCATTGCTGATTTCTTCTAAGTCTGACTTCAGCCTTGGACAGGCAGAAGTCTTCTGGGACAGAGACATTTAGCCTGCTACAACCCAATATTACCTCTCTCTTAATTCTATTAAGAAAATACGAAGTTGAAGAAGATCACTCAAATCATACAGCAATATCAAAATAAAATGCAGCTGTATCTCACAAACAATTGACTAATTTAAAGTTACTGAATACTAAATGAGAGCAAAGCCTCTCCCTTCTAGTTACATGATTCTATCCTGGTCTTGCATTAACAGCCTGGATGTTTTTGTGAGCTGATTCACCTCACTAATCCAGCAGAAGGGCTTATTTTTCTACCGACACTAAATTTAATTGAAACATAGAAGGGACCAACAAACACCAGAGGCTAGGGCAAGGTAAATAAGAAAAGCAGGGCAAAACAGCTATTAAGAGATGAGAACCTTCCTATTTAGAAGCAATTATCTTTGCACAGGCTAACCTTATTTCTTGAAAGTATAGCCTAAAGGAATACTGAGTGATTTTTTAAATATATATATGTATATATATGTAATGGCTTAGGTCAGAGAAACTCTGAACTTCCTTTTTTATTGTTTAGGTTTTTTGTTTTTGTTTTTTTTTTTTATCTAAAGCATACTTGTGAACCTCTTCCCTTTGCATGCACTATCTGAATTTTGTTTGGCACATGTTTCATTTTCTTAGACCTCATGCCTTTCCCTGACTGCCCATGCTTCAAGCAGCAGAACAAATATCCTTAATAAATTTCACAAAGGTCATTGTCCTCTATTCACGAAGCCTCGGTGGTCTAGGACTTTTTGTTAAAACAATGTATCTGTGGTATTTGCTACATCTCTTCCAGTTTAAAAACATCTGCAAATATTAAAACATTCATCTACTACTACTTTTTTAATCCCTAATTCCTTGCATGTTTACATTCCCATTTTCTAATGGTTGTTTAGCAGGCATTAAGCATCATTAGCAAGCTTCATTACGAATTCTAGTCCAGATGCAATCAACGAATGCCCCTACACTTCCTTCTTTCCCTTACCTTTCGTATCAGAGCTGATGTCATCGGGTATGGAATAACTCTTTGGTCAGTTTGGGTCAGTTGGCCTGGCCATGTTCCCTCCCAACATCTTGCCCACCCATCAGCTAACTGTTGTGGGGGAGAATGCTGGAAAAGCCCAGCCTTGCTAAGCACTAGCCAAAACACTTGGATGTTATCAACACTCTTCCACCTACCAGTGCAAAATACAGTACTACAAAAGATGCTATAGGGGGAGAACTAATTTCAGCCAAATACAATGCAGTATGCATATGTATCTGTATATATGCATATAGACATATACATACATGTGTGTATATATTTGCATGTATACAGTACTGTATATATACAGTCTCAAAACACACAGGACAATTAAATAGCTAGGACCAGGAAAGACAATTTCCATTGGGCATCATAGAGAGCCAGGTAGCTAAGACGCTTGTCTGAAATTAATAGAACTGACAGTTCTGAAAAGATTGAGGCTTGAATAAATAAGTGTATAAAAGACAATTTGATCCTGGAGCAATACACTGAAGTACAGGTTTTATGTTACTCAGGTAAGCACTATAACCATTGGCTCAACTTCGCAGTTCTCCTTTTTATTTATCCATCTTCTGGCTCCTCCTGACTCTTACAAAACAAGGTAACAACAAAGTTGTTTAAAAGGTCTCAAGCAGCTCAGCCTGTCACTTCGGACTGAAGAAACTACAAAATCCAAACCAATCCAAAACTTCCACTGTTTAGCTCTTGCCACCAGACAGCTACACAAAAAAGTCCATAGGCAGCTTTTTTAAAGATAGGAAAATTCCCAGAACTTACATGCTCCTTGAGGAATTTGCTAAGTGTCCTGAATGAATATAAACAAATTTGGACCTTCCTATAAGACAATGAAGCATTTTCTAGTTCTCCTGTATTTGGAATAGTTAATAAAATACAACATGTGAGGGCATCTACAAGGACAAAAACTATCTGCAATATTTCTGGCAAGTGGTATTAGGATAGTTCCTACCCTGTAATTTGGTTTACCTCTCTTCTACAGGCTTCAGAGTAGTAGCTCCTTTGCTATCTGTTACAAGGAAAGTCATACTCTCCCACACTACCATAAACCTTTTTCAAAGTTTCACTGTGAGGTTGCAATTTTTCATACTGATCAATTCTCTTTTAAAGATGTTGAAGGAACCTGAGGATGGAAACGAAAGTCTCTGCACAATAGTACAGAAAACTCCACAAAGAGTAGAATTTTTCTAATAAAGCCTCTGTATCCTGGGGCCCTGTGATGTTCCACAAACTTCTAGGACCACACTCTAGGTACTAAGGAAGCATAAACTAAATGATTCTCCTGTGGAGTGCTAAGTCAGTATTTCAATGATCAACATCATATAAAATAAATTAATTTCCTGCTTAGGAAATTACCCAGGCTGCACTATCTAGCTAAGACATGAGAGGAAAATGATCAGGCACTATCATTGCTAAGTTTCAGGTAGCCTAGAACCTCTGATTAGACACCCTCAAACTGTTCTGACTGGGCTGCGCATACTACAAGTATCTGATTCCATAGGACACTTCTCCAGTCTGTCTAATAGGTGGAAGAACAAAGTCAGCAGCATTGGTTACACATCATGAAGTAGACCCCCAGCAGAAGTAATTCTGAGCTTGCAAATACCAAAAAGTCTCTACTGATATGCATGGGAATTACAGGCAATAAGGTCTAACACAGAGTCTTAGTAAGCCATCACATCCAACAAAGTATCTATCTCTATCAATTCAAAGCTTGAACAAATAACATTGCACTTTCCAGAAACATACAAAGGCAGAGGCAAAACAACTGGATACTCAGCATTTGTAATACAAGGGCCTGAAATATACTCTGTTAAGGTTTTAAATCAAGAAGGGTATCCAAAGATGTTTCAAAATGTTTTTGCTGAACCAGAAAACTCACATCAAAACATTATGGATCAAAACACTGTATCTGTATTTACTGCCCAAGATCATCAGACTAAGAGTCCAGGATAAACAACTGGGATGACAAAAGCAGGAGAGGAAAAGATACAGCAACTGAAGGACAAAAGACAAAATTCAAGCATGGATAAGTTCTGAACAGCCATGTTAAAACCTGCACATACACACATACAAAACAAAACAAAACAAAACCCCAACAAACACTTTCCTCCCAACCCTCAAAAAAACACCAAGGAACACACCATCTTTTTAAATTTCTTTTTTGCTTCTCACTATCAAAGAAAAATATTTATTTGCACTACTACCCTCAAACAATTGAGGAAAAGCCTCAGTGCACACACAAGCATTGCCGGACAAGCATGAAGTTAAGAAGACATGCATTATTCTTAAATTCTCTGTATTTCCATAACAAAAATACATAGCAAGAATGCTAAGATGAAAGCTAAGTACTTTTTAAATTAGAAACGGGGGAGAAGTAGTAATGTCTACTAACATGTTTATATTGCCCCTCTTATGGGTACACCTTCCCCTATTTTTTGATTGCATGATTTTTTTTCTCCCTTAAGCAAACTTCTCTTAAGCAATAGGTTATCCCTCTCACACAATCTACTTTTGAACTTAGGTTTCAAGTACATAAGAAAAAATTCCCATCTGTGAAGCAATGACCATTTCTGCTGCTGCAGTAAGCAAATTCATTTATTTGTTATACTGCTTTAGTAAGTAAATTTTTTATGAACTTATTTATCTACAAAAAACATGGCTTCAAAGTAAATCAAAAGATACTCAGAGTGATAATCCCCTGATTACAATTTTGAAATACTAACTTTGGTAAACGTACACTTAAAATAAGTTACTAAATGTTTTAGCACCACCTCCTGGCCACACTACTACACACATTTTTAAGTTAGTTTACAGTACACATTAACTGTTTCCTGGGATCTCTGCATCAACTTCGACACTCTCTCAGAACTAAGAAAAATTAAAACAATGAAGCACACTTGAAATTTAAGAAGTCCAGGTCTTATGTGAATGACATTTAAAAAACACAAGTTAGATACTATTTCAGAACACAGTGTACTTTTACCACGTTATTCCAAGAAAAAGATTTTGAAAATGATTGTCCCACACACATTTCAAACAGGATCAGAATTGTAAGATGTAAACCCACAGAAAGCAGAGTAAAGGCAGTAGGCATACCTTGAAATACTTTCTTCTGATACGTGTCATATTCATTAACATGACTCCAGAGTTTATTCCAGTTACTCCATAATAGGGATGTCTAGCAAAGCGATTATACCACCCGATACGAGGCTCTTCATGTTCCGGGGCCATTGCAGCAATTTGTGTGGAGTTGAACTTTCTCAGGAAAGACCAAATATCATCAACGGGTCTCAAAAACAGGATGTCTGTATCAACATACAGTAGTGAATCCACATTTTTCAAGATCAACTGAGAGAGAAACAAAATTAGATCCAAATTTAATTTTATTTAATTGAGCTTCTCATCAAAATAGAGGTTGCTGTCATTACACAACAAAGTTCAATACATATGTACTTTAGACTAACAGTTTGCAGCCCGTGTACTTGTCATAATTCTCACCTTCTCTCACTTTTGAGAATTTTTGAAGAGTGAAACAGAACAGTAATGCAAAGGCACTCAGTCTACATTTTAAGTTCCAAGGCTCCTGAGGAGTAGGTTGCAGGCCAGGTGAAGCATTACTGAACAAGAGTTCCTATCTTACTCCTGTTCCATTGCTTTCCTATGCATTTATTCAAACAAGAGGTTGTAAGGGAGCCCTAGAAGAGACAGTATTTGGGTGATAGCTGCCACCTCAGTAATTCATCTAGACTGAACTGTAATTTCTGAACTGTCTTAGCCGAGCAGAGAAAAGGCTACATGAAACACTGCCAACAACCGCCCATTTCTTGTTTCATTTTCTCTTAAAACCTCACAGGTGTACACATACAGAATGCTTTCCAACTAAAAGAACAGAGGAGGCTTGATAAATCCTTAACTCCAAGCAGATGGCATGAGAGTGTACCTCTCACTGAGATACAGTGCCATAATTCAGTAAGTGAGAAAAGAACTTTTATTCCATAGTAAGTGTCACAGGATCCAGATGCATTTTTAGGATGTCATGAAAGTAACTTTAAGGAGTAGTAGTAGTTCTTAATTTGAAACTAAACTGAAACTTGATTAATGAGGACAGCTTCTTGCTTCATAAACAGACTTCCACAATTCTATTATAGAATAACTTACTGGCAAGAATAGCCTTTGTGAAGCACATGGTTTAAATAATTTCTTCCATTCTGCTGCACTCTCAGTTGGAAATGTTATTGGATATAACGTGTAATTAACTTTTACTTCATAGGGGAAGTCATCAAGCTACGTGAAAAGAAGAGATCACAAAAATTACTTCAGTTCAATTCTATTACAAAAAATAAATCAATCTCTCATTCAAACTGATAACTGAACACAATTGCATAATCTCTCCTCCGTAACAGAACCCTGAACTACAAGAATATGTCAACTACGCAAAATGCTTGAACAAAAAGTGTCACCTGCAGGCCACTATGAAGAAAACACAGCTTATCAGATGTAAGTAAACTATATTAGTATTCACAAAAAGTAAGTATGTCAAATAATAATTTTTTTCCATTCTTATCTAGTTTCCACAGGAGAAATACCAACTAATTCTTTCTCAGTTTAAAATAAATATACCCAAATTTTATCACTGTTAACTCTTTGCATGACAACAGTGTGTATAAATTAGTATGCCTAACACACAATATTTTAAGCATGAAAATAGTACAGGTGTGTACTAGTCAGCTTCTGATATTGCTATAACTCAGTCAAAATATTGTATTAATTAACTGGAATTTACTAAAATTAGACATAACCATATCTACGACTTTCAAAGACTGATATTTCACTTTGTTTTAAACAATGTAAGGCTGACTCACGCTTAATGTTAAGCACAGGGATAAAAAAGGACAGATGTCTATTTCCTCATGTAAACTCAACTCTAAGCTCACATGAGGTAACCAGTTAGCATTCAGAACACCAGGATTGGATTTAACAGATTCAGGATGACAAATCAGGCTGCTTTGGCCTGTCTCTATGAAAAGCTTCAATATCAGCAATCGGCATTCTTCTGCAGGAAAAATGTTTAATTCCCATCGTCTAACACGATGAAGGACTTACATATTACCTAATTTTTAGACCTCTGCATTTCTGACAGAGTATCATCCACAACTACTACCCAAGAAGTAGAGAAATTGCTTTATGTTACTCAGACTGTACTACAAATTCATTAAACAAATTCAGTACTTACTATGTCTTTGAAACTCTTGTGCAATTGGTCCTCAGCAAAAATATGAAAGTGGAGAGGTTTGATGCTGAAAATAATGGCTGATCTCAACATAGTAATAGTCTCCTCCAGTCTTTCACCACAGGCAACCACTGCTAGATGCATTTTCTCAGAAGGATGTGTTTTCATATCATCATATCTGACACAAAAATATTTTTTTTCATTTGACATGATTTCCAGCACAGGCTTAACAAAAAGCTCTATGCTTCTAATCTAACAAAATACTCAGCAAAGGATGTCATAAACAGAACACACAAACTACAGCATTGCACCTCATATATAAGCTTAACTTGAACCGCTCTCATATTCGCTCCCACTATCCCAGACTATGAGGGAAAAGCAAAGTATGGAAGAGCTATACAGAAACTAAACAAATTAAAAAAATTCTCAGTAATCTTACTATTCATTACTAACTATCAGGGAATGCTATCGAAGTAGCCACGTTAAAGAGAAGATCACATGAAGTTACATTGAAATGTAAACAGCTGACAACACACTAAGGCTATGCATGTGTTCATTTTCCCTTCTTTCCCTGGATTCAGTATAGCAATGTGACAAATAGAGTTAATCTCAGCAACAGAAGTGAGATAACCCTTGCTCTTCATAGAGTCATAGAACAGTTCTATGATCTTGGGTTGGAAGGGAGGAAATGGCTCAAATGGCCTTGTGGGATCCCCTGGTGCTCCTAGTGGTTCTGGAAAACCCCTCATACACGCCAACCACACGCACTGCCCATGTCCTTGAGGCTAAACCACTGCAAGGTGTGCAGACTTGGAATTTCTCTCTGAAGACAGCTGCCCAGCACTTACAGTGAGAAACGTCTGGTATGTATTATATAGGGTACATTTAAAATAACTTCATTATTTTAATACAGTAGGCTAAAACTATCATTGCATAAGTAAGTATCATTAGTTTGGTGAAAAACACAGCAGGCATACTAAACCTAAACCCATGTTCTCCTGGATTTCCTATATATTTATGCCACCAGAAAAGGTTTCAAAGGTTTTAAGGATATGTCAACTCAAAGCCAGTCTTCAAAACAATATTCTGTGCTTGAGCTACTCATATGGGCTATTAGATGAGGGAGGATAACAGAACTAACAGTAACTGAATTTTTAAATTACAAGATTAATTCCAAGTTACGCAGATAGAAGATTCTTAAGTTAGGATAGACTTTCCCAAACCAGTAACAGTAGAGATCTGCTTGGCAAACATACCACGCGTTCTTGGAAACTGGCCAAAGAGAGAGACACTTCAAAACAGAAAACAACAGATGTGTTTCTTAGCCAGTGTATGTATGTATCTCCACCCAGTGTATGTATGGAAAACACTTAGACACATACCAGTTTTCTTCTAAATTGACAAAAGATGCTATGACAGTATGTCTTCTTTAAGGCACAGGAGAGCAATGCAGGGAGGTTTGGACTAAACGACCCTTACAACCCAGTGCATTTTATGATTCTATGACTATGTTGAGTTATATGAGACAAAATATAAGCAAAGATACCACAACAAAACTGCTGAAGTTTAATGCCATAAATAATGGCTTCGTTTAAAAAAACGTTCTGAGATTTGGAAGAGTTGAATGCCTTGAAACTAAAAATCTCAAGCATTGCGGGGATTTAAGATTGGTAAAATTTTAACCAGAATATGCAGATTGTCTTAAATCTAGGTTTGGGGCATTCTCAACCATCGCATGGATGAAAGATCTCATAGATAGGATTCAGATCCAAAACAAGACACCTAAACAAAGATGCTGCCATACAAGACTGTGTCCAAAGTCTTATTAAAGCCATTGCAGACCTAGTGAGCAGGGTATGTTGTATAAACTGCAATTAATTTTATTTCAGTGTAAATACCCAGAACTTCAGTCAATTTTTTAACATAGAGTATTCTAGAGCTTAATGGATGGCACTATACCTGACTCCCAGATGCCAGTCCAAAAGCACTGTGTGTGTCAAAGATCACATTACATCTACTGGTCCTGAGGAGACAGCTAGGGAACTCAAGCGCTTCTCAGTTAATTCCAGCCATTTATTTCTCTGCACCCTAACAGGTACTTGAATGGATCATTCTCTACACACTTTCAATGTTAATGAACATTTAAGACCTACTTGACACAGACAATGTCCCAGGTTGAGACTATAGGGTTAAAAAATCTTCTGGGGACTACAAGGTTGTTATTCAATCCCATAATTCTGCTATCTCTTTATAAACTCACAACAAGGTCAGCTCGTTCTCCTTTCCCCCTCCTCCTGCCTTGTGTCTGGCTGGAGCCACTTTATCGGGAAGAACATGTAAGCAGTAGGCCTGTTTTGGGGCCACCAGAGGCATTGGAGGGGGAGGGGGATTGGAGCACTGGGAAGTGTTAGATTCAGTTTTTTTGGGTTGGGGGAGAAATCCAAGGGGGTTTGCCAAGGATGCAGTAATTGCTTTATAATCTCTTTCTCTGTATCTCTCTCTAAATATAATTCTGGGGGTTTTTTCCTCCAATTTCATTTGAGAGTTTAATTTCTGTCTGCTATCTTTAAAAACCACGACAGACATCTATACGCAGATGTCTATATTCAGATAATTTAATCCAGATGGAAATATTTTGTATACCTTGCAGCAAAACTAGAAAAAAATATTTCAGGGTAAAAGTGGGGGGGGAAAGAATCTAAGAATCTGTAAACATATGTGCTAGTTTGAAGTTAGCGAGAACATTTTGGTGAGAAGAACTAGATTACAGGCTGTGAAATGAAAACAGTGGTGATGTCTGCTTCACTTGAAGGCTTGCTGAGATGTATAAGAACACGAACACAAACACAGATAACAGAGTTGCTCTCTGTCTCTCTGGAGCTGAACTTCTCTCTCTAACCTAACCTGCAGTCTGTGTGACTAATCCATCTGCTTCCTAACCCCCTTGGCTGACCCTACGAACTACCTTAGGCGTAACGCAAAGTCTCGAGTAAGGTAGAGGGGTGGGAGGAAGGTGGAGGGTGGTTGTGAGCCCCTCCTGGGGACTCTGGTTTCTGGGAGGGCTGTTGTGTTTCTGTACTACTTTTTAACTTGTATATTTCTGTATATATTGTAAATATCTGCTTGTATATTGTGCTAAGCTGTACATATAAAGCTTCATTCAATTTCCAGACCTGCTGAGTCTAGTTTGGGTGATTTTCCAAAGTATGGGGGGGGTGGGTAACATCCAAACCATCACAATGTAATGGAATCATGTCCATTCAGACCTTTATACATAAAGCTAATTTAAACATTATACCATGTAATAAGTAGCTAATGTAAAAAACACAAAGCAACCTGAATGTGATGAGGGTAGCTGAAAACCACAAATAAGCACACTGCTGCAGTCTCAACAAGCTGCAAGCAGCAGATTAGCCTCATCACTAATCCACTGAAAAGGGAATTAGAGTAATTAAGCCCTGAAGTCATGAAAGCCTACAGTGATATTGCTAGGTCATGTGATAACTAAGGGCATAACCTACACCAACTGCATAGCTGAAAGTCAGGTTCCTGAACCACATGTAATACATGGCTTTCCATGAATAAAGTAAGATGAAAATTACGTCAACTCTAAAACACAGTGAGATTCACAGACTGCATTTTATTATTTTCACAGCTAATGAATTCTGTGAATAAGAAACTTCAAGCCACACAACAAAACCCAGACAGATACTACTATAATGCTTTTACAGTCACTTTGTTCACAGTCTCTGATCCACGAGTTCCTGACTTCATGAATTCAACTTTAAGATGTGCTTTAAAATAGTTTTTTGAAAAGGCAAAAAATATTTAGGAAAAGCTAATAACTGAATTTCAGGTTGCACAATATGAGGAACAGATGGACTCATATTCCCATGTCCACAGCACAAAGCTTTACCCCTGAGGCAGATGAAGCAAGAAGACATTGGAGGGGGACAGGCCGCCATTCCCTCTGGATGCTATCCACCAAGACAGGGATGAGACATATTTGTTTTCACAGACACATGACAGCAGGAGTAGTTATGAGACTCCAAAACTGCATTTCTTACTCCAGACTCAATGAAGAGACATTCTTTAGCAATTACAAGCTGCAGCTGACTTGCCTGCATACAGATCACTGGCAATCACAACCTCCTTTTGAACAATCAGGCCTCAGTGCTGCTCCTCTCCCCTTACATACACATCTTGTTCCACTCCCTGAGGGAAATCACTGCTTCATCTTCACCCAGGGACATTAATTACTTAGTTTTTGTGCTAATCTGCTACCAGCACCTTTCATCACTTTTTCCTCCTTCCTCCACTAGCAGCAGCATAAAGTTATCCAGCAGAATTTGAGCTCTGTAGACTCACCTTCAGTATCAACACATCCCACTCACAGAGGCAGTTATCTATGCCATGGTTTACCTTGATCCCTTCTTCATCATGTCTACATGACTTCACTCTTTATCCTAATTCCCTTCAAAACTATCACCTCTTAACTGCTCTCTTCTCTGCTGCTTCTTGAATTTTCCAGCCTATTGTAACTCTTCTGCCCATCTTTACCCCACTGCTCTCCACTGAAGCTAGCCATGCAACTACCTCACCAAAAGACAGGGAAAGGAAAACCTTGTTCATTTAGACACATTTTTCAGAAATATGAATTTCATTTTTTTTCAGCAGTTCAGTAGCTGAGTTGCCATGAGTAAAATCAAATGTTATTTACAAGAACTGTAATTTGTCTGAATCTGAGTAAGTTTGATATCAGAGTATCACAGCTCTGGTAACAGAGCAATTGCCTTATTGAACCTCAAGTCCAACTACCAAAGTGTTAAGACACTTTCAAAAGTTAGGAGATACTTTCCAATAAAACTCAAAAGTTCACAGGCAAAATGGAAAACACAAAAATTCAAACACAGATTTTTATTTCTAATTCCTAGTAGCTTGATGTTTGGCTGTGGGAGAACTCCAAGGAGAAACTGGAAAAAATACCAATAGAGTGAAATAGAAACTGTATTTTAGTAAGGCTTTTGGATAGGCAGCCCTAATCTGTTCCTGCAGGGGAGGGGGGAAATCCTCTGGTCATTAAAATGTTAAGAGCAAAGAATACACCTGTAATCCAACAGAAGATAGGAAGCCATGACAGGATTTAAGTGTTTAGGAAAAAATAAAGAGAACTTCATTTGCCTGAGGACACTAATTACATATTTACTCTGCTCTCGTCAGACCCCACCTGGAGTACTGTGTGCAGTTCTGGAGCCCCCAATACAAGAAGGACATGGAACTGCTGGAGCGGGTCCAAAGGAGAGCCACGAAGATGATCAGAGGGATGCAGCAGCTCTGCTATGAGGACAGGCTGAGAGAGTTGGGGCTCTTCAGCCTGGAGAGGAGAAGGCTTCGAGGAGACCTTATAGTGGCCTTCCAGTATTTGAAGGGAGCCTACAGGAAAGCTGGGGAGGGACTATTTACACGGTCTAGTAATGTTAGGACGAGGGGGAATGGGTTTAAGCTGGAAGAGGGGAAATTTAGACTGGATGTTAGGAGGAAGTTCTTTACAGTGAGGGTGGTAAGGCACTGGAATGGGTTGCCCAGGGAGGTTGTGGATGCTTCCTCCCTGGAGGTGTTTAAGGTCAGGCTGGATGAGGCCTTGGGCGAGCTGCTCTAGTGGGAGGTGTCCCTGCCTGTGGCAGGGGGTTGGAGCTGGATGATCCTTGAGGTCCCTTCCAACCTAAACCATTCTATGATTCTATGATTCTATAAGTGTCAGTAAAAATAAATTGAAAAAAAATAAAACACTTGATAGAGCACCACCATACTTCCAAGAGGAAAAAAAAAAATTCACTTTGACATTGTGAAGCAAATCCATATACTTTTAGGTTAAGAAGCTTAAGGTCAGGTACATGTCTTGCCCTGAAGATTTTGTGTTGAAGTACAGACCTTCGTTCTGTACTAATTCTGATATGTAGTTAATAACCTCTGACACAGACAGATGAACCAGCTAATGGTATCCTATACTATGCTGACATCAAGACAGGTTTATAATGAAGTGATGGCTGGAGGAAAGGCTTGGAGTTCAGGTTGCGTTCTGAGACGCGTTCTGTTTTCAGGGGGTTTATTCCAGCATCTGGGGTTTTTTTTGGAGGTGAGTGGGGATTGGGGTCTCTTCCACTTTGCTGGCTGCTGGCTTGGATGCTGCCCTTTTCCACGTGCTGGCTTGTTTGCTGATCCCTACGAGGAGAGGCTGAGGGAGCTGGGATTGTTTAGCCTGGAGAAGAGGAGGCTCAGGGGAGACCTTATTGCTGTCTACAACTACCTGAAGGGAGGTTGTAGCCAGGAGGAGGTTGCTCTCTTCTCTCAGGCGGCCAGCACCAGAACAAGAGGACACAGCCTCAAGCTATGCCAGGGGAAATTTAGGCTTGAGGTGAGGAGAAAGTTCTTCACTGAGTCATTTGCTACTGGAATGGGCTGCCCAGGGAGGTGGTGGAGTCGCTGTCCCTGGAGCTGTTCAAGGCAGGATTGGATGTGGCGCTTGGTGCCATGGTTTAGCCTTGAGCTCTGTGGTAACGGGTTGGACTTGATGATCTATGAGGTCTCTTCCAACCTGAGTGATACTGTGATAAGGCTTTTTTGCTGATTTGGCATGTTTGTTCATTTACACGGTATTGTACATCATATTATTCCATTAAACTTTCTTTGACCCAACCCACGGGGTGGTTTGTGTGCTTCACTCACCATCACGGGAATGAATCTTGTTAGAGCAGACTGCCTTAAAAGAGGACACAGAGGAACATAGCTGGGTATGCACAATGCATCTACTACAAGGTTTTCCAGAATCTGTCTGTTAACACTCTGTCTTATGCTTAAAGACATATACCATGACACACTGTATTTTAAATTAGCATTATTAGGTTAATTAAAATTATAAAGTAATAACTTGGTAGTAAGATACAGAGGTGTATTTTGATGGGTTGTACTTCTAGAACCTTCACTGCATCCCAGATTAACTTCTTGGAAAAACAAACAAGCATACCTCAAATTAGATCATTGCTAAAATATTAGTCAGAACCACTCCATGAAAATCTTAGCTCCTTCCTTTAGATATGGCACAAGGTACTGCAGTTAAGGTGTCTTCTGCATACATTTAAGGTAGGGTTAATCTGTTCTTATTCTTGCATAACACATTAGGAACACAAGTGAGAGTATCAAATCCTCAAGAAAACCCTGATATATATAAGGATTCCTGTACACAACTACATCTGATTTGTCATCATTAAGCCTGTCCCAGTCTTAGCACTTCATCTGCTGCATAGACACACAGTCACCTTCCACACATCTGATTTGTGATCATTAAGCCTGTCCCAGTCTTAGCACTTCATCTGCTGCATAGACACACAGTCACCTTTTGTGGCAGCAGCCACATCTAATGTGTACCTGGGTACAGTTCAGACTTGTCAGTGCGAATGAGAGCAATTTTCTTTTTCTGCTTTTATTAAGCCACATTCAAGTACAGTGGCACTATTATTATGGAAAGCCACAAAGGAACCACTTCTAGACTTACATTTTGTATTAGAATCTTTATGCACTAGATTCTCATCTATTGAGGTACTACTAATAACATGCCTAGGGATCAACAGGAAGCTCCAAGCCCAATGTCACTGGAAATGTCTTCTCCTACTCCCTTAACATGGCTAGGGAAGCCAAGGGAGTACCATCCAGGTAATGAAAGAGACTAGGCATGAAAAATGAGGCAAGAAATTTAACTAATTTTCCCTTTCAAATGTTACCTTGGCTCATTAAGGAGTTACTATACTTCATATAATATTTTGGACAAAGTAGAATCATTTGTCACTTCCTGCCATCATCCTAATTTGCATCACACGTTTTTATGTAGAACCATTGTCATATTGTACAATGGTAATACAAGGATGGAAGAATCATTTTGTAGCTTGCAAAAAGCATTTACAAATTATTGTACAACAAATCAAGTTTTCCTACACTGGTTCTGATACACTTACAGGCTTGCTGTTCTTTGATCACTTTTTCACACAGTAACGCACAAGGCATGCTTCCTAAACAAGTCTGTTTCATGAAGTCTCTTAGTCTTTCATGATGCTGTTATTAAACTATTCTTCCTTGATATTGTAACCAAATGGACTAGGTTGCCAGGCTCAACTGTGTCAAAGTTATTTACACTTGAGAACAAAAAAGTGCAATGCAAATGTGTTTTCATCTTCAGTATAAAATGGTAACCACATTATCATTAAAAAAAAAAACACCATACAAGGTTTTTGACAACTTGCATGGAAAATGCAAATTATATTTATCAGAATACACAGGAGAAATATTTTCATATGATCAAGATGTATTATTTCAAACCCAGCACCACAATGTGCCTCAGAAAAACAAGTGGTAGATATGTAAAGGCAATACAGATAGCTTACTTATTGCATCTATTTTTCTTCTAATGTTTTGTATTTAATCTAAATAAATCACTAATGAGCCTAACTCTGCAACCTTCACGTTCTAGAAAAAGAAAAGCAATTAAGTAGAGAGAGAAGGCAACAAATCCTGCATTGATTAGAAATCAACCATTAGATCATTCCCACAGTTATTAGAAGTAGGATCAAGGTAACTACAGAAATCATCTGGATTTAAAAGTGATGAAGATTCTATTTTTCACTCAACTTATTAACTTCCTACTCCTGCAGTGAATCAAAAAATAGGTCATAATCACAGCTTATTTTGTAGAAGTATGCAGATGATACCAGTGCATATGATGCCCAAATGTCATCCATTCAATTACAAACTCAATTAGATTGGGTTTGAAGTTGCAATATATAAGTAATTTTAAATTGACTAAATGTCTGAAGCCTCATCCTCCAACAATGTAGGCAGTTTAGAGAAGTCCAGTTTTTCAGATCATGCAAAACTTGAGCCTCATATTATCTTCATCAGCATTTATATTTTTTTTATAAAATCTCTATCACTGTATGTAAAAGTCATCTCATGCTTCCTCTACCAATACTAAAGTTAACAAACATTCTGTACTAAAACCACAGCACAAGACATTCTGTCTTAATAATGCTGATAATCAGAACGGTGATAAAAACTATGGGAGCAGAAGAGTTTCAAAATCCACCACACACAGAGTACAGGCAATTTGGAGATAGGCTAGAGAATCCTCTCTGAAATCAGAGTATCTTGATGAGGAACTCAACAAACACCAAAGTCAGCACACCACACAGGGATTAATTTAATAGTAAATAGTAATAAAATAATCAAATTCAATCTGAAATTGTTAATCTGAAATACACCCTCTATATACATTTAATCAGCTTTTTAAATTTCCATTTCAAAATGCATAAACATGAAATTATGTGATTAGAGGTTCACCATGACAACTACTTCACCGTGAAAGAAAATGCACTTGCCCAGTCATGTCACAATCAATATGTATTTCAACAGATTTGTCTTCACTGCCACATAAAACATTTTTAACAGAATAATACACATTCCATCTTAAGGTTTGTGCAAATAAACTACATGGGGGGTTCTCCACTTCTGGTTCCAAGGTCCCACCTGCCTTAAGCTTAGCAGAAATCCATAAAGATAGTTTACTGCCATTTTAGAGCATTACATTGTATGGTTGGAGAGTTCACAGACATCATCACAATTAATGGGGTCTGAACACAGCAAGATCTCCCAGAACTATACAACTGTTAGACTAGCTTAGATGTCCATTGATGAATGAAGTGTACAATCACGTTCCATCCCATGCCTCCACTAAACACAGGCTAAGCTTCCACACCCTCTACTACAATAGCTCTGACATTTGGCTTACTCTCCTTTGCTGAATTTCATAAAGGAAGTTTTTTCCTTTAAAGAAAAAATAAAATTGAGTCCGTTCAGACAGCTAAACTTGCCAAGGGAGAATCAGATGAATCTCTACAGATCGACACACTGGTTACCAAGAGCAGTCCCAAATTATAGATGCAGTTTACTAATTGACTAAAAATCAAGCTAAGCCACCTCTTTAAGTAATTTCTTGGCAACCAATGAGCTTAAAAAGCACTGAGAGCACACAAGCAGAGAGGAACAGGTGACAGATGTAAAATCTTTCTCAAAACCACAATTTAAAAAATACATTAAGTCTCATGAAGCTAATTTTTCTTCCTTAGAAAGACTCAAGATTCAGACTAGGAGGAAGACAATCATATCAAAGGAGGATTAGTAAAACTTTAAGAAAAACGTACTTACAATTTTATTACATACTGAAGAGAACTATGCAGTTTAGAAATAATGCTGTTGAGCAGCTTAAGGTTTCTTCCATTTCTTTTCAAGCTGCTTCCATAATCTAACAACCTAAAGCATCTGAGCAATCATATCAAAACCTTTAAAATTATTGTTAAAGATGCAACTTTGAGGACACAGTCTATGCTTTAACATACTGCACCCTAAAGCATGTTCTAGAAAGGTTGTTTTCAATGCTTTTGGTTGAAAAACTCTCCTCAAATTCTATGAAATATGTAACTTAAATTTAGAAAAACTCCAAACTTCTATTACCAAATGTATCTGCCAGTTTTTATTGCAAGTTACAACATGGGTACTATGTTGTACAAGCAGCAAGTTTTACTTATCAAAAATAATTAATTGTTCTGCACCTTTCCAGACTATATTCAGATAAACCTTTTAGCAATGTTAGCAAGTCTCTATTTAATGAAGGAATCAACATAACTGAAAAAATCTAATCTTTACAACAATGCTTGGGTCTGCAATTTTAAAACCACAATAAAGCACAAGAAAGTCCATCTAAAAGCAACCATAATATAAGGAGGTGAAATGTATATGAAAATATTTTGGTTTATCACCTTGCTAAATAGCCAAAAATAATTATCAGCTTATACCTGTCTGTAATCAAATAACAAAGTACTGTTTAATAATAGATCCTACCTAAAAGCAGCTTCCCAAAAGCAGTTCATTCCACAAACATCAGAGGGCAGCATCCAATAGGAATTCCAGAAAGATACAGACAAATTCTTACACCTAACAGGATAAGACAAAGATAACCTATATAAATGTTACTGATTTTATGGCAAAGTTAAATGGACTCGTTTCTAGCTTAAATAACTTGAATAACCCGGCTGAAGACTGGTTACGTAACGGAACTTGGATAACACAAACAAGGAGGTATCAGGTGGATTCTTTTAAGGAATAGTGGTCCTCATCCTTTAGCCTTTCCTGTACATCTATTTTCAGAGTGGTTGGGATTTTTAAGGGTTATTATATGCTGTTCTTAGCTTAGTAGGAGTCCATAGGTAACAGATGGAAGAGCAACACTTACTGCTGGAAAGTATTCCTTCACCTCTGCAATATCTTTGTCTACTTCAAGTAGAGGAGCAAGTGAAAAATCTGTGTGACTAATCATTGTCCATTTAAGCACTAAAGTACATTTAAGCACAAAATATTTGGTGCAAAGTTGATTTTTAACTAAAAGAACCCAGTTCTCTGCAATGAACTCCCTCATTTCATAACAAAGCATTTCTCCCATACAGAAACAGTCATCGTATCTGGCACATTTTCCTTCTCCATACCAATGGCAAGGTAATAATTTGTTGACTTGTACCATGCTAGCTAAAAAAAAAAGCAGCTTTTACTAGTCCACCATTACATGTTATGGAACACTAATATAGGAAATAATCAAAAAGAGCAATGGAAATGGGTTCTGGTGAGGAAAACAACAGTAAGATTTAAATCTTAAATGAGCAAGCAGAATATTGCACAGCAATGCTTCAGTGACCTCTGCTCCCTCTTACTGCCCCAGTGACAAAAGACCAGTAGTGTTTAACCTCCTTTTTAGCTTGGGACCTGTGAATCAAAGATGAGCAAGAAAACCCATACAAAAACTTGACAATGGAAAGGCCATATACAACTCAGAAATCTACTGCAAGTTGATTTTGCAAGCTTGAAATGAATCAGCCTCATCTTGGTAGTGTTATCTGTTATCTGCAAAGGCAAATGTTTCACAAATATCGGACTTAACAGATTAATGTGGCATCAAAAATGACAAGCTGCATTTCTTCTTTCTTCAACAGTTGTGAAAAACGATCTGACAAACACAGTGTTTCACAAAGTGTTAAGGGTGAGGGAGGGTGGAGCAGTCCTTTGGTAGACACCACAGGAAACCCTCACATCCTGCAGATGTGTTTTGTGTTTGCAAGAACTAGCCAAGTAATTCCATGACTTAAGAATGGTCTCCATAAATAAATACCCAGGTACAAAAAAAGATAATGTAGATTGCGACTGGGATAGCTGCACTTCTCTGGGGAAAGCAAATTATATAAAAGCACAGAATCAAAGAAACATTTCACATGGAAAAGATCCTCAGGATCATCAAGTCCAACCATTATCCCTACTCTGCAAAGTTCACCCTTAAACCATATCCTCAAACACCACATCCAAATAACTTTTAAACACATCCAGGGTTGATGACTCAACGACCTCCCTGGGCAGCCCATTCCAGTGCCTGACCACTCTTCTGTGAAAAAATGCTTCCTAATGTCCAGTCTAAATCTACCCAATCGCAGCTTGAGGCTATTCCCTCTTGTTCTATCATTAATTACCTGTGAGAAGAAACCAGCAGCAGCCTCTCCACTACTTAAGGTACCCTCTCCACCCTTACGGTACCTGTAGACAGCGATAAGGTCCCCCCTCGAATTTATTTTCCAGGCCCTTCATCAGTTTTGTTGCACTCTGCCCTCCTCTGCACTCTCTCCAGCACCTCCACATCCTGCTTGTAATGGGGTGCCCAAAACTGAACACAGCACTCAAAGTGTGGCCTCACCAGAGCCAAGTACAAGGGGACAATCACCTCCCTATCCCTGATGGATACCGCATTTCTAATACAAGCCAGGATGCCATTGCCTTTCTTTGCTGCCTGAGCACACTGCTTACTCATTTGGAACTATTACAACCCCCAGGTCCCTTTCTGCCAGACAGCTTTCCAACCACACTGCCCCAAGCCTGTAGCTTTGCTTGGGGTTGTTGTGGCCCAAGTGCAGGACCCTGCATTTGGCCTTACTGAATCTTATACCACTGACACTGGCCCATCAATCAAATCCTATTCAAGTCCCTCTGTAGAGCCTCCCTACTCTCTTGTAGAACGCTGCCACCCAACTTGGTGTCATCCACAAACTTACTGATGACACACTCTACGTCTTCGTCAAGTTCATCAATAAAGATGTTAAACAGAAGTGGTACCAACACTGAGTCGTCCCCCCCAACACTGGGGGGCACCACTTGTGACAGGCCAACAGCTGGATTTAACTCCACTAACCACCACCCTTTGGGCTCTTTCATCCAGCCAGTGCTTTATCCAGCAGAGCTGCGCTCATCTAAGCCATGAACAGTCAGTTTGGCCCCAAGAATTCTGTGGGGAACAGTACCAAAGGCTTTTTGAAAGTCTAGGTAGACAATATGCACAGACTTTCCCTCATCCAGTAGCCTAATCAACTTCTCACACAAAGAGATCATGTTCATCAGGCAGGACCTGCCCTTCATAAACCCATGCTGACTGGGCCTGATCCCTTGGTTGTTTTCTTTATGGCATGTAATAGCCCTCAAGACGACCTGCTCCATGACCTTCCCTGGTATGAAGGCCAGACTGACGGGTCTCTAGTTCCCCAGACGCTCCTTTTTTCCCTTCTTGTTGATAGGTGTTACATTTGCTACCCTCCAGTCCATTGGCACCTCCCCAGTTAACCAGGACTTCAGGTCAATAACGGAGAGTAGCTTGGCAAGCACATCTGCCAGCTCTTTAAGCACACTTGGGCATAGCACATCCAGCCCTATGGACTTGTGTGGGTCTAACTGGCTTAGCAGATCACTGACCACTTCCTCATTTATTGTGAAGTTCTCTTTCCCACATTTTCTCACGTTTCGTATAAACTTCAAGGCACATTAAGAGCTTGTGCTTATCTAAAGAACAGCTTCTGCAGCTTCCACTGTGTACCCTTCTGAACTGTCTTCCATGTCTCTGATGTATGTATGTATCTGAGGGGTGGAGGTCAATCTCTTTTCAGTGGCGCACAGTAATAAGACAAGGAACAATAGACACAAACTTGAACATAGGTTTCATCTCAAATTAGGAGAAGCTTCTTTACAGTGAGGGTGATGGAGCGCTGGAACAGGCTGCCCAGAGAGATTGTGGAGTCTCCTTCTCTGGAGACTTTCAAAACTTACCTGGATGCATTCCTGTGTGGACTATTCTAGGTGATCCTGCTTTTGGCAAGGAGGTTGGACTCTATGACCTCTGAGGATGCTTCCAACCTCTAACAGTCTGTAATTCTGTGGTTACTTTTAGGAAAAATCGATAGATTATCTCTTGAAAACAGGTTTCTGATTTGGATAGAGGATCCCTCTTTCCGTTGCCAAGAAGTGTGCCTTCCTAGCTACCTTGAGCTACTATCCTATCCTGACCAGTAAGGGAAGCTTGAATTAATCATAGAATCATAGAATCAGCTGGGTTGGCAGACACCTCCAAGATCATCCACTCCAACCTATCACCCAGCCCTGTCCAATCAACTACACCATGGCACTAAATGACTCATCCACTCTTTCCTTGAACACCTCCAGGGACGGTGACTCCACCACCTCCCTGGGCAGCCCAAGTCATTCCTCTAACATATCAGGCCTTTCCAATATCTCATTTAGCACAATTACAAGGATATCAACCTTATATTTGATTCACAAATTTCACATTTGAAACAAAAAATATTACAAGGATATATTTGTATGTAATTTACCTCATGTTAGACTAAGACTTTTCTACTGTCAACAGAAGCCTCTCTCAACCATATTTTATAAAGCTTTCACATAAAAAGGATTAAGAGACTGGAATCATTGAACAGCATTTCACTTGTGAAGATAAGAGTTTTTTTAAATGAAATAAAACTCAAGGAAAGCTCAGACTATAAATAAGTGGCACAAGTGTTTTCCAAAGCTAGAGAGACACACTGCATCAGTTCATCAAACAGACACCGTCATTTTCACCTGAGCAAGGATACTAGTCAGACAGGAACAGTCAGCATTAGGCAAGGATATCTTGCTCACATCTGTTATAGACGACATGATTAAAGACCAGTATCCACAAACAGAAAGCAGGGGGGAAAAAAAGCAGGTAAAGCAAACACAGAAATCTAACCCAAGCATGTGGAATACCCTGACCTGGCCCCAGCGTGGAAAAGCAGTCAGCCCCGTGGGTCAGACAGAAGATACGCTAGATGAGACAACAGGAGAGGCTCTCCAGATCACCCTATCAACTACCTAGAGAAATTACTGCCTCCAGGAGTGTGGGGCACAGAAGTGGACTGAAGGAATGAGAATGCAAAAATAGAAAGAGGGTCCAGCCAGTAGGAGGAGGAAGGTTATTCTTCCCCTGTACTCAACACTGGTCAGGCCACACCTTGAGTACTGTGTCCAGTTCTGGGCTCCTCAATCCAAGAGAGATGTTGAGGTGCTGGAACATGTCCAGAGAAGGGCAACAAAGCTGGTGAGGGGCCTGGAGCACAAACCCTATGAGGAGAGGCTGAGGGAGCTGGGGTTGTTTAGCCTGGAGAAGAGGAGGCTC
>WAAF01001789.1:769698-782096 GCA_013400475.1 Tricholaema leucomelas | reverse complement strand
AGTGCAGAGCAAAGGTGACCTTATCTTTTGTTTTGCCTTTCTTCTTTACACATCTCAGCAAGACTGTGAGGGAAGTAGACCTCACCACTGTTTTCATTTCTCAGCTTATGATCTAGTTCTTCTCACCAAAACATCCCAGCTAGGCTCAAACTAGCACAAATGGGCTGCCCTTGGAGGTGGTGGAGTCACCGTCCCTGGGGGTATTCAGGAAAAGACTGGATGAGGCACTTAGTGCCATGGTCTAGTTGACTGGATAGGGCTGGGTGCTAGGTTGGACTGGATGATCTTGGAGGTCTCTTCCAACCTGGTTGATTCTATTCTATTCTATTCTATCAGTCACATGCAAACAGGTTGCTGCCAGTCAGTGCAACTGGCCACAGAGGTCAAAGTGGCAGCAAATTAAAAGATGACTGCAGATTAGAGGCCCATGATCCTACAGTGCCTGAAGCCAGAGAGACACATGTACACACAGTGCAGGTACACATGTTGCTGCACACAGTCACTAGCAAGGTGATTCACCTGGGGCAATCAATGAGGCAGGAATCATAAAATATGTAGTTATTTTTATTTCCAGAAAGCCCTGCCCACAACTATATACAAATTAGTCAAATTTGGGTTCTAATTTGGTCGGGAAGATCTTCAGAAGGATGCTTACAGGCAATTCATTCATTTAGGAGAATCAGAAAATTGAAAAAGTTTAGCCACAAAATGGCTTTGCCCTGATTACAAATAGGTAGCCAGGAGCCCTAGGGAATGTCTGTTCTACTCACTGCAGTGGAGTAGAAATTTCAAGATCATCCCTGGCTCCTTTGTGGCAGTGTTGTAACTGCTCTGCCATTGAGAGGCTTCTAAATCTTCCCAGTGTGCTGGGAAAGAGGCAAACAATCTCTGATCTGATCCTGATTCCTCTTGGCAGAGACGTTTGCACAGGTGCAGGCAAGATCTCTTGCAGATGTGCAGAGAGCACCATGTCAGTGGCACTTCTTGCCACGTCGTAAGGCACTTAAATGCCTTCTCCTGGGAAACTTGAGGCACTAAAGTTTCCAGGTAGTTCAAGCCCAAAACATCAGGCCTAAGCTGGTTTTAAACATGAAGTAGAACATGAGGTCCAAGAGCAGTGAGGCAGAGGCAGCTCCATGAGGCAGAGACAGCACAACTGCGCGCAACTTAGCTCAATGTATATTACTTACCTGAGCGTGATGGATTCTTTGTCCACAGAGATTCACCAATCAAAATGGCATTTGCAAAACTGATCATATTAGGTGAAACCAGGGCTTGCTTACCCTTATTTGGGCAAGACACCAACAAGTACCTAAACACCTGTGGGTACCTGCTTATCACTTTGGGAGAGGCCCAAGCCTTTGTTTTCTTCCAGCCCTTGCTTCCCCTATCAGCAGAAGGGTAGGGCAAGCCAGGACATGTAATAGGCCTATTAGCCTTCCAGGACACCAGGATCAAACCAGACTAGCCAGCAAGCATAGTAAGAGGCTTTGGAATCAGGTATCATGCCCTTAGGCTGGGCCAGAGTTTGCAGAGAACAGAGAGTCTGAGTCACTAAGTCCAGCCTCCTAATCCAGCCACAAGTGACTGTGGTCTGAGGGACTGCTACTGGAAGAACTAGAAGGTCTAAGCCAGCCACCAGAGGCCCTGGGGTCTGAGGTTTGGCTAATGTTAAGGCTACAGGTCTGAACCAGCTATACAAAAGACCAATTTGCACAAGGCAATCTGGTGGCCAGCTGCCACGGTGCTAAGACCAGGTGCTGGAAGGATCCATAGCATATTTATGCATGCACGCAGGTAATTTATCTTTGCTATCAATGGATAGTAAAAGTTTTGGCCTTACAGACGTAACAAAAGTGTCTATATTGTGACCTGAAAAGAAGAATACTTTTCAGAATTAAAGGTCACTTTTAAATTTGTGTGCTAAATACACAGCATATAAAATGCACAAGTGGCATTCATGAAGACTGTCATGTGCTCAGGCAAGTCAAGTTCAAACTGTAAGGAATTACCCAACAATCAGCAGAGGGAAAAAAAGTCCTTATATTAAGTGCACTGGTGGGCATATCTTTAGTGAAGATCTCAGTTTTCGAGCATACTTTTCACCGTTTTCAAGAATGCTTTTCAGTCTATGTGGCATATTTTATACTACTGTCTAACTTCACAGCAAATTTAGCAGTATGCCCAAATGGTGAGGGCTGCAATCATGCCTACTGCCTTCCTGTCAGTACTGCATTAACAACTTAAGTCTAATTAACTGTGAGAATCAACTAATAGAGATATACTGGTGTGTTTCCTACAGCACAACCCATCACATGCAGCAAAACAAGAAGAGATTTTTTAGTTCCTTTCAACTCATAATCAAATGAGCAAAAATTTGGGAAGAGATGCTTGATTCAATTCTGAGATGCACTGAGAATTTCTGATTCTTCTGAATGGGTTTTACTGCACATGTGCATTAGGATCACAAATGTGTTACGATGTATTCTGCCAGAGAAGCAATGGATTTATTTGATAGAAAACAGCTGATGTAATGTTAAAATCACATAGGTCAAACTTTAAAACTGGAAAAATCTTCACATTCCATTAATTTACAACCTTTCTACGCAGGATAACATTTGCTAGTAGATATTTTTATAAATAAAGTTTCAACTTCAAATTGTTTAATGGTTTTTATTAAAGTTTTGCTCATTTTAAAATGCTTAGACTGCTTCTAGAGCAGTTTCTTAAAGGCACAAGAGTAACTGAAAAGCATACTGATGAAACTGCTGGTTAAGCTCTGATATGGACAAAACCACCCGTGCACAGTTCACTGAAAGAATTAACTACCTATTACAACCACCTTCCTCTGTTAAGTGTGTGGGTAATACTCCCTGCACTTTTCCATGCACTACAATCCACTTAACTCTCCCTTTGCCAGGACAGCTAGAGCAAGAGACAGATGCAGTTCAGTCTCAGTGTCACACATAACAAAACAGTATGGTTGGTTGCACAAAAATACTAAACTACAGCATAACCTAACAACAGTTGAAGAGGGGCAAATTCACTGATTTCACTGTAATTAAAGAACTGATGACTGCTCTACTTCTCAAACTTGCCATTAGGATAGCACCTCTTTTTGACTCAAAAAGAAAGACAAAGATCATCTCCCTAACTGAAGTGGCAATACTGACAAAATTAATTGAAGATGCACTTTCCATAAGCACAGTCTGCTAATTAACTGATTAGAAATTATGTGGAGAAAGTCTGACTTGAAAGGATACTTCAGAGACTGGAGACTAGCACTATTAAATGACATATGTGTAGCAAATACCATTTATTCATTCTGTTGTTCTGGTTTTTTCACAGCCTTCTTCATAAATCAAGTTACAAAGGAAAAAAGGCTAACAACATACACTGGCTTTTGACTGGCTTTGTATATTCTGTAAGTAGACACTTCAGTATTTTCCTTTTTTCAAGTTTAGATCTATTGTTCATTTAGCTATGATGTATGATAGTACTGATGATTCACTACGTTTCTCATTGGAATGAACAATCAAGAGGACAATTCGACATTAATCTTTCTTCACAGCAAAACCCACAATCTTTGGATTTATCTAACACATTCATGAAATGTTTTCCAGCTTTTTATATCAAGTTTCAAGATACATGACTTTAGCTTCTAGTCATGTTGCTCCTCAGGCTACTCCTCACTAAAATGATTACTCAACAAGCTTCCCTGAATTACTATGTTTATTGGAGGACCTTGCCTCAACCTGTAATTCTAGTTTCAGTATGGTACTTCCTCTTTAATTAAAGACTTCTACTTAAAAGCATCATCACTATTGCAAAATTCTTCCAGGTGTGGTACAATTAAGCTTTATTCAAAGCTTGCAGTTTTTATGTTTGCAGGCTTCTGAAAACTACCAGAAATCTTGGCACCCCTCCCTCTCATCACAGAATATAATTGAACTCTTTCTGCCCTTATGTCATACACAAACTAGATTGTTAAGGCAAAGTAATTTCTTCTTGGTTAAATAGAATGGAACATCACTGCTGAGTGTGTAAATGCCTTCATATGACAGTGATATTTGCTTTGCCAAAGTGTGTTTTTGAAGTGAACTGAAGAAAACCATTACTGAAAGTCACTATTAATGCACATGAAATGTTCATCACATTTAGTCTCCACTGAAAAAGCCTAAATATAAAAACTGAAAACCACCCACACATTCACCAGTTACACAAGTGAAAGTCATACAATTTAATACTTGCCAATAATTAAAACATGCATCTAAAGAAACATTACGTGGGGCATTTCCTAACCAACACAGGACAGATTTTGATTCCTTAATTTGTTTTTAGCCTTTTAGGGACTATTCTAAGGAACCGATTCACACCTGAGTTTTGCACATGCTATTTGTACAATCAGTGTGTAAAGCTTCATTAATTTACTACAGGATGATGCTCATCCTGTTTAGTCTGACAGCAGTTTATAGGTAAAGATTTCCCGCACCAGTTTTCAAGAAGATATGCCCCCAGGAAACTGCACACACAAGGAAAATTTTACAGCACTTAAGACCTTTGGAAAATAAGCTTCTCCATTTTTAAAGTTTTCCCATACTGTGAAACAAGGCAGATTTGTGTCTCACATTCCACTGCACTCCAGCAAGCATAAAGCTTCTTGCACATTGTTGGAGTTCTCTCCCACCTAGTACCTTCAATTTAAAAACTACGCTTCAGTACAAATACTAAAAAAATACAGCTTTTAAAATAAACTTGGTTCTTTTGCTAACCAGAAGCATGATGCAGCTGAAAGTAGCTTCCACGTTTACTAACAAAAATTATTTCATTATGGTTTTGCCCAACAAAACTTTTCTTTGTGTAAACTATTTTCTTTCATAAAACAATATCATACATATGATTCTTCCTCACGTTTCTATTGGAAATTGATTAAAACAATGCAATTTTACATAAAACTCCTAAAATTAACTCTTATTCCAATTATTATGTTCTTTAGAACTAGTAGATTTCAGCTTCTCACAACGAGCTTTTAATCGCGAACGTGAAGTGAGGAATACATTTTTTTAATTCATAATCTGTACTAATCTGAACAAAAGCATGGGAAAAAAAAACAAACACCACCACATTCTCTTAAGTAATTACACCAGTCAAAAGGTGGGTTACACATTTCAGCTGACTCCACCCCCATCAACTCCGAACGCTGTTTCAAGATGTTTTAAGAAGATTAAGTCAGAGCTGCCATCTCCCTAACTCCTCTGCACCAGCATCACCACTTTCGTAATTACACGATGAGGCAATTCAGAACGCTGAGCTGGTGAAAACGCAGGCAGGTGAGTGTGCCGAAATCAACTCGCTCGGGTGATCAAAGCAGCACAAGCAGCAGGGGAGTGCCAGAGAGTCTGCAGCACCGGGAAGGAGGAAGAGTCGCCAAAACATTAAATTTAACGTTGCTTTAAACTGCTGTGGAACCTGAACACAGTGAGAGGTCGGTTGGCCCAGAAAGGCCTGGTCCTAATTTCTCCTCCAGCTTTAGCAACTGACCTCATCACCTTTCCTTTCCTGGCATTAGCATTCCGGTAGCCACAGGTGAACCAGAACGTGTAACTAACCTAAAGGAAAACTAGATGCTTTTTTTTTTCATTCTGTAATCTCACTTACTACACAATCACATAGGAATTCGTGCTGATGGAGGCAGAAGCAAACAGAAATATGCAGCTATGCAGAGTGTGTGCCGCTCAGATTTACGCTTTAACTGCAGAACTAAAATCACAGTTCCTCGTGAGAAGACGAACTTTATTAAACTATCCTAGTAAGTATTTTTGCTTAACTAAAACTATATTCGACAAACAAAGTGATCAAGTTTCAGAAGTGACACCAAGAAAGATTCCTAGCTTGTGAAAAGAAAACGCGCCCTCCTCACTTCATCTGCCCTGTTCCAACAAGGAAGACGGCTGATTTTAACACGGGGCGCTGTGAAGCCGTAGGCCAGCTCCCGAAACAGCACGCCAGCCTCCTCCTGCCTGCATGCCACCCCGTCTTGGCAGCGGACGTGCACGCAGACGGGGCACGTCCCGCTGCAGGGACGTGCACAGGGGCCGGCGTCGGCCCTTGGCTCTCCTGCAACACCACATTTTAAAAGTTTACAATTTTTTGTTTGTTCTTAATGTTTTTTCAACCTCTGTTCTCTGGTAACCGGTCCTCGGGATGCCAGAGCTCATGGAGAGGGCACACACAGAGACATCATTACCCCAGCCCTACTCCCTCCTAAAGCGATTGCCTGACCCGGCGTCACTGATGCAGTCTCGCCTCCGCCCAAGCGGAGCGCCCGCTAAAGCGCTGCCAACCGGCACCGATCGGCCGGGGGCGCCCGCGGCCCCTGCGGGGGGCGAGGGAAGGCGGCCAGCGCGTTCCCGCGCCTCCCCCACCCTCCCCGCAGGAATGCGGAGGGACCACCGCCCGCCGGCTTCCCCTCCACCCTGGCCCGATTCCCGCGCCTCGTACCTGCTGGCCCCCACTTCGTCTGGTCCTAAGCTCCCCCCCGCCGCCACCCGGCCGCCGCCTGCCTGCCGCCGGGCACTGGGTGCGGCGGAGTCTCGGGCCTGCCGTTCTCGGCCGCCGCCGGGCTCCTGCTCCAGTGAGAGGGCCAGCTGGCTGAAACCGTATAGCAGCGAGCAGACGCCGCAGCCCAAGCACAGCAGCGCTACCCGCGCGAACCGCCGCATCCTCCCGCGCCGGCCCCGGCAGCTGCGCCAGGCGGCGGCCGGGGCCCAACCAGCAGAGCGAGCGCCAACAAACGCGGCGGCGGCGGCGCGAGCCCCGGCATGCGAGGGGCGGAGCCGAGAGGAACGGGGTGGGGCTATGTGGAGGGGGGCGGGGATGGAGGAGGGGCGAGCCCCGAGGCGGCCATGAGTAGCCAGGTGCCACGGGCGGAGCGGGGTAGCGTAGTGGTGCCTTACAAAGCACCGTTTCATTGCCCCAAAAGTGAAAAAATTTGGAAGCCCCCTTTTACCACTGCAAATTGCTGCCGCGTTCCCTTCAGGGGTGCTGGTGGAACCCAGTCCCCTGAGGGGACCGGGAAGAAGCTGCTTGGCTCCAGCAGAGGGCCCCTGGTGTCAATATGGTCTCGCCGGCTGCTCAGACCTCTGGAAAATACGTCCCTGGGAAGAAGCCAAGAGAAGCAATGTCCCAGGCAGAGGCAGTGACGAGCCTTGACAAACTGTAATTCCGCAGGCTCAGCACAGCACAGGAGCTCGTGTCTCGCCCGGGCTTTGATAAGAGAAAAAGTGAGCCTGAGGTCCCTTGAAAATAACCTTTTTTTTCCCTCACTCAAGGCCGCTATTGCAGTATCTTCGACTTTCCCACGGAAAATCTTCAGAACTGCCTCTTCACAAGGATATTCCCTCATGTTCGAAAAAGGATTAAGTGTTGCACCTGGGGAGGAGTAGCACCTTGAGTCAGTATAGGGTCATCCTGGAGAGTAGCTCCACAGAGAAGGACTTTAGAGTCCTGGTAGATAAGAACCCGTGGGACAGCAATGTGCCCTGGTGCCTAATAATATACTTGGGTGTGTTAAGAGGGTGTTCAGCGGGTGGAGGGAGGTTTTCCTTCTCCCCTGCTCGGCCTAGTTAGTCCACATCTGGAATATTGTGCAAGTTCTGCACTCCATAGTTCAAGAGGGATGGGGAATTACTGGAGAACTATGAGGATAATTAGAAGACTGGAGCATCTCTCTTACAAGGAACCATTGAGAGATCTGAGGCTGTTTAGTCTGGAGAAGAGATGGCTAAAGGGGGGAACCTTATCAGAGTCTACAAATATCTGTAGAGTGGCTGTCCAGAGGATGAAACCAGTATCTCTTTAGTGATGCCCAGTGATAGGACAAGGGGCAATGCATGTGAACTCAATCACAGGGAATTCCACCTCAACACGCGAGTATTTTTTTTCACTGTGAGAGTGAGCACTGCAACAGGCTGCTCAAAGAGGTTGTGGAGTCTCCTTCTCTAGACCTCTTCACAATCCACCTAGATGCTTTTCTGTGTAACCTGTGCTAAGTAATCCTGCTTTGCATGGGTGTTTTGTTCTTGATGATTTTTTGAGGTCCCTTCCAGGCACTAGCATTCTATGATTCAGGTTCATTAGGCAGCCAGGGTTATGTAGATGTCCTTTCTCCTGCAGAGACCCAATCTGAGAAAGCAAATTGTTCTGACTCTGGCCCTTTTCCCTCCTCTGGCCCTGGCATAGGAGTGACTGCACAGCACTCCAGCCTTGGCAGCTGATGAACCGAGCCTGAAGGATTAATTTGCAGTCATCATAAGAGAGGGGTATTCCAGCTCACCAAGTCATGCTTCTAGGAAACAACAACTAGGTCTGGGAAGTGGCATAGTGGGGAATGAAAAATAATAGGTGTGTGTCCTGCTAGAGGCTGGGGGGGTGGATGTTGGTTTAGTTTCAGCTGAATCTAATACAGTACTACATCCCTCTTTCTGGCCTCATCTGCTGAGCAAAGGCCTAACAGCCCACTATGGCCATAGTAAGCATTTTGAAGCCATCAGTCAGTGCTTCTTACTCAGCTCCTGACAATGTTGTGGTTTGTCTTCTTTTTAAACATAAACTTGAAATAATTCTTACTTTTCTTTTTTTTTTCTTTTCTTTTTTTTTTTTCCTTGCTTTGCATCTGACTTATATTTTTTCCACAGACTGGAAACATCCCCATCTAATCAGATCAATTCAGGAGCCTCCATTTTAAGAAAAATGCCAATACGATTTACAATGAAGCTTAAAATACAAGTATTCTATAGTAGATGCTGGGGTCTCAGAGCATATGTCATGTGAATGTCCATAAAACCTGAGCCATAGCTTACTGCTTCTCTTGACTGTGCTAAAAGAAGGGAGAAAGCAGGCTGCCAGCTGGCAACCATAGCAGCTAGAAAAGAAGTAGTGCCAAAATTATCCTGCCAAAATTGTTCATCACTGCTTCCGCAAAACAGAAGTAGAAGCAAGGAAAAACATTTGTCCTCAGAAAATACTAGATATGCAGCTATATTTACAGTGCAGATACAGGAATGATTACTGAGATACAGGGAAACTGGGACTGAAATAAAAAGTAGAAACCAGAAGAGGAAAGGAACAAGAGAGGAGCAATACTGATAATTCAGGGCCAAAGATGGTAGGGTGACAATGGGAAAAACATAGGTTAAATGGGGGAGGATTTGTTGAAAAGACTCTCTAGAAAGACTAATTTACTTAATGAAGTAAGGGGAATTTATATCAAGTGAGATCCACATGCTGGCATGCATCACAAAAACCAGCCAGCTCCAAAAATGCCTCTCAGATTCTTAGCTGAGCTTTGTTTCTCTTGTTTCTGTTTCCTCTGTGTTTCGTGCCACAATGGATGAACATGCTGTTAAGCTTTCCTGAATTTGGTTTTACACTCAAAACCTGGCTCATTGCTCTCACAGCATATCTGACTTGTGTCATGAATTTGCTCACTGTCCTGTTTCACAACCCCTCAATATACTATCAAGTCCATGTGGCAGGAAAAAAAAAGTAATGCAGCAATATGAGAGTCAGATTCTATGATTCAGAGTGGAAAGTTGCAATGGAGTATTTACTGACAGCATAAAAGTGAAAACCAGTTAGTCCCTACTGAGGTGTGACACTTGCCTTTTGTATTGAAGAGTGGGGAAATGAGGTCTGAAGGGTTTTATAGAGGGACAAAAATGAATGTGGCAGCTAGGCAGCAATAATGCTTTTATGCTTCAGAAAAAAATATCTATTTTTTGATAAGAAGTAGTGAGGAGTGCTGAAGAGAGATGCCAGAGAGAAAAAATGATTTTTGGATTATCAATCATACTACTTCTCAAACAGGAATTTACAGGCTTCTCCTCAACCAGGGCTGTCCAATAATTCCTGGATAATTAATGAGTGAGAATGTACCAGCAGTGCTCTAAAAATATAACTGAGGCAAAGTCAGAGAGAAAGTATCTTTTGTTAAGGTATCTGATCCTGTTGGGGGGGAAAAAAAAAGTTGCATGCATAAGCCTTTTGTTCATGTTGCAAAATCTGCATTTAATCTATCAGTTGGTCTGATAGAAAGTAACATGCTTCACACTACAAGCTGGGCCTTGTGAACAACAGAGATAAGCAGAAGTGACTGAGATGTTATACCGAGCTTGTATCTCTGAGAAAAAAGCACTATCAGGTGGCAGCCAATTATAGAATCAGAATCATAGAATGGTTTAGGTTGGAAGGGACCTCAAGGATCATCCAGCTCCAACCCCCTGCCATAGGCAGGGACACCTCCCAATAGAGCAGGTTGCTCAAGGCCTCATCCAGCCTGGCTTTAAACACCTCCAGGGAGGAAGCATCCACAACCTCCCTGGGCAACCCGTTCCAGTGTCTTATCACCCTCGCTGTAAAGAACTTCCTCCTAATATCCAGTCTAAATCTCCCCTCCTCCAGCTTAAACCCATTCCCCCTTGTCCTGACATTACTAGACCTTGTAAATAGTCCCTCCCCAGCCTTCCTGTAGGCTTCCTTCAGATACTGGAAAGCCACTATAAGGTCAGCTTTTAAAATTCTTTAAAGAGAAATAATTATGCATCTTTAAAACTCACCATAAACAGCTAATGAACAACATATAACATTTTATGCTGTGACATTTGCTACTCTTTAGTAAACCAGGAATAGGTACAATCAGATACAAACTTGTGTCCATTTATTATCAATTTTAAATCTCAAAATCCTTTTCTTGACTGAAATAGAGTTATTTAACCATGGTAACCTTTGTATCTTTAGGATTCAACTCTATTTACCGTGTCCAGAAAACAGATGAATCTAGAAAATAGTAATCTTGGTGAACCACAAAAGTTAAATAAGTAGTTAGGACAGATGAATTTTTAAGAAAATCAGAATCTTGTCCAAGAGTCATAAGGGCCAGAAAATAAAACAAAAATTCTAACAATTAATTAGATCAAGAGATAGATCAATTTTAATAAAAATAATTATTCACAATTTTGGAGGATTACCTCATGCAAGGGGGAGAACAAAGAGAGAAATCAATTCCCACTCTACCTTTCTGCTAATTAAACAACCCTGTCCTAATCAGATACGTTTGTATCATTCGTTCAGATTTAGTTCTTTCAGGAAGTTAAACCATTAGTTTATGTTGGGAAAGGAAGAAGATTTTGTGCTGACAAATTTGTGTCAATACTGCCTTCTATGCAGACCAGTTAAGGGTTTTTCAAAGGCAAAGACACTTTCTTTGATGTTCACAATGTACTTTTGTGCAACCTGCACTGTCAACACTTTGCTATGATAGATTGAAAAGTTGGGTAAGCAATGGGAAACTGCTTTGCTACCAAGTGTTGCAAGTGCTTGGTCTTTTTCTGTCAGTGGCAGAAATAACTTTTCTTCCTTTTTTTTTTGGCAATTATTCTTGGTATTATCAATACACACACCTAAGGACAATAGCACACACCATTAAATTAGCTGCATTGTAAGCAGCAGTTTGGGAAGTGGTATTATCCTTTGCCAAATTCCTAGTTTCTTCTCATTTGAATCAGTTACTTCTTCGTAAATACTTCAACATATTCTTCATAAATTACTTCAACGTTTATTTAATGGATCCTCTGGGAGCAATTTTAAGTATATTAAACAAAACAGAGTCAAAATATTAGTAGAATTCCTTTTAAGGAAGTTCAGCTTCTGTGTCCTAAGTAAATAAATACGCATCCATAGATGCAGACTTGCACAAGTTTTAGAGCTCTACTACAGTAAAAAAAAAAGAACCACCAGCAAAAAACCCAAAGCCAAAAAAAATCTAGTAGCATAAATAGGATTTTCTTTTTCTTTAGACTCGTGACTTGTCTTTTTTCTTTTTCCCTGCAAAATATGGTCCTCCAAAGTATCAGTCTAAAGGGGATTCTCAGCATTAAGCTTTCTGCCTCTTTGCATCATCTGATATTCTCCAAGGACCATAAGTGGCATGGGTATTTCTGTTTGAAGTACTCCTGGAAGAAGTCAAAGCAAACTTCCCTACCTATGCAAGTATGTACCAGGTATAAAAATATAAAAATAAAGCAAGCAGGCCTGGCATTTTAGGCCGTGCCCAGAGAGTTGTGGTGAATGGTGCCACATCCAGTTGGCAGCTGTCACTAGTGGTGTTCCCCAGGGATCAGTGCTAGGCCCGGTCCTGTTCAATATCTTTATTGATGATCTGGATGAGGGGATTGAGTCCAGCATCAGTAAGTTTGCGGATGACACCAAGCTAGCAGCAGGTGTTGATCTGTTGGAAGGTAGGAGAGCCCTGCAGAGGGACCTGGACAGGCTGGATGGGTGGGCAGAGGCCAATGGGATGAAATTTAACAAGGCCAAGTGCAGGGTTCTGCACTTTGGCC
>WAAF01001789.1:530721-769618 GCA_013400475.1 Tricholaema leucomelas | reverse complement strand
TCCCAGGCAACCAGCAACAGGACAAGGGGACATAGCCTCAAGTTGTGCCGGGGGAAGTATAGGCTGGATGTTAGGAGGAAGTTCTTCACAGAGAGAGTGATTGGCATTGGAATGGGCTGCCCAGGGAGGTGGTGGAGTCACTGTCCCTGGGGGTGTTCAAGAAAAGACTGGATGAGGCACTTAGTGCCATGGTCTAGTTGACTGGACAGGGCTGGGTGATAGGTTGGACTGGATGATCTTGGAGGTCTCTTCCAACCTGATTGATTCTATTCTATTCTATTCTATTCTATTCTATTCTATTCGTTTGTTTTTATGTAACTATACTCCAGAGGTCCCTTCCAAATCAGTGCTTTCTATGATTCTATGATCTTGTCCTGACACTGCTACAGCAGCAAGCATTTTGAGTTCCCTGACACAAACTGGGGTCTTTAAATTTCTACACAGTATAATTTTTTTCTTGTAATGGAATAAATATTTACTAACAGTAATCATAAACAACTCAAACTTAGCATTATGGCTTCCAAGTTCAATTTTTAACTTGAAATATATCTTAGCCAGACTGTTCTCAGAGATGCCCAATGATAGGACATCAGGAATAAGTACAAGCCAGAGCATAAGAGTTCTATATTAACATAAGGAAAACACTTTTCACTGTGAGGGTGACATAGCACTGTGACAGGCTGCCCAGAGAGGGTGTGGAGTCTCCTTCTCTGGAGACATTCAGGACCTACCTGGATGTGTTCCTGTGTGACCTACTGTAGATGGTTGTGCTCTGGCAGAGGGATTGGACTAGATGATTTTTCAAGGTCCCTTCCAACTCCTAACATTTGATGATTCTGCAGTAATGCTCATCTCAGTCACTATACTTGAAGACCTTTAGAAGGAATGCATTAGCTCAGGACATGTTCACACTACAGAATGAAAATCACTGCCTTTTTAACTTATTTTTTCCTATTTAATGTAAAAAACGTTCTGCATTTATTATTTCCAAGTGCAAAAACCTGCATGGCTAGGAAACTGCATCTAGCAAACACCTAAAATTTAAAAAAAAAAAAAAAATAGACCATAACTGTCAGCTGTCCTTAGAAAAGGAAACAGGTTTAGGAGAGTTGTCAGGGACTCAAGAGAACCATTCAACAGTATAAGCCAAATGATACACTGAAGGCAGTGAGCCAGGTAGCCATTTGACCCTATTTCAAAACAGCAGCATAGTCTGGAATGGCAACGATGACAGACTTTCATTCAATAAGAGGTTCTGGAAAGCAGTCAGTCAGTCAAGCTAGGCAAAGTTGATTTACTTTGTCAATTTCTAGTTAGCCCAGCATGCTAGTTTACCTTTATATTTTATCTGAACCCTCCTTTTCCTCCCTGGTGCTCTTCAAGCACAGCTTCAGATTGTAAACCAACATAGAGATATATCGAGGACAGAGAAATAAAGCCCTAAGATTTATCTCTCCACATCTGTTTCTCTAAGGATTGCTTTATTTCCATAATTAATTTAAAAAACAGATCAGCATAGCCAAATGTACCAGTTTTTAAACCATTAAACATTATTTTCTTCTGATCAGAATTTACTAGAATGTAACAGACAAATGCCTGATACATAACAGGCTTAGGTACCCAGTACTGTTATACTGGTCAAACATTAGTTATGTCCAAGTTCCTGGAATTAAATGCAGTGAGCAGGCAGCTTATCTTGCACAGTCATGTGTCTCTCCCTGGAGCGTGTAAACCTTATATTGATTGACTGCAGGTGTTGTTAGAATTGTGTTCTTAGAATTGTGTTCTTGAACTATTCCACTGGGCAAGTAGCAGCAGAATTAGTGCAACACTATACCAAATACTGACCAAACTTTGAGTCTGAAGCAGAGCCAACAACTCATGACTGTACTTATACATTACTTCATCAGGTTTTAATCTGTAACTTTAAGGGCAGAGGGAAGTTTTGGGTTTTTTTTATTTTCTTCAGGTCAAGAAAGAGTAAAATAAAATTGGATGCATCCTATCTCCAAGCACCAGACCCTTAGTGGAAAGTTGTGATGTCCCGTGGCTGACAAAACATTTATGTTTTGATCTCCAGACCCCTAACTGTGCAGCAGACTTACTGAACAGTCAATAGAGGGAAGAAAGAGTGATAGGATGACTTTATAGCTTGCTCCTCTTTGAAATTTCTTGTTTGGTGGGCAAGTAGACTAAATTAGACTCCCTTAATTAGTGACAGTAGCTCCATTCTGGTATCTGATGCTAATGTGGTCTGGTTCAGGTCAGTATTTCTGCTGGCAGCAGTTTGCTACCACTCACTGCCTACATTTTGGGATCTAAGCCCAGCACTTGGAAGGTGGCATTAAAAACATTCTGCACCTAAGGATCTATCAGCCTCATACATTTTTCATTTCTTTCCTTAGAGTGAGGACGAGTTTACATACTGACGGCCAACACTTGTCACCTGCCACACAAATGGGAACTTTACAAGGGATCCAGCTCCTTTCAAGAATGCCATGTAAGATCTTAGCCTTAAACTGCAAAGTAACACAAACAACAATTCAGAGAACTGTACATGAGAACTGTGTGTAGCTTGAAGATACTTTGAGACAACCCACACAGACTCACTTTTTAAAGCCTTCCTTAGTAACATACAAGATGAAGCCTTAAGTAAAGCCTTCTCACTCAACTTTCTTACTTCAGTTGTTACTTAAAATTGCAAACATGGATGCATTCATATTTCTCACCTTGGAAACAGTACTCCCAGGAGAATCTCAGCTTTCATCCTAGTCAAAAGGGATAAGAAATTATCTGTGCCAATAAGTTAGCAGAGGCTTATTGGCATATTGAGATCAAATTCCTAAAGTCTGCTGTTTATCCCCAAATTGCCCAATTGTATTTCTTGCGTTTTTTTTCCCTAGACAGTAGCAGTACAAATTGTATGTTCAGAGAAGGGTTCTGAACCTTTTAATAACTTTATGTATCATAACACACCCTAAGTATCACCACTGCCCATAAGGGTTGAATACAGTGCACTCACTATAGTCTTCATCAAAAATACTTTCTTGTTGGATTGTTCACACGCAGTATTAATTTATTCCTGGGGAAGGCATTTCAATATGTGTCACTACTGTGGGCTTTGAACCTATCAATTTATGCTGGCCTGAAACCAAATGGATGTTATCAAACAACGTGAAGTAACTACAGAATTGTAATTATTAAACAATTCCATTATCATTAATGGTGTAGCATTTATTCTGGGAAGAAAATATCTTTGCACTGTGAATCCTACTGCTTCTGTCTTTCCAGACACCTCCTCTCAGCTTTTCTGTCAGGCTTTCAGAATTTTAAATTGTTTATCTTTGGATTGAGGTCAGAAAGACCTCAGTTTAAGGCAGTGTTCTAATGGGTTACTAGACTCTTAACAACATGCAATGTATTGTCATCTTCATTTAAAGGAATGCTTAATTGGAATTAAACATAGTTCATCACACAAAATGATGTGAACTTATCATANTTTTTTTTTTTTTAAATAAAAAATATTTAAAAATTACAACCAGACACAATCTTTTGTTCATGAAGATGTTTATTTTTATAGTCTTCAATGCTTGTAGGGAATACGACTTCACTACAAAAGTGTCTCAGAGAAACTCCATTCAAAGTCTAGGCTTAAGAATGAAGGGAAAATATACTTTCAGCTGTACCAGTCCTGAGCAAAGTTTAAACAAAAAAAAATAATTAAAAACGAACAAAAAAAATCCTCTAGAGATAGTAAGCAGCACCAATACAACTAGAGGGTCTCTTACTGATATCTGCTCATGCTTTCTTTTCTGCTTGAGAACTGGTAAAAACTTAGGTAGGAAGAATTACTTTATTAGAATGTGGACCTAAGATTCATAGTCCCAATCTCTCATCAAATACCACACATTCTATTACAGTCAGGGCCTCAGTTTTACTTTCCATTCAGTAGTCAGGACTGCTAACAGCAAGACTGTTTCCCCCATGTCATAACATTTTACTTAAATTGGTAAATAAATATTTATTTAATATACTTCTTTTAATAAATATTTATTTCCTATCAAGTTCCTGAAAAGTTACATTGTTCTTAGAAGTATACTACTCATAGCAGTTATAAAACTTCTGATAACATCAGGTCTCAAAATAATTCAAGTGGCTTATATTCTATCTCTTTTTCTTTCAGTGAAAAGACTTCAAGCCATTGGTAACACTTGGTACTTAATAGCTGGTTTATCCAGGACATTCAGATTCCACCTGACAAAGTAAATACTTCTAAGAGCCAGAACAGAAAAGGCACTTACTCATTTTGGGGAAGACACCTGGCAAGTAATTTTCTCAAAGTAACAAGCCCTTTTTCTGACAATAAAATCCTTTAAAAATACTGTTGGATAAACATAAACCCTATGAATAAAACCAACTCGTGTATCCCCTTCCCAAGAAAACAGTAATATCATCCTTGATTGAGAAACCATTAGTGTGAAAGCATCCAGAAATACTCAAAAGTTTTATTCACTTCTGTGATATTCCAGTAAGCTATCACAGCTGACTGGAAGAAAAAAAATCTCCTCCAAAGAATGTGTGTCTTACAAACTGAAAACCTCAGAAATTTCCAGACTGTTTCTTATTAGTTACTTGTATCAGCAATGGAACACATGACTTTAGTGTGTTATAACGAGGAACATTACCTTGGTCACAACTGGTAACTTGTGACTCTATCCAGAGATGTAAATCTGTGATCAAACTTCCTTTCAATAGAATCATTGCCTCAGTGATGCTCTGTATAAGGCACTTAGTAAATTTCAAGAGCATCTAGCAGTGCTGTTTGTAGTTACGATCTGTGAGGATGTTCTACACTAACCTTCAAGAATAATGGGCTACGGTGTGGAATAATCACTGAAAACAGCCATATGAATTACCAGCCACAAAACCCTTCAGAAGCCACATCCATTCTAGTCTGAGCTCTTATTACCCTTTCAGCATAAAGCTAACCTGTTTCTAGTGGTCCAGGAATTAGACCTCAAATCTGGGCATTATCTAAATGTACAAGATGAATTTACTTTGTTCCTGACTAGCTTTTTAATCAAAACTTCTGCCCTTTCAATAAATGACATCTATCCAAGAGTGAAATGTTCAAGGTATTAAACTATCAAATTCACAAAAAATTGTCCTTAGGCCACAAGTCACTGAACCAACAAGTATCAAGAATTATCAGCAACATACACCTTTAAGCATAGGATGCTGCCTACTTCCAGTAAGGTAGGCAGAGAAACTAAGGGGAATACTAAACACAGAAAGAAGCCATTAAATAGTGGCTTTTCTAGGTATTCTGAAAATGCATTTCCTTTGTTCCCCCTCCTCCCCCCTTTTTATTGGGCTGAGGGTTTTTGAAGGTGCTTAACATTTCTATAGGAAAGCTGAGAAAGGGACCAGTATCTGTTCATGCTCCTCAGATCTCCTTCTCCAGCTGGCACAGAGCGTTTTCTTGCACCTTTCAAAATTCCTCCAGGTACTCCAAGTTACTTGGCAACATTACACCTCCATCAGCTGGAAAGTAATTTGCATATTTTTATGTTTGGAAGCTTCCCAGCAACAGAATTTGACCACTTGCAGAAATGCAGCTATGAAGACCAGTAATTAGCATCCCACAATGCCAGCTACTTTCACCAGAATGCTTGAATGGTGAAGGATTGGTCTTTAAAAAGTCGGCTTGGCAAGAATCTATTGAGACAGTCAATTACATAGAAACAAAGACAACAATGACAAAATTGAAAATTACCTCTAAGCTTCACATGCCATTTCTGGTATTACAGAAACCAAGATATAGCTGAAGAACTGGGAATAACAGTCAAATTCCCCACTTACAAAAGCAGGCATAATAAATTATTTCAAAATCACTGCATCTGCTTATACTATAAATGTACTTGAAAAAAAAAGAGAAAAGAGAAAGAAAGGAATCAGAATGTGTTTCTTTCAAAGGTGGAAGCAATAATACTTAATAAATAACTGTAACCTTAGGAGATTTCCCTTGCTGAGATTAATTCATAGCTGAAGGCTGTTACAGTAAAAGATAATCAGTCAGATGACAGACTTTCTTGCTCAGAGACCTGTGCTGTCAGGAACTGGGCTTGGCACTGAAGAATGTTGATTTATTCTGTGCAAAGTAGTATCAGCTTTAATAATTTATTGATGGATGGTAGTTATATATTAGATACATATAAATAGCTAATTAGATCTCTTTATTCCCAGAGTGGGTATTCAGAAAGTAGGATTGACCTGACCACTCATTTCTCTCAGCTAACAGATGCTAAGTTATGGAACAACTCCATCCTTTACAAGTGACAAAATACCTGCAAATGCCATTGAACCAAACGTATTTTGTAGTTTGTAGAATCTAGTGATCTTGGAAAAAGGTAAAAAAGCTAGATTTCAGCTCTGGATATAGAATCATAGAATTGTTTGAGTTGGAAGGGACCTCCAAGAGTCATCTAGTCCAATCCTCTCCACCTCTTAGTTGCCCAGAGTCCTGACCTTGAATTATCTCCAAGGATAGGGCCTCAACTCCGGGCAACGTGTTCCAGTGTTCCACTACCCTCACAGTAAAGAACTTCCTTCTAATGTCCAACCTGTACCAACTCTTCTCTAATTTAAAACCATCGCCCCTCATATGTCTATTTCCTTCTGTATACTTTCACTTCATTCTACAGAACAGGAAAACTATGAACATGTGGTTAGCAGATTATCTAAAAAGAGATTAATATCTTTTTCTCACTTGTCTTTTTAACTCCACTGGAGCTCCACTGGTCTAAAGCCACATTTTTTCAAATCTTGGAATTGAAGGGAACTTAATTTCAGAAGCACTCTGACTAAGATCAGTACTTATATACAGAGAACAGGGTAATTAAAGATTACAGTTTTCCAGATGACTGCGATCCTGAAAATTTAGTTCTGCAGGGCTTTTTGCTCAAATACTCTTAGTTCTGTCAAGATATGCTGTACTTTCCAGAAAATAATTAACATTTTGAGAATAGTCTTTTAATTATTGTATACTGAAACAACATTCTCCTAGTGGTATTTTTCTATTAAAACATACAGAACAGGGAGTGATTAAATAATGTTACCATTTTGTCTTTTACAAACCCCAAATGCTATCGCAATCTTCTGTGATCATTGGACAGTAACACTCGTTTTGAGCTATGGAATATGCTTTTGCTCTTTGTCTCCCATGTTTAGCTCTTGACAAGCATAGCTAGAATTTCCTGTGCTCATTAAACTGTCTGCTCCCAAAATCCCACATCAGTGGACAGAGCAAATTCTTTCCAATTACTTTTATCTGTTTACCATAACAAAAGGGGCAGGATTAGGACTGAACTAATCTCCTGAGGTATTACACAGTAGTAGTTCATTTTAACTAATTTTCACTGATGCAGTTCAACAGAAGTTGTAAACAGTTTGTGCATTACTAAGAGTCTAGGATGTGAAACTAATTTATTTATCCACTGCATTTTCTTTTTCTGTTTGAATTCAATAGTATAATTCAGGCAGATGGAAGAGACAACAGAGCTTCTAGGACTTTTTCATAGAGAGACCACAATCTTCTTGTTTAAGGTCTTTGCAAAGTCACTTAAACATCACTAGCTGTTGGATAATGCTGTTCACCAGCAAGTGTGCAGCTATTCATTGCTGTTGCACCATTTACTTCATTCTAGACAGGAAGTTAACATGATTTCTGTGAAGCATTGGTTTGTAATTAACTTGTGAAGTACCTTTCCAATTTTAATTTAGTTAAAACAGTTAACTCTTGTTACATTTATTAAAGCATGGGTTCCTCTTCAGATGTTAAAACTAATCTTAATATCTGATTGTCATAGGCAAATCTCTTAAGTGTTTTAGAAATTTCTCCTCTTGTTAAAAACTTTGCCAGTATAAAAGAAAACCAAATGAGCTTCCTCACTTTGTCTCATCTTCCTGTACAACTCTTGCTAGTTTGTGAAGTTACCTTTCAAACTGAGACTGCTCTGACATAAGCTGTGATCAGTGGCACAGTCTAATTGGAGGCCCGTGGCTAGTGGTGTTCCCCACAGATCAGTAATGGATTCAGTCTTGTTCAACATATTCATCAATTACCTGGAAGAAGTGATACAGTGCATCCTCAGCAAGTTTGCTGAAGATCCAAAACTTGAGGAGTGTCTGACACAACAAAAGGCTGTGCCACCATTCTGCAAGATGTGAACAGGATGGAGAGTTGGGCAGAGAGGCTCATAATGAAGTTCAACAGCAAGCAGAGGGTACAGTCCTGTATCTTGGGATAAATAACTCCATGCACCAGTACAGGTTAGGGGCTGACCTACTGGAAAGCAGTTCTGCAGAGAAGGAGTTCAAAGTGCTGGTGGACAAGTTCACCATGAGCCAACAATATGCCTTTGTAGCCAAGGATAGTGTTATCTTGAGGCGCGTGCGGCGAGCAGATAAAGGGAGGTTCTTTGCCCTCTCTATTCAAAAGACAAAGAACTACTGGAAAGAGACCTCTTCAGAGGAAATGCTGAAAGACGTGGGGCTGTTAAACCTGGAGAAGAGACGACTGAGAGGGTATCTTATCAATGCTTATAAATATCTAAAGAACAGGTGCCAAGAGGATGGGGCCAGACTCTGCAGTGGTGCCCAGTGACAGGACAAGGGGCAATAGACACAAGCTGGAACACATTAAGTTTCGTCTGGACATAAGGAGAAACTTCTTTGAAAGTGATGGACCACTGGAACAAGTTGGCCAGAGAGGTGCAAAGTCTCCTTCTCTGGAGATATTAAAAATGCACCTGGATGTGGTCCTGGGCAGCCTTCTCTAGGTGAACCTGCTTTATCAGTGGGGTTGGACTAGATGATCTCCAGAGGTTCCTTCCAACCCTTTCCATTCTGTGATCCTGTAAATTGGGGCATAAATTTCACAAATAAAACTTTTGACAGCTCAAACTGTATTTCCAGCATGCCCAAATCTTAAAATAAAAGTATGCATTTGCAAAATATTCTGACTGGTCCAACTAGCCAAAACTACCATTTAATTTTTTTATACAATCTTATTCCTGAGTATGCACACACCAAATTTACTGTTGCTGCCTTTGGAGAAATTAAATTACATTGCATTTCTATGTCTATATAGTTTCTGATATTGGAAAGGAAGTATACCAAGACTCTCTAGTAGGAAGCAGAGTCAAATAAAGCCACATGACAGAAAAAAACGCAAGCAGATACAGTTAAAGAACCCTGGATGTACACAGAAAGTACACAATAGACAGAAGTATAATCAATCAGCAAAATGTGGGAAACTGTCAAGCTTTTGGGGCAGGAGACAGAAATGCTGAAGTATCCAAGATGCAAAGTCACACACTTGCCAAGTTTAGAAAACTTGCCTGAACAATACAGTGAACTGCTGGAAATAAATTGCAACCAGTATTCTTTCTTACACAGCTACCTAAAAATGTGCCACATGTAATATCAGAAATAGTGCACAAATTATAAAAACAAACAAATGTTGAGACTTTTAAAATCTATACTCCAAATTATCAAGTATCTAGAGAAACATAATAAGTGTAAACGGCAGTCATATGTCTTAATCTCAGGAATTTTGATATCAAGAATTTAGAAGTTTTTAATCTATTTTTTTCCTACCACTTCTCTCAGGTTCAAGATTTTATGTCGTAATTTAACCCACTACTAAGTAGAACAACTTTTATCTCCAATATGTAAACTTATCAACAAACAGTTACAGTCTACATATGTATATTTATTATTTTCCTTTATCTCACCTATGATTAGTGGCAAAGTTTGGAAGATACTGATTTGTTGTACACTTTATCAATGAACTATTNAAGTAATTTACATGGAACACTATCACACTTGTCTTCTACGGGTCACCATTTCATGGACAACCCAGGATGTATGGCTGTTGAAGACTGCAGCTATACAGATTTAACAAAGAACAGTTCTTATGCAGAAAGCAGTCACAGAGAAGAATAGCTAATCAAAACACATTACAACATTAAATTTTCACTTTTTATAAATGGAGTAAAGATGCTTTTAAATATATTTACAGGTAGAAAAAGGACTTAAGATTACTCCAGTCAAAAATTACTTACAAATTATGAAAGTGAAGTTAATTTAAATTATAACATTATGAACAGAGTAAATTGCCATTCTACTTAGAATCTGTCTATTCTGATGTCAGTGTTGTTGTGACATCCCTTTAATCACAATCAGGAAAACATTCTCTTAACTTTATTTAATGCCAAACCAGGCATCATTGCAATGTAAACACTAGCAATGCAATAGTTCAAACCACCGCAGCTCAGTTTTTAGATCCTAACTGACTTGTGTTGTAATCTGTGGTTAGAATTTCTTTTCTATGTCTTATTCCATGAATAACAGTAAGACTTTTCTGTATTCTTTTTGACTATAGCCATTCTTGTACCACATTTTGGAGACTGCTCTCTAGAGACAACTGAATCATAGTAAAATCCACACCATCCTCCCTTCCTTCCAAACCAAATGGCTACTTAATTCTGAAGATACAAAGAGACCTCTTGTTGGCAGTGCTGGGTGGTCTATTCACAGAAATGAAAATACTTTCCCCATTTAGTGAACTACTGGTAATAGATAATTATCTGTTTGCAAAGAATTCTGAAATGTGCTAGCATTCATTACATGTTAAATTAGAAACACATTTCATAAGACATCTTACAATGAGATTTCCTTTCATTAAACTGCTTACTTTAAACAGTTTCAGCTCTCTTGCAATCCTTTACATCAGTATATTCTGCACATAGTCCCACCTAAAAATGAAATATAAAAAAATAAAGTTGAAAAGCATGTCTTTTTCTTTTTAAAACTAGTGTACGTTGTTCTGAACATCCACCCAGCCCCCAAAACATTTAAGAACCTTAAAATGCATTGTGTTACAGATACTAAGACTTGGCCAGGTAACGGCAATGAACAGACACCCTACTTAGCAAGATAAAGCAGAATACATAATAAACAGGTCAGTAGTTATCCATTTGAAATAGCCTATAATTAACATTTGATGTCTAAAAAGTTTAAACAGTAACACCAAGGAATGAGGTATGTATGTTCTCAGATATCACATCAGACTTTCATTTTAAGCAACTAACTGTATTTCACAACTAGCATCTTACAAAATAGAACAGTACCATTGTGCCTGTAGAAGTACTGCATTAAAAACAGAAAAAATACATTACTACAAGAAACCACCAAACATCACAATTGTCAGGGGCTACAAAAATCCATTGTTTTATCTGTTAAGATGACAAATCATATATTGGTAATAATTTGGGGCTGGATTCGCTACCAAGATGGTCCATCCAACTTTAACAGGAGCTTAAAGATAGATTTACTTTGAATGAAATGGGAAAACCAAAACCAAAACAGAACAACACAACATAACATCATCACAGGAGTGTAAGTGGACTACCTCACTAAAAAGAGCTAAACAAGACTTCCACACTGAACCTGATTCTATACTTCAAAATCTAGACATGGATTGCATGTCTGTATCAAAACACTTATTGGCTGTAAACAAAAATGCAAAATCTGTATTCACAAAAATATTTTATTGGTAGTTTTACATAATACCAGATGGGACTGTAAATAGTTCTGCTCTGCATATTGCTAAGTGCATAAATGTTGACAGTTTATGCTATAAAGTAGGATACTGAGGTTTTTCCACATGATTTATGACAGATTACATTCTAACAGGCCAAATCGACATTAAAGAAATTGAGTCGGGAACAAAAAAATATAGTACTGTTATTTCCTTACTCTTGTGCAACATCTGCTACTCCTGTAATGAAATGATGAAATGACTATATGAGACTAGATAAACTTGGGGCAAGGAAATAGCACTAAGCAGAAACGAGGAATGCACTTCTGTTATTTTTAAAGCCTTTCCAAACTTTCCTATTTCCAAATGTTAATTTTCACCAAATGCGTCCTCATCTGAGACACAACACAGAATGCCAGTGTACAGTGACAATGTAGAACTTCACCTGAATTGTAAGGTTAACCAATCAATGCTTAGAATGTGTTTTCTGGTTTGCTTGTAAACATTACAATAAGTGTTTTAAGTGTGAAAAAATATTGGTTAAACCATCAACATAATTCAGTCATCTAGTAAAATGTGTCAAACATTGGCAAAAATTCATACAAATGTTTTATTTAATAACATTTTTCCTATTTAACCACACCAAGTACCAGCAGGTGTTTTCAAGATAATTATGAAAATTCTGTTGCAGCAATAGTTAAGTTGATCTTTGACTTGCATACATATAACTATGTTTCACAATTCTCAAATAATACATATTTAGGCAGCTTGAACTATGTTATAAAAAATTTAATTCAGTACATGCCAATAGTAGAGACTCCAAGAGATGTGTTAGAATTTACTAAACTAAAAGTGAAAATGGACTTACCAATAACACTGCATAATGAACATTCAAACCACATTTTCATGGCACCTTTACACATGAAAATTAAAAACCTGGTCTGAAAAATGCTGCGTAAGCATTTCTAGATTGCATTTAAATTATTGTTTCTACCACCGCACTTTTTCCTTTTTTTTTTAATGCATAAATTATGTTCCAGTCAACATACTAATTGTGCATGAACAACCTGTCGTGAAAATGTGGTAACAGGTGACAGAAGTTATGTATCTGCAAGTTTTGAAGAGAAGAGACTAAAGAAACTGGAGGATATAAACTTTCTAATGAGATTCTCCATTCAGCGATGATGCTTCTCCTCTGGGTGAAGACGACCTGGACATTCCTCTTTCTGTGTTGTCAGAGCTAGAACCACTCTGACTGTGTTGATCTGCAGAAGCAGCACTGGAAGCAGGTGGTGACTTCGTTTTCTCCTTAAAGTCTGTAATTATGACTGTCAGATCTCCAACGGTAACTTCCAAATGCTGGGCACTACTTCGATCCACATTTTTCAACCTTGGCCTAAATAAAGCAAATAGTCACATTAAAAGCACATCCATTGTTTTACTGTCTTGTCTCCCTCCTATATTTTAGGGGCTCTGAGGACCACAAGACTTCTGTGTGCAGCATGTAACATGTAACAACATGGTGGAGTGTTTCCTAGTGTGTGTTATATTGAACAGCTGAACACAGCATTACCTTCTTCTAAGATTATTTAAAAGTTGAACTTACAAATAGTGTAGCTGTGCACCAATATGGACACGTGAAGGGTTTACTTTGAAAAAAAAATAAGTCTTTCTTTATTGTGGCTATAGAAAGTTGTAAATTTGATCCAGAGAAACATTCCTCTTTTTGCAACAGCCTTAAGCAACAATTCTAAGTAGAGACTGATGTTCAGTAATGAAAATGTTGGTGTCTGTTTTGAATTCAACAGCATAAATAAAATTCACTTCCAGCAGGTATTACTTCATTTAAAAAAACCTCACTAGGACTTCTAGTATACTATTTGAACAGGACTTTGCATTCACAGTGTAACTCTGGTATTCCTGGCATATTCTATGACTTACACCATGCACAGAGATGAGTATTGTACATGTCTTTAGGCTAGGTATCTTCATCTAATCTTTCAACTGTATGATTTTCACAACAGAAAGAACAAAATAACATTTTGACTTATGTTTTGCCATTGTATTTTTGTTAGTACTTTGTTTACTATTCTCCTTTGACCACCATGAAAATCTGTCACCAGACAGTCAATTTATACAAGAGGTTATGAATAGCATAGGTTCATGCATTTATCAGACTCCACAGCTTTCACTACCTCAACTTGTAATAAAATAATGACATCATGTTAGCAGGTGTGCTAACAGCAAAGGCCTAACCTTTACCCCATCATCTGACTTTGAAGCAGAACTGGTTCTCAGTTACTTCAGCTCAAACACCTCATGCCTTCCCTTCACTAGAACAGAGAAGGGTAGTCACATCTTGTTCCCCTGAGGCTGAAGTATCACAACTGAAGAACTGAAGAGAAAATGAAAATCTGCTGCTCTGTAACGTGGGAATTGAGATAAAAATTCAGCATTACCAACCTGTTTAAGTGCCATGCCTGGAGCTTATTGACCATATTGAGTGTACGTGCAGGTTTCCAAAAATAATGTACAAGGCAAAGAGAAAAAGATCTCCTTTTCCCAAAGGATACTGCAGAAATCTGTGGAAACTAAATCAAGCATCTTTAGCTTGCTATCCTACCTAGAAAATAAACTCTGTGAAAAACTGAACTGTTGGAAGCATTTAAAAAAAGTAGCCTAGTTATTTCAAATAATAATTCTCAATATTGGTATTTCAGTTAATTCTTAAATGTTCTCTCCCCTTCCTTACCTCACTTTGGCATTTTAAATATGTACTACTGCAATTCCACCATCAGTATTTCAGTTTATAATATTTAATTAGCTTAATTAAAACTCACTTTATTAACTTCAAATACTTCATAACTTAAGCACTTCAGCTGCATGAGGCAAGCTAGTAAATTTCAGTATTAAAAACAAATAATAAAAGAAAGGAACATCTTAGTATCCTTAATCTTAATCATGACTTTAATGACTGTTCTTCCTTGATTCTCAATCTCCCCTTGGTCCTGATGATCTTATTTCAGGAACAGCAGAAGCATCTGCCTCTTCTCTGCGTAACTAATTCCAAAGGATCTTCCTAGGCTGAACTACTTTGGAGTGGGCTGAAGTGCTTCCCAAAAAACCAAAACCAACCAAGCAAACAATTTAGTAGATGCTCCTACATTTTATTAGGCTATGTGTCTTATACGCTACTCAGATTTCTTGGCATGGCACTTTTTGCCACAATAAATTTGTGCTTAGATGGCAACAATTTAGGGACTACAACTTGCTGCTTTTGTTTTGTGGTTTGCACTCTCCTATCTGGTCTTACAGCAAGATCAAGGCTTTTACAACTGCTCATCTGTACTGTTACATTTAATGTTCTCAGTTCTAACAGTTCAAGGTTTTCTTCAGCACCCCTGGTGTAGCATACAGATTTTCATCGCTAGCTAATATACATGTCTTATGTCATCACATTAATTTATATCCTGGTTCAGCCTTTCAGAGTTTATTCCAGTTCTGCAAGGACAGCAAGAACCATGTTACTTTCCCACTCTTCTGCAGTCTGGTACCGGTCCTCTCTCTCTCTCATTTTGCATGGAAGCTCGTCACTTTTGTCCCCTTTCCTCTCCACAGACAAGTATCAACCATCTGCCTATTACAGTTTTGTGTGGTGTGAGAAATACATATGTAACCTGTAACACAAACCGTCCTCTGTATTCAGATGGTTTCCATCTTCTGGTCAAAATTACAAACTGTAGGTTTTCTTCATATTTAATAGGCATCCTATATCAAGGAAACTTCACACACACATACTCAGCCTTATTGTTGAAAGAGTTTACCACAGAACAGTAAAATCACAGATTTTTTTTTTTTTTTAATTATGTGTTACAAATATTGTAAAAGTTTCTAAATTTTTTACCTGGTTTTCTTATGACTGTTCTTTTTGCTTGTGGTTTCCTTTTCACTTTTTTCCTTTTCTACTTTGTCTTTTTTCTCTTTCTTTGATTGTGTAGGGGGCACAAATTGTTGTGGAACCTGTTGCGCAACCAGCTGAGAGACAGGTCGAGGTTTCCTGTGTGCACACATATACAGACATGCATAATGCTCAGGCTTCACAAGTCTCAAGCTCTCCACACTTCAGTTATTAACAATCACTATGAAAAGAAATCTTTCTACAACTTATCTTGCTGCTAATACTTCATTAAAATACCATAAGAAATTTAAATCCATAACAACTTTTTGTTTCATTTACTTGCAGTATCAATGAATGAGCTTTTTGGAGGGGACTCTTGTTTGTCTTTTTACTTTTGGGGTTTTGTTAGAGATTTTTAAGACTTAGAGACAAGACTTTTTCATGTGCCCTTTTCTCCCAGTTGTGATACACAGAGACTTACACAGGGTGAATTTCAGAAGATGAAGCTTCCAGAGGGAATATTTTACCACCCACTCCCAGCCCTCTCAAACGACAAGGCAGTCTATTTTGAGTGTAGTTCAGTACAAAAGTATACAATCCATATCACAAAAAGGAAAGAGCTGACCTTTCAGGTATCAGAGCTATAGCCAACAGTGGCTTTACAGAGTAAAGCATCTTTTCAGCTCTGAAAAATTAATTGAGAGCAATGACAAATGCTGCTAAATTGTGTATCATTTTACTCAAGTTGTTCACTGAAAAAAAACAAACATTCTTCACTATTAGCTAGATAGCTGTCAGCACATATATACTTTAAAAGTTGGCAACAGAAACTTCTGACCACACTCCAGCAGCATACACAATGCAGGTTTCATTTTCAAGTTTTGATCCAAACTAAAAACCAGGGCGAGGAGAGGAACAGCAGGGAAAAGAATTTCAGTTTACTACTGTTACATTTTCTGAAATATTATTCTGCAGTGGCTTCACTTTTAAAATAATTGTATTCCAATAGAAGATAAAATAATTTGAAACAAAACATTTCACTCTTTCCAATGCATGTCTATTTCTTTAAGATTTTGGAAGGAAGAACTTTCAAGTCATGACATATAGAATGGAAGGTTCTGTGATTCTGTTGAGAATGTAAATTTCTTCTCCAAAAGAGTGTTTACCCTACCAAGTTCTTGAGTTTTGCTACTTTGGTGGTATTGCTGGGTCTTCCTAGAAAAAGCACAAACTATATGCACTGTGATACTCCGAAAACACAAACCAGTTATTAAAGCAACAGAAGCTATCTGTTCTTATGCATACTTATCTCACAGGATCACACTACTGACACTTCTTGCTTAGGTCATGAGTAAATGAACAAAAGCAGAAAAATCAAGGCAGCTCCCATTAGCAAGTTATATTTTTAGTAATGATTGCAGTGGTTCATGGTACAAGAGTGAAAGCCAAGTTACAAGAATCCACATAGTGGGGGGCAGGCAGTTAATATAAACCAACTGAGATTTCACGATACTTCACAGCAAGTTCTTAATAAAGTGAAAATAGAAACTACCAACAATGCCAACACAATAGAACTTCGGGGTGAAAAATCGGACTACCACATACCCACTCGTGAATTAAGCTCACATCACCTCATTGGGGGCTCAAGATCAACAACAGATCATTCAGTGAAAACTACCCAGTTTATATCAACTGGTAAAAAGTTGACTGCTTGTTTTTTTTTAAACAGACCATTGTAACTAGGACTTTGGAAAAAACATACAGTTAAGGACTCCAAAAAATCGCTGAAATAACAAAATGAACTACAACTGTTGACATTAACAGAGTACCTACAACATTTTTAAGAAAACTTGTCTCAAAACTGTTTTGGCTTTTCATCATAATAGATCATAACAAAGCAAGAACCGCTATGATGTAACTGATAAAGAAACTTCTCATTTTGGATGGAAAATACTTACGATATATAAACAAGACTAATAATCTGTCCTGAAGATTGCTTCAGGAGATACCAATACAGGGAGCTAAGATTTCTAGTGATAGCCAAGTAGTAGTCTGGTCATTACTACATAGTGACCTGAGAGAATAATCTCACATGTTACTTATGAAGTAATGTGAACATCTCAACATGGAATTAATTATTGCCCAGGGCTGTGGACAATACCATGATCATGGAAACTCGCTAAAAAGGGATGGGGGCGGGGAAATAATATCCCACTATTTTAGGAGTGTTCAATTTGCAACAATTTCAATTCCTCAGGGCAAACTAGGTAATTTTTATTAGACTACAGCTGGGACATTAAGATTGGAACGATGTCCTAGGTTTAGAATTTCTTCTTCTAGTACCGTAAAACAAATGAGACTGACAAAAAAATATCTTTGCCACAAGGAACAGAAGTCAGTTAAGACAAAATCTTGGAGAAATTATGTTTGGGAAGATGCAGTACAAATTAATCAAGAGGTTCTTTGTGGTCTTGCTGTGATGAGGAAATCCATTTGGTTATTTCAGTTCTACCAATTAAACATCCATCTTTTTATTGTCAATTATTTCTATAGCTATAGGTTATATCTATGTTCCAAAATTTATTATCTGCATTGTCACTTCCAAATTTCTTAAACAAGGCATTCAATGTTTTTATACTAAAAAAACATAAAAATAAAAATATAGTTCACATCTCTCAGTGCTCAGAGTGTCTTTCAAGTGTTCATTTTTTTTTTTTCCTTCTAGGTGCTCAAAAAAGGGCTACTGATTTGTAACCAAATACTCTGCAAGTCATGCAGGCTTCAGGAGATAACTCTGGCACTCACATAGCTTTAATCTGATAGAATTGTTCAAGATTTAGCAGTAGCTGAATCATGTCATTCAAGGATGAAGGAATTTATACAGAAAAGGCTCTCTGACAGAAGATAAATATACCACAAAAAAGAATCTTCCTGTAACAGGAAATTGATTTTTGAAGAGTTGCCAAAGTGCAAGATTTCAAATCACCAGTTTTCAAAACCAGTTAAGTTAAAGACTCCTTGTCTGAGCTGCTACAGACTGAGCCAATATAGGCAGTGCCAACAGATCCTTCTAGTTCTTTAATATATTTATGGTAATTTGGTTTTTGAGCATATATAAAAGCACCTGAGCAAACTGGTGTTTAGGAAGAAGCTCTATAACTCCAGCATTATGATTAAAAGCATTTTTGCCTCTACCACTGGGAAAGACTTTACAACTGAACAATACAGGCAGAAAGATTCATAAATCCAACACACACTGCTTAGTGAGCCCCTCAAAACTTTGCCGTTTTATCTTGTAACTTCAGTCACTTTAAGTGGAACATTGTTCAAGATTGGCACATGCTATCACAAAAGAGCTATCAGTTTTTTCCAAGAGGTGAACTTAATGGTTTAAACCCTAAGCACTGCAGCCATACCAACAAACCAATTTACTGCACTTTCAAGAGGTCACTAAACATCACAGCTCAAAACGTTATGCCTTTCCTCTACCACTTAGTTTTGCTTTTCTGCAGTGCTATCATTCTTCTAAGTTAGCATCAGCCATACTTCTGCCTACATTTCTGTTCTAAATTCATCCATAATGGCTCTGTTAATTATCTAATTCCAACATTGATTTCAATGTCCTGTATATAAATACTCACACATTTCATAATTGCTTTTATAAAAATAAGGAAATCATTTTGTTTTGTTAAAAAGCCAAGACACTAACACAAACATTCAAATATACAGTCTTTGTCTTATCTACAATTCTGACTAATGCTTAATGACAATGATGTCGTCATTTCAACTTTATTCTTGTTGCAGGATGCAACTGCATTCATTTTATCTTAGGGGATTTGATCTAGCTGGTGGTTTAGATGGCATATTTATAGAGATTTGTCTATTTAGGTTTTGTTTGCAGAAAATCCTTCAGCACTGATCCTCTCAAAGGAAGCAAGTGTTTAAAACTGAGAAAGAAGGACTAGTTTTCATTGTTGGCATTCTTAAAAAAAAAAAAGAAAAACCCCAAACCTTTATAGCACAGCAATTTACATGCCCAGAGATGAAAAACGCTAGTTCAATAATACACTACACCAAATGATATTCAGAACTTTTGATTTGAGTAATTTCCCTCTCTGAGCTCAACACAATACACCTTCCTGCTCATAAGCAATTTTTGACATCTCACAGAAGTATACACTGCCTTAATTTCCCATACCTGATCTTCATCAATAATCTATGTAAAAGGAATTTTCACCAATTTGATATGATGGACAACTTGGTCTCATTACAACAAGTGGGTCCATTTGGAAAACAGAAATAAGCAAACAAATCAGTGCTAATAACCAACACATGCAGCAGAAGTACAGTGAGCTCTCAGCCACCTGAGCTGTGTATTGAACATATACACAACAAAACTGGCTTAATGCTGAGGCACCATAGACTCTGTTTGACTCTGTTTCATTTATACAGAGAACAACATTTCCAGAGTGCTGCTTCTACAAACATCACCATTCCATAAAACAGTCTAATGTCTCCTGCACTACTCAGAATATAAGCTCAAATTCTGACAGGCCTGAGCTACTTATCTGTTAAACCTGCTCTAGGTGCATCTGCTAGAGTCTAGAAACAAAGGGTATTATGTAGACAACTCCGACAGTTTTTCTATGAATCAATCCCAGGTCTACCTAAATATTGAGTGCTGTGTCAGCATGATGCACTCCAGCATGCAGGGTTCAAAGGAGATGTATCTCTCTGGTCCTGCATATCCTGAACAGACAGAGTACAACTGACAAGCAGCACACAGTCAGATGAGCAAATAAGGCTGCTGAGAAGCACAACACAGAGATGCCAACAGTCCAACAGAGTAGCGAACACCTTAGCTTTGATTCAGTGTGAGCCATGCTGGACTTGGGCTGGTCCACGCAGAACCAGTACCCACATTTTCCCAGTATCCACAGATGTTAGAACATATTGCATGCTTTTCTATATGGAAAGCTAGATGCTGTAATTAACTCTCAGTGTTCAATACATACACCTTTCCAACCTGTTGTGGGGAATGTGTAATGTTGTCTATAATATGCAGCTTACAGAGTTCAGATGAAGACATATTCAAAGGCACACTCTTTTGAAGCTGAATCTCCTCTGCTTTGTATATTTTACTACTGCAAAAGTACTAAAACGACAATGTCCCAGTCTTAATAGAAATTAAGAAAATACTGTCACCTCAGCTTTCAACCAAGGTGAATCCAGAGCAGTATCTGCCAGGCAGAGCTTCCATTCTAACATGACCCTTTCCTTCCCTTTCTTCTTCTCAAGTCCATCTACCTCCCAGTTTCATTTTGGACAAAGAGTCTTTGCTGGAGGCTTATCCTGTCTGGAGTGGCAAATTACCTGTTTTGTAAAGTAAGTGCCACACACAACACACCTACAGACTAATCACCTGTTATGACACATATTTCAGTCTGCTATTAGGCTCTGATCACTCTACTTACCACACTAACTAGAGCAATATTCTACTCCACTTTTAATTACCTATCCAACAAGCTGATACAATTCTGTATTCAAATTCCTCTTAATCCTTAGTTTCCTATGATATTATAAACATCTTGCCCCATCTCTACAACTACCTGAAAGCAGACTGTAGAGAGGTGGGGGCTTGTCTCTCTAGTATCAGGTGATAGGACGAAAGGAAATGACTGTGCCAGGGAACCTTTAGATTAAAGATTAGGAACAATTTCTTTACAGAAAGAGTGGTCAGGCATTGGAATAGGTTGCCCAGAGAGGTGGTGGGCTCACCATCCTTAGAGATGTTCAAGAAAGGTGTGGACATGGCACTTCGGAACATGATTTTATGGTCATGGTGATGTTAGGTCAATAGTTGAACTCAACAGTCTTAGAGGTCTTTTCCAAACAAAACAATTCTAGGACTCTATTCTGTGATCCTAGAAATCAGGAAGAAATTGCTGTGAAACACTATTTCTACATTGGGATATTACATTGTAGCTGCACAATATAGTATCAATCTATTTTTGGCTCATGGACTTGAGTTTCTCTTCAAGACACCAATAAACTACCTTTTGGATGACAGAACAGCTAAGATGTTCATACTATCAAACAGAACAGATAATTGTTATGTACTAGGAATTATTCACCCATCAGAACAGTTCAAGTTTTCAGACTGATCTGTACTATCTTCTCTCCTACCATATTTTCATGCCGAGAAAAGACCAGCACCTGAGCAAACTAAAGTCTATGGCATTTCTTCATTCTTTTCACCTGCTTTTATGTAGAACTCTACACAGTATCTCATATGGTCCATAATTTCAATTTTGCACATTAAGTCTTTCCTCACTTCTTTGAAAAAAAAAAAAAGAAAAAGACAAAACCCACCAAGGTTTCAGAGACTTGAAGAGGTTTTATTCAAGGCATCTCTAATCCTTAAGCAGTACCATTTATCTAAACTTCCCTACAGGGAGACACTGACCTTTTGTTCAAGACAGCAGATTCATCCCTCAAGAGAGGTTAGAAATATCTGGAATAAAAACCTCACCAATTCTGTCTTGCCCTTGGTCACAGAATCCTTTCCTCAAAAATGAAAAATCCACATTGTTCTTTAAATACAAAGCACTCTTTCCTTTCAGGCAATTCAGAAGGACAGAATAAATGCTTCCAAGCTAATGGAAACTCCCAAATCCTCGTTGCTTTAAGGCCTTCACTGCACAGGACTCAAGCAGTGAGACTAACATGTTTTGAAACATCAGCTTCATTCACACATCAGAATCTGCCCTGTCCCAGCAGTAGGGTACTGCAGAAGTCATTCTTTGGAAACCAATAATCTAGTCAGTCAGAACCCTAATTTCTCTCTCCACGATTTTTCAAGAATTATGAAAATTGTTATTGCCAAAAAGGTCTTACAAGCAGTAACTTAATACATTTATACAAACCATCTTTGGTCAAACTTGCCAAGTCTATTGCTGAAACCCAGGAGGAGCATAGAAAGTAGCCTTTTCAAACTCCACAGATTTTTTTTTTTCTGATGTCTCCTTGAAAAAGTCTTGATGTTTATTCTAAAAGCTGCATTATAAGCACACAGTATGCTGATGCATTATGGATTAAATCCAGAACATCTGTCACAGTTCTAAGGTAGTAGAAACTCTAAAATCAAAGTTGGATATTTTCAGGTAAGTATCTTCAGGCAAAGCAAAAGACAAAAGCTCAGTCAGCTTCCAGGGAAAAAAAAAAACTAGCATAATCACTAGTCATCAGAGAAAGTCAGTCAACTCCTTGAACCATTTCAAGTTTTCCTGTATTCCACCACACCTTCTTCATTTACTACTTACGGACAACTGCTTAAAAAGTAATCTTTCCAAAATTACACACTTCTGACAGGCACCAAGAAATACAACTAATAAGAGTACAATCATGACAATGCTTCCATACTCTAATTATTTTATTTTTTTTATTTTTCCTTCTTATCTTATATATACACAAGCTTATACCACTTCTACTTTAAATCAGGCTGAAATCCATACAATTTCAATTTGGATAGTGAGAAATTTTTGTTCAAAGACTCCTCCCTTATTTCAGTGATGAACTTTTCTTTCATTTATCTTCAAGTACACTGCTTGCTTCTTTTGACATCTCTGTTTTGACACCTCTGACTTCCATAGAAAATGCATCCCATGGACTTAGAGAAATGCAATAATCATGGATAAACTAATACACAGTAATCAGCAACATACACTCTCAAGCTGCTGCGAATGCTCAGTAACTTTGGACAGAAAACAGTTTTATTGTGGAGCTTTCCTGCAGGCACTCCTGACAAGGTGATCCACAGAAATGTGTTACATTACTATAACAAGTCAAACAGCAATAAAGTTTTAAGACATTTCAAAGTTACTGCCAAATGCAAGGGAAAAAATTAAGGCATTCTTCTTAAATTCAAAACAAGTACCTTCCCAACAGGTTGACCTTCTATTAAAGTAGTTATATGATACTTCAAAGACTAATCACTCTCCCTGTGTTTTTCGAACTATACACTCTTCTATACTATCCCCAGTACAAAAACATCTGATCTTTGAGGTATTCCAACGTGCCAGAGGGTTCAGACACATCAAATAAAAGTTTATACTGCCTACAAGACTGATAAAGCTGCTGGATACCTGAAAATACCATAAAACTTACAGCAATATATACACTATGTTTGAAAAATACTGTTAACATGACACAGATAATTTTTACTTTAATTGTAACTTACTGTCCTTCTTTTTAGGAGGTCTGTTTTCTTTTTGAAATGCAATCTTTTAGAAGCCACTATCGAAGTCTTCTAGGCTTGCTTTGCACTAAATCTGTTTGGTTTGTTGTTGTTTTTTTTTTTTTACTTCATATCAAACCTAGTACATTTGTGTTTATCCAGAAGTTAACATAGATTTACACCATTATGAAAATAAAATGGTATTGCTCTCTTTCTAGAGCCCTACAGACTTGTCACCCATCTCTACTTGCTACAGTGGGGCTTCTGTGAGTTTCTAACAGAGCAAAGATATTCAATGTTCTTTTCAAATGGAATTCTAATTTCAATCATGTACTAGCAGTACTCCTTCTCCACCAGTTCCTGCTATTCCCTCATCTAGCGAGGATTTCAGAAATGCCTTGTTAACATGCCAGACATTTTCCAACCTTCAATTCTTTTTACATTTGGAAGCAAATTTAATTCTTGTGACAGGAGGTAGACTGAGAGTCTTTAGTTGTCTGTATTTTGTAGTGCATTGCCACTAGAAAGAAGAGTAATCCCTGATAAAGGAGGACAGATCTTGCAATTAATTAAATTTAGTCATCTCCTTCATATAGCATCAACCTTTATGAAGAAAATAACAGGATGGGGGCCATTTCCAATGATGATTTTTTTTTAATGTGCTACCCACTTCTTAAGAGCAACATGTATTTTACTTCACAGTGTAATTTTAGTACTGCACTTTGAATTCAGGGCTGTATTTCAGATATCTGTACTTGGAAATGTATGCTGCTATGATACACAATATTCTCTATCACTTCCTTGGTTCTTTATTTTTTTACCTTATATATATATTTGTCACCTGCAGACAACACAAACAGAGCCAAGTTCGTGATGATTACGGCTGTCTCTTCTATTAAACCATACAAAATCTTACTGTGATGGTTTGGGTGTTACCCGCCCCCTGCCCCCCTGCTTTAGAAATCACCCAGACTAGACTCAGCCAGCTCTGGAAATTGAATGAAGCTTATATTTACAGCTTAGCACAATGTACAAGCAGGTATTTACAGTATATATACAGCTATATACAGAAACATACAAGGTAAAAGGTAATAGAGAAACGCAACTCCCCTCCCAGAAACCTGAGTCCCCAGGAGGGGCTCCCAACCACCCTTCCACCTTCTCCCATCCCTCTATCTTACCCTAGACCTACCTTACCCCCAGACCCTTGCCTTCTGCCCAAGGAAGAATGGAGGGTCGGCCGGGGGTGTTATGAAGCAGGTGGATTAATCAGGTTAGACAGAGAAAACAATGCAGCCCGCAGTCCACAGCCCAGACAGAGAGCGATTCCCTTATCTATGTTTGGATTCTTGCGCTTATACCTCTCAGCAAGCCTATGGGTGAAGTAGCCATCACCACTGTTTTCCTTTCACAGCCTGTAATCTAGTGCTTCTCATCAAAACATTCTAGCTAGCTTCAAACTAGCACACTTACCATTAGATACCTAATCAGTTCTGCAAATACATCTTCATAAATATCACTTGGCTGGATAATTTCATAAAGCTTCTAAAAGACTCTCATACACTGGCTAGTCTAAAATTCTGCGAAGCTACATTAAAAATAACTAAAACCATTTACAACACTTCCGTAAGCGTTTTCACAATGAATTTGCAAGACAGAATCACAGAATGTCAGGGGCTGGAAGCGACTTCAAAAGATCATCTAATCCAACCTCCATCCAAGAGCAGGATCACATAGAGTACGCCACACAGAACGCATCCAGGTAGGTTTTGAATGTTTCAAGAGAAGGAGACCTTGCAGGCTCTCTGGGCACCCTATTCCAGTGCTCTGTCAGTTATAAAGTTTTCCCTTATGTTTACATGGAACCTTCTATGCTCCAGCTTGCACCCGCTGGCCCTTGTCTTATCATTAGACATCACTGAGAAGTGTCTGGCTCCATTCTTTCATCACTCACAGGATCACAGGATGTCAGGGGTTGGAAGGGACCCAAAGGGATCATTGAGTCCAACCCCTCTGCCAGAGCAGGACCATAATCTATCTCAGGTCACAGAGGAATGCATCCAGACAGGCCCTGAAAGTCTCCAGAGAAAGAGACTACGCAACCTCTCTGGGGAGCATGTTCCAGTGCTTTGTGACCCTTACAGTAAAGAAGTTTCCCCTTGTGTTGAGGTGGAACCTCCTGTGCTGCACTTGCCCTTCATAGATTTATAAAGATTAACGACGTCACGCCCCAGCCTCCTCCAAGCTAAAGAAACCCAGCTCCCTCAGCCTTTCTTCATAAGGAAGATGTCTCCAATGTGTCATCTCACCAAGAAAAACAAACAAACAAACAAAAAACAACCAACCAAATATACATGCTAGTCTGAAAGAGCTGTGCATCTAATGAACCTACAGACCACCCTGCTCAACACTTCTTGAAACCACCAACGAAACCAAAAGACAAACTCTGGTAAAGCTATTATCAGTATGTTAGATTCTTCTTAAATAATTCCACTTTCAGTAACTCAGTTAAGAACATACTGTTGTGAACTAAACAAAACTACTGGAAGAAATAACATTAGCCTTAACTAAACCCTAATAGAAATTTGTTTTGCTGATCTTCCCATCATCCGTGTCATTTACAAGTCTGAACAGAATACAGTTAATGCCTTAAAATCTTGTGGAAAACACAGTTGAATCATTCAAATCCTACTCTGTTCTTTCATTACTAGACTCAATCATTCCCCAGTATAAATGTACAGGCTTTAAATATCTTATAATTTATTTGAAGATCATTTTCCACTCATATCTATCCTAAATATTAATGTCTTGAGAAGCTAATAGAAATCTGATACCCACAGTAATACTCTAATCTTCATTTCTCTAGTGCAGTCATTACTGAAACCTCAAGAAAAGCTTATCTGTGCATACTTTCTACTTCATCATATTATTGCTAGTATCTACTCAAATCTCCTTCATCACATGTCCTCTTTTCTCTAAGTACTAAGGTCCACATTCTCACACAGTATTTAGAACTAAGACTAAAAAGATCTTCGTAATCTCTAAAGCAAGTTGATGTATACAAGGATTCAGTTGGAAAGATGCAAGATTTTACAGTAAACAGCTTTTTGAACAGTCAAAAAGAAGCATACAAAAAAAAAAAATAGTTTAAGTCAAAGATTTTCTAACTGAAAACCCACTCCTGTAACATGTAATTAGAAGAAGATCTTCACTTAGGTATATTTTCAGCAATTCTTACCAGCGTTTATTTCATTACCTTGTACATGATAAAGTTTAATCTTGTAGCAATATTACAGTATGATACATTTCCTGTGTGTTTGCACAAAGACATTAATTATGCAAACTTCTAATTCGAACTTTGTAATAGAGCCTAGCTTTTTACTTTGGAGATCATAGGACAGGTTACAATCAGTAGCTTTAGAATGCAGTTTTTTTAGGATGTAGATTTAGATGACAGGTCTAAATGGCTGCAGAATGAAGTATTTTTCAAATTCAGTTTCTGTAACAAGTAACACAGTACTTTGAGGCAGAGGTTACTAAGACAAAAATCCACTACACTATTACTTTTAATAAATTTATAGCCCTTCCTCAACCTTCATATACTGATACAGACAGTTACCTTACAAATATTAAGTAATTAACATTCCTACTTCCTCAGGCATGTCTTCTCTTTTTCAGAAATCTTCCTGCAAAGGAGGTTACAATTACATCAATTATTTCTGAATCTATGCCACTTCCTAAGTCTCTTCTCCCTCCCACTGTAACTGGCTTCAATAAAAGCAAATGCAAGCAACTTCACCTAAGCAGAGAAGAAACATTAAACATATACTCAGCTATTGCAAGCTTTTGTGTTTTGAGTTGACTTCTGCCTGCAAAGAGATTAACTTCAAAGTTCAAAAGACTAGGAATTCATGAAAAATGCTAGAAGAGTGAGGCCCATAATTACATAAGCATTTAAATAGTATTGATGGGTCTAAATAAAACAAATGTAATAGAATTTAATTTAAAATCATAATCTTGTTATCATGGCTTACCAATGCACAGAGGAATAATTTTATATGAGTCAAGAAATTGTCGCTTAAGTTCTTTATAATATGGAAAGAAATCAATCTAACACAGACACAAACACATTTGTTAAGTCACTGCAGTTACTGTCCTTATGTAATAAAGCAGACAGCTAACTATCAATTTGACAGACAGCGAATGGCAGAATCCTATTAAAGTGAGAAGGCAAAAGTTTAAGTCTTACATTTTAGGGCATTAATTCCATTTTATGCACAAATTTGTATCATTAAGGTAAAAGCATGAGCAATCTCTCTGTACATAAGCCATGGGAAAATTTCCCTATCTTTACCATGTCAATTTCCCCATCTTACTGATTTTATTTCATGCCTTAAAAAAAGCAATGAGTTTTTCAAGTACTAGTTTGACAGTTATCATTTAAAATTTTTCAAACTTCAATAGCAGAGAACAATTTTCGTCAAATGCAAAACACTCATTCCACAAATAACAAGAGAATTGTCACATTCTTCTATACACAAAACATACAACAGTTTTTAATATATCCTTCCACATATTTACAGATTAGTAGCTAAAGTGTTTTCAGAGTTCATTTTATTCCATCAGGCAATTTTTCAACTATCTTAGTACTTCTTTTCCTAGATTTGATACATAAGCAAAATTTACTTTTTTTTTTTTTAATCACACTTCTCTTTTAATGGACTACAACATTTACTGCACAAGCTCTTTGCACAGCATGAGTTTCTAGGTTCTGACAAAATACCAAGGAAACAATATTCAAGGAAAAATGAAACTTCTTTATCATCTCCACTAAAACCACAGCACAAACCTTTGTTCAGTTACCACTGCTGATTTTTGTGATCCAGCACAATCAGACCACAACCTACTTCCTAAGATCAAAGAAATAAATTTAAAAAAAAAAAAAAAAAAAAAAAAGAGAGAGAGAGTGAAAGAGAGAGAAAAAGAAAGAGAAGAGACTCATTTATCCATAAGCACATTTAAAGCAATCATCAGGAACATTGTAGTAGCATTGCAAACACTGTGGCCAATTACATCTTGCAAACTCTGGTCTACATGGAAGCTAGCAGTTCATGTAATGATCTAACTCCTGATTTTTAGCAGTTGAAGTCACATTATGAAAAGCAAAAAATACTTCTTATTACCAGTTCTTGTCATGCAAGTACAACAGTTCCTAGCAATTTAATTAAATCACTAGCAAGAGAAGCAGTCTTTGGATTCTGACATAGATCAGCTTGCCTTCGCTCAGTCATCAGTAGTCTATTAAGCTATTCATAGAATCAAAACTATCAGATTAAACTATGTTTAGCTTGTCGTGTCACATGAACATGCTCACACTAATCACCACACAAAGCCATCTTGTGAGAAACTAGTCTTTGTCTCTACACTGCAGCAATTCATGATTAAATGCATCCTCAACATCGATAATTTATGTTGTTACTCAAAATTATTTTTTTCATTATTGTCACTTCTGTCACGTCCTAGGGTGTTAACAGTACATTACACTGTCTCTGCAAATAATATAACTGAAGAATTATGACAGCATGAACAACAGAGTGAGTGGTATGGGGAAACACAACATAAAGTATATGCATATTGCAGAGTAACAGTACAATGTCTACACATTCTCTAAGTATATTTGAATTCTAATTTTCAGTCAGCTCTGATTTCCAGTACTTTCATATTCATAGCTGGTTTGCAACATGCATCATTTACTTGAAATTCACCCATTTAGTGCATTTTTAGCAATTCTGCCTTTCAATAAAAGCTGATTAAATTAGAACAGACTTACAAGACCCATATGGTTTTATCAGTCCCTGAATAAATGTGCAGAAAACTACCCCTTGAGGCAGTGTCCCTATTTAATCATTCCCTTAAAGGGATTGCCCTATTTTCTGGATGACATTTAACAGACGAGGCCAACAAGTCTCCAGAAGATTACTAGTAACACTGCACAACAGTCTGTCTCAAGAAGAAACATCCGTATCAAGTCGTGGAGTCTCCTTCTCTGGAGACTTTCAAGGCCTGTCTGGATATGATCCTCTGTGATCTGTGTTAGATAGTATTGTCCTGCTCTGGCAGAGGGGGTGGACTTGATCTCCTTAGGTCCCTTCCAACCCCTAATATCTTGTGATCCTGTGATCTTCAGAAAACCTGAATTCATCTTCACTGAGTTTTTAAAGCAGTTATCAGATATAACTGTTTCAACCACCAATTTTAAGGCTAGCCCCGCAAATCGGAACTCATTTTTGTGAGTAAATATTCAAAGCCTCTCTCTAAGAATTTTTGTAACTAGATTCTATTGTGCCTTTCTGCCTTAGTAGCAGAAAGAAGCCTCTCAAATCCCCTGGTGGGCAAGAAGTATATTGAAACTAAGAACCTCTTTCCAGTTTAATGGTTGCATTTGCTAGCTATTTCTCAAAGTGTCCTAGTTTTGCCTGTTGTCCGTGTGTATAAGTATCCAAACCATGCATTTCAAACATTGTAAATAAGTTTTCTGGTGAGATTTAATGTTAATAAACAATTTTCATAGTTATTAACAATCTTCACCTGTATATCAAAATTACTATCTATTACTGATTTTGTATAATTCCTAACACCTTATGGTGAAGAACTTCTTCCTAACATCTAATCTAAATCTACTCTCCTTCAGCTTGGATCAATTCCCCCTAGTCCTATCACTACCTGACATCCTAAAAAGCTCCTCATCAGCTTTCTCATAGGCCCCCTTCAGATACTGGAAGGCCATAATAAGGTCTCCTCGGAGCCTTCTCTTCTCCAAACTGAACAACCCCACCTCTCTCAGCCTGTCGTCATAGAAGAGGTACTCCAGCCCTCTGATCATCCTCATGGTCCATCTCCGGACACATTCCAGCACATCCATGTTTCTTGTAACAGGGGCTCCAGAACTGGACACAGTACTCCAGGTGGGGTCTCACAAGAGTGCTGCAGAGGGCAAACTTGTAGCTCATGATCATTATCACAGAATTCAATGATATCTGTAAGGAACAACTTCCCTTTCACTGAATGAGTCAAAGTTTTTTCATCTGTTGGTTAGAAACTCTGTTTTCTAAAGTAAATTTTAAACTTGTAACCATTTACACATTTTTTCTAATAACTCTGTCACTTGAACTGTAGAGTTCGGATAAAGTATATTCAAGCATTAATGAAAAGTAAAGTCCCAAACTTCTAGTAAGTTAGAATGGGAAAATTTACAATTGCTCATTTCCTCCCCATCCCCCCAACTCCTAAGAAGAAAAAAACCTGTAACAGATGTAAATGTCATCTCTTGTAGTCTTCAATCTGACTTCTGACAGAAAGTTTGCCTGCCAAAAGCCTACCAACAACATTCTGCAGCTGAACTCTCCAAGTTCAAGCCTGCTCCACATCAATGTACTACATACCAATGAAATCCACTTCAGAGAAAACAGACAATAGTTACAATCTCTATGTCTGTCTTAACCTAGGATAAGCTACTGTATGAAAGCATTAGAAAAATGAACACTTACGGCTTTGTTCCACTAGCCTACTTCGAAAGTATTTTGTAGCTGACTGTACCAGCCAGCAAGACATCATCTGACACTGAGAAAATTTTCTGCAATGCATACTGTCTTAACCTGACTTTCAAGATGAAAAGTACAGACACTTCTATCAAGTCTTAAACATGAACAGGCATAGTGGGCTGTCACAACAATAAAGGAAAAAATGTTATAAAAAGTCAAGGGGCAGAAAAAGCCACTTCTCACCACTCCACAGTGATAAAATGAACTTTCTTCCCACCAGCTGTTAACATACTTAATCTTACTGTAGGTGTTTAATCTAATCCCCATATTTTATAGACCAGGACAACCAGTAATTTTCTCTAGAAAAGAAGCATTGAGCAGGAATATCACTGGTGACAAAAAAAACCCACAAAACAAAATTAAAACTAATAAAATAAAATAATTTCCACTAACAAATCAAAATAATTAAACACACTGAAGCACACACTACTTTATGCCCCAAAGGAAAGCACTTAATCATGGAAATAGAAAGAAAGAAGTCTATCAAACATGGAAAGAAAGCAAATACCAAATGACATAAAGGCCTCTTTCCTTCAGCCTCCAGATATAACCAAATCAAACATGGGGATATGCGCACCAATTAGAATAAGAAACAGATCTGGCTACTTAATGTTATAAAAAGTATCCAATGAAATTCACCCTTGGAAATAAATTGTTTAGAGCGCTACAAGAATGTGGAAGAAGTATTGCAGGAGAAGAAGAAGGAAAGAGAGACATCACAAAATGGGTAAGTAAAATGCACAAAGCAGACGATTCAGCCAAACTCAAATTTCAGAAAGTCACTACAATGAAATTATTTAACAATTGGGAGCATTAAAGGATAAGCAAATCTGCTTGATGCAGACTTGTCTATTTAATAGCCTTAGTGACCAGGAGAAAAGCCATACACATCCCAACTCTTGACTTGAAAAACAAAATCTCCGACTTGAGCCAGACTATGACTGAACAATGCAGTGCTCCTTATCCCCTTAACCCATGATCAAATCTGAGATCTTGGCAACAGATTTGATTACCTAAGGTATATACACACATAGAAGGTCAAATTACAATGACAGCTACCTAAATTTCTGGCCAAAGATTACTGATGATATAACTACTATTTACAATGTGATGTAAAAAGAAACAAGTAAGCCAGGTTTAAATCAACTATCAAAGTCAGATCAAACAGGTCCTACCAGGTCTTAAGCTGGTATCAAATGAAATATTATTTCTTTTGTTCTAGAGAATGGAAGGGAGGAGGAGGAAGGAAAAAGCACAAGCTATAAGACACAGGGAAAGACAGTTACAGAGAAAGGAGGGGGAAAGGCTGCACATTTTTTTGAGCTGTTTAGAATCATGAGTTAAAGTTTAGTCTTTCTAAATTCTGAGCTTTATCTTCTTTTGATAGGCTGCTCATTGCATTTTCTTATTGCCCATACAAGCTACATCTGTCATCGGTATCTAACAGAGCCACTCCAATCAAAATTACTTCATTATTATATATGGTAAAACAAAATCTCATTTAAGTTGATACGTGCAAGATCCTCAGGTTTCACTATATTTTCCAGTGAAAATAATTCCTAGATAAATTCCTAAACAATTCCTGAAGGTTCCTTTTTAAAGCTCTTTTGAAAAATAAGACTGCCAATCCAGAATGTCTAGAATTGGTGTCCATCTACAGAGCAGAAAAGAACTATTTTAATATTTAAGATATAAAACCTGTAGAATACAGCTTGGTAAAATACGGGTAACATATGACTTTTCCACTCACTTCATTCCTGAAAGTATTTCCTTCTTCAAACTACCATAAGTAATGAACAGCTTTTTAGTCTGTTAAGCTTGATCCGGGCATGTATTTGTAAAATCAGCATGACAGGTGGTTCTTCCTCTTTTTCTCCTTCACAACCTTCCCCCTGACACGCATGCGCATGTGTGCACACATAGGCTGCACACTGGAAGGCAGAAGACAGAGTCCTTAACAAGCTGTTGTAAAACAGACATGTTAAACTAGATACACAAAACAAGTACCAAATCTCTGTCCTGAGCAGTACTGCATTTCAACAGAAACACAAATACCAGATTTAGTTAAACATATCTGATTTGTGCTTATAAACATCCAGATGGTGCATTACTAAACAAATTGCACATATTTTCTGAAGAGAGATGACCTTGATATCCAAATTAAAAATTAAACATTTTATTTATGTTTCTCAAAGCATAAAACAAACTCATGACAGCTTCAAGTAAGGACCTGTATCTCCTGTTGAGGACATTGTCAGACAAGCTTACAAATACATGCACTTAGTGAATGACCACGCTCTCAGGCAGTCAAGGAGCACAGTCCAAATATCAAGCAAATGCATACAGATGGCAACCTAGTTCATTATACCTCAGACTCTTCTGTCTGGTATGATTTAAAGTTGGCTTTTTATACCTCAGGCTGGGAGGAAAGGAATGATTCAGTAATGGAGATCAATAGAGCACAGGACACAGAAGCCATGCCCCCATTCAGCTGGTTATATGTGTCTCTACTGCAGCAGCACACAATGTTAAGAGGCACAGATCCCAATTTCACAAAAAACCATCCTGACTTGAGATGACTTTCTTGTTCTGGCCATTTTATGTAAATGGTACTGGTTATAGAAGCTCACTCAATATATGTATCAGAGAGGACTACCTTAACAAAAATCCAAGTGAAAACGAAAAACAAAACAAACTGAAAATACTTCACCAAAGTCACTTGTACCTGTTTTATCTCCTTATTCTCCCTTCTTCTTTCCTCTCACAAAGAAAAATATTTTGGGCTTGAATAATGTGCCCAAAGTCTCATAAATTCATAGGTAAGATTAAGTTTTTACGGAGTTAAAAGCAAGCAACAGAAGTAGTCCTTCAAAAATAAAATTAAATAGAACTATAACAAGCAAAAGCAGTTATCTTTATACAACAGCTCAGAGAATGCTATTGGTGAAAACAGCCTTTGGATTCTGCCCTAGTTCTAATTTAAAAAGCCACTTTGCGAAGGGGAAACTGACCACAAATCCCTGATACTCTTTTTTCCTTTATTTACACAGCAGACTGTCATGCCAACCATTTCAAAGCTTAAGCAGCCAAATTTGCAGTTCCTCCTGTAGCTCTCACTACACTCCCCTTGATATTCATCCTTCACAATGAAAAGAGGTTTGTCATATCATGGAAAAAAGAGTGGGACCCTGCCACTATAGACCAGATCACAATGCACATATATAAAAACTACATTAATAAAAAAAAAAGTGACAGGTAATTTTAAATCTGGATGCTGTTACTAAAAACAAGAATGTCAATGCGATCTGAGGAGCAAAGAGGTGATGGAACAGTAAGGCAGCCTCCTAGAAGACAGAGTAAGGAACATACATCCCTTTGGAGGAATGCTAGTCCTCTTGTGGATTTCTTCCCTGCAACACTGGAAATCGTAATTTTCAATTTTATGTGCCTAAATTACAGTGACGATGTCAGATGGCAAGAAAAAAAGAAACAAAACCCAAACACCTTCTGAAAGACAGACAAACATGGAGCAAATACTTACTGCAGTAAGATCTGTCCAAGGTCCCAGCCCAGTTGTTAGAGGTCTATCAGTACTAGTACACTACTGATTCAGATAGTGTCATAAGGAGCAAAAAGGAGAGAAATAGCAGTGTACCCATGGTGACAACTTTCTTTTGGCAAAGCAGTAACTGAGAGAGTCAGTCGGACCAAATTCAGCAACCCCAGTATAAGGTGTCCAGAAGCAAAATAATTCCCTTCTAGGCTTTCAACATAGTGTCATTGCCACTGGTCCTTTTACAGTACTGCTGGCCTGGGCTTTTTCTCTTTTCTGTACAACACAAGTAACAGAGGGGGAGTGATGACTTTTCAAGTGTTTACATCTCAACAAACTTCACAGGGTAAGGAAATGAAGCCATTTTTTTAGTGTAAGGACTCTTCCTCTTGTAAAACTTCAATAGCTTTCACAGATAGAGCTTCTCAAAGAGATCAAGCCATTTCTTTATAATGGAAACTGTTACGCAACCTAAATATAGAGTCTGTTATCAGTTCCCTCTACGCACAGTATGTTAGGGTTCTATTCAGCACACTTTACTCATGTTTCAAATGAACTTCACCAGGGGATTTGTCCAAGTAAGGAATGATTATCACAGACCTAAGTTCCTTATATTTATAAGACATCTTTCATCTATAAAGATTGAAAGAATTTTAAAGGCCACACACAGAAAATTACTACATTCAGTACAGTCACCTATCAAGAGGAACACAGCCATTTCTCAGTACCCAAGCAACAATATGGAACAATTTAGCTTAGAAAGTAAATAAGAAAGCCATGTGTACAGGAAGAATTTAAATCCTCAGTGATATTACCCAATTAACATAGTGTTCTATAGTAAAGAGGTTTCAACTGGCACACAGGTTCTTAGTTTCATATCTGACTTCTGGCATATATAACTGGCACCACACTGGGGCACTCCTTTAGTACTAACACAAAGAAAATGGGACCACTTCCTGCTACATTGCTTCCTACAGCATCTAGAACTTCTCTTGACCATCTCCCATCCAAGCCATGGACAGTTTAACCATTTATGGTGATACTGACATAGACAAAACTCATTTGTCCATCGTCCAATCTGCTTAAAAAAAAAGCTCGTAATTTTGAAAATTCAATCTAGAAGTATATTAAAATATAATCAAAACCAGTAAGAATTATTTCCACTAATCTTAAAAATCCCACCAGTTGTTAAAGATCATATCCCATGTCTAGTCTCTGGCATGAAGGAGAATTCTTTCAGGAAGAAATTATTCCACAGTGAAGACACACACAAACCCTATCCTTCACCTGAAAATATTCCTGTAAAGTTATTTAATAGTACACGATTAGCACAAAAAGGTAAAGCTGGTTTAATCAACTTTGCACGTAATTTCCAGTGGCCTTCAAAACCACTAAGCTCTTCTATTATTACCTGCTTTTTCTTCTGCTAATCTGGCCACATTTTGTGAATTTTAATGTACAGACATAGACACTAAACTGGCCATCACAAACATATTTCTCTGAACTAACGCACACCAGTAAAAAAGACAGAAGAAATTCTGAAGACTCACAGCACAGTGAGAATTGTGCTGAAGCATCAACTTAATTTACCATTAAGCTTCAAAATATAAGACTGAAAAAATAAGTGAAAAATGCACTACCGGTGCCACCACAATACTATAGTATTGTCATTCTGACCAACACTGATGAAAAACATTTTGCTGTATATCCAGCACCAGCTAACGTTTTAACAACAACCCAGTTTGGCCTCTTGGACTCTAACTTCACTTTAAAAAAATCAGAAAAAAAAAAATCCATCCTAATGGCCTTTTGTCTCTTCCTGGCACCCTAATGATGTTCTCCATCTACACAAAGATCTACATACTAGCTCAAATCTAATTTCAGAATTAGGGCCTAAAACCCCAACCTCCATTTATCTCAAGCCATATGTAAATCCTGGGCTTCACAAACATGTGAAAATGTAGCCTATTTAAACCTCATGAAAAAAAGCACCTAACCATAAACCTTCTCGGTTACACTTTGCTTCAAAGTTTAAGCAGAGAAACAAAAATCAATGTATCAACTAAATCTGTGCACACCAGATCACTGCAAGGGAGAAAATAAAAAAATCAATCTAAAAAAAACCCCACCACAACAAAAGATATTTTGTTGCCAAAATATTTTTTTAAAGATATTAAATATTCAAGTGGGGAGAAAAGAAAGTGGTAATTTTTTTTCAGCGGTTTATTTTTTCCACATGCTTTTGTGTTTTGTTGGGGAGTTTTCAAGTTTTAGTGATTTTATCCAACTGAGCTTCCACTGCAACAAAACGTAATATTAAACTGACTTTAAAACTGGACCTATCAAGCTCACTCAAGGCTAAAGAGTCTTCATTTGAGCCGGTTTAAAGATTTTTGCATTAATTGCTTCAACGGTATTATTTTGCTGAATGTTACTGATCTGTAAACACCTATCTGTGATATAAACACAATGCTATTGTTGTAACTGGAAACCATACTTAAAAGACGACATGCATGTCCTCTCCAGTGCATTTTCCTCATTGATTTCCTTGGTTAAAAACCAAAAAAATTAAGTACAATGAACTAATATTCAAAACTGAACTTATAAGAATTTATTTTACCATTCATTCCAGTTTCCAAAGTCTAGGAAATCAACTCTAGAAATACAGACTGATCTTTTCTGTCAAATAACTGGATGAAACCTTGCACTCACAATTTCAAAATGTAAAATTTAATGCAAGCCATATTCAACACTACCTTGAATGACACCTAGAATGTAATAGGTGCCTTTGAAAGGATTGCAACTTTTATTGCCACTTAAACTCCTGTCGCTGACGGGACTAATCCATAGGTACGATAAACGTTAACAAAGAAATCATAAGCAATTTTCTTTTCGGTTGACCTGCAACAGCTTCAAGAGCATTCCTGTTGGTTTTTAAAAGCCTCCATTCCCCAAGCACACACATTTAGGACACAATACTGAAAAAGAGTGTCAGGTGCATGAAACAGGTAATCCACCACGAGTTTTCCGACGCGTGCACTTGAGGAAAGGTCCTCCTGGGAAGCCGGAGACGCAGGGCGGCACTCACACAAGGCGCAATTCTGATAGCCAACAATTCCTCCCTAAACAGCGAAGGGTTATTATCCACCCCCGCCATAGCCCCGTGAAACCTGCACAGTGATGCTCTGTGATGAAAAGTGAACTACAATAATAATAACTTTAAAACGGGGACCATTTATGAAGCAAAGTNGGGGGGGCGGGAATCAAACAAACACAAACATTAAACTCAAACATCCCAGGAGATGGCTCTTATTCCTGCCAAAGGCACTGCCTCCTTAGAGTCAGGCTGGGCAGGCAATTATGCCCTTCCCGGTATTTATTACTTCTATTTTCACACACGCCGGCGCACCGCTCCCCGGCTTGGGTCACGTTTACGGGGGAGCCCCGGGCTGGGGCTTCGCAGTAAACGTGACCTGATTCCTATGGCAGTCGCCCTCCCTCAATGCCCGGGGCGGCGGGAGGCCACCTACCAGCTCCCCACACCCCGTTCCCGCTTCCCCCTCAGCCGCCGCCGGCGACCCACCGTGTGGAGGTGCCCTTCCTCACGTCGCACATCATGCACTTGAAGGCCTCGGCGCTGTTGCGGAAGGTGCAGACGCTGCAGTCCCAGTAGCCCTCGTCCGAGGAGGGTTTCGGCTGCCGCTTCGGCCTGCGGAGACACACGCGCGCCAGGGGCAACACCGGGCGCGACGCCCTCACGACGCCGCCGACGCCGCCACCTCCCTCCCGGGGGCGCCCCGCCGGCCGCCATCGCCGCCGGCTCCGCGCACTCGGCCGCCACCGAGAGGGCCCGGGGAAAGCAGGATGCCTTGCCGCCGCTGCCCTTACCTGGTTGGGCTCTTCTTGTCTCCCATGCCGGCTCCAGACGCGTCCCCGGCGCAGCCCTTTGTGTGTTTGTCAATAAGAAGGAGCACAGGGGGTCTCTTGGCTCTAATGGGGACCTGGGAAGGAGGAGCTGCCGCCGCAACCCCCAGCTGTCGGGGAAACTCCTGCCGCTGCCGCCGCTGCCCCCTCCCCCCTCACGTGTCCCCCCGGCGCCAACCAGCGGCCGCCCGCAGGCCGCGGCGCCCGCCGGGCCGCGCACGGCGGCAGGTTCGCAACCGCCGGAGGCTCGGTCGCTGCGAGCCGAGCGGCGGCGGGCCCGGAGCGCCGCGGGGGCTGCTGGGGGCGGCGGGAGGGGAGAGGAGAGGAGAGGAGAGGCGGAGCAAGGGGAGCCGCGGAGTGGCGGCTGGCTCAGCGCGGAGGTGGAGTGCAGGGGCTGGTGTCCCAGGGCTTGGCGTCCCTGGCACTGGTTGGCCTGCGGGCCCCTCGCGGCCATTGTCCCGCCGGGGAGAGGACTGCCTAGAGCCATGGCGGCCTTCTGTTTGTCGCGGCAGCACCGGGATAGGCCGAGCGGGCTGAGCGACCGGGGAAGTGGGGTTGCGGTGAGCGGGGCCTGTTGAGGAGAAGCCGCTCGGCGGCTCTGGGCCTGTATCGGAGACCGCGGCCGTCGGAAGGCCACGAGGAATTCGTGGCTCCGCTGCGCAGCCCTCAGCCGGCACAGCCCGGACCGTGAGGGCCGCGGGGCTCGCCGAGCGGCGAGAGCAGAGCTGCGGAACCAGCGGAGGGGCCGTCTCCGGCGGGGATGCGCGAGATGGTTCTGAGCAAAACGGGCTGACCGGGAGTACGGACGATTCAAAGTGGCCTGCGCGGCTTTGCGCTGGAAAAATGCTTTTCTGTATAACAAAATACTGCTTGCAATAGCGTCTAGATTGCCTTGTTCTCCTTTCCAAATAAATGCTCCAAGCCATCATTGCAGTAAGAAAGAAACAGGGAAAGAAACTAATCACAATGTTCTGCTTGAAAACCTTGGTCTACACCAGCCTGTTACCCTGAGGCGGGTGCAGAACATGATGGGTAATGACACAGAACCAACGGAGTGGTGTTACTTAGTGCCTGTGTATAGTGTCGTGCTTTTCCACTTAAAAGCATACAAGTACAACGAGGTTCACATGCAAGACAGCAACATTAAAACGAAACGGTGGTGTTTATTACCTGTATTATTTTAGCGCACAGGAGCCCAAGTTACAGGCTTAGGATGCCATTTCGCAAGAAGCTGTACAAACAGAACAAAGAGCACATGTCCTAAGTAAGTAACAAAAGACGGCAGTTAGACACAGGTAGATGGCAGAATGCAGGCAGACAATGAGGTGATACTGGTCAGCATCGTGTGGTGGTCTGAGACGGTTTTGCTGCGTTTTGTCAGGAAATGATGGTTTCAAAACCAGCATATGCCCGAGAGGAGGTTTATCCAAGCATGTGAAAAAGCATAATTGAGGAGGTAGTCATCTTTGAAAATGTAGTAACTGAACACTGGAGAAACTCAGATTCTGAAGGCAAAGCCGTCAAAAAAATGTTGAATACTAGAGTATGACCAAGAAAAGGGATATGTAAGGTGCTTGATGTCGTAGGGAAGCAAAAAAGGACCCGTTAGTGAAATATTTATACCTAAGTAAACATACTTTTACAAGATTCAGCGTTCTCTTTGTTTCTTTAGCAATCTTGTACACCAGCAATTGGAAACCCATACAGTATTTCCTACTTCTGGTTGTCCATTTATTTTAATTTCCTACTGCATTTGCCTATTTCCAGTACTGTAATTTACCCTGCTTTCTGTTTTTTATCAAGTGTGCATTGCATTTTCCTTTCTTTATTGAAATGTCCTTTCCTCTTTTTATCTATCTCGTAGAGTCTTCTGTAAACTATGAATAAAATATATGGATTGCACATCTGAAGTCAGGCTGCATCAGGCACAGACAGCTGGCCTCGGTTTGTCTGTGTTTGGTTAGACATCTACATGAGCTAAGTGTCCAGACCCAACCCCCAGCAGGGAGAAATAAGCTCCTGCTGAAGGTGATTGATCTGATGCTAAGACAAGCATACAATTTTCTCACCTATAGGGACTATTTCTCTCCATTGACTATAAAGAGAGCTTTGCACCAGTAGACCAGAACTGAACATCTAGCCTTTAAAATAACAGAATTACACGAGGTGCTTCACCTGTGCTTGAACCCCACACTACACAGAAACCTCTAGGCAGGAAGCAGTGAAGAAACGTGTCTCCTCGTGCCCTTTTTCCACAGTGCATTTTTTCTCTGCTGTGTAAATACATTGTTTCTCCGTTTTCAGAAAGCAATTATTTTGAAACAACTTCTTTCTCTTGACCTTTCCTCAGCTGCAGCCTAATTTTTCTATACTGATTATGAGAAAACAGAGCTTCCACTGATGGCTTCAAAATGCTATGATATGTTGTATCAATGTGGGAACCATTCTTGGAGAGAACTGTTTCTAATCATCAGGGACAATTGCAATTGCAGCCACAAATGTTAAATGGATGAGAAACCTTTCTGATTATTACTTTCCAGACCTGCTGCTTTGCCATTGCCCAAACCACTGCACTTTTAGATCACTAAGTTTTCCCCTCAGTATTGGGCATATTTTCCATTGAACTCCCAAATAATCCTTATTTTGGTATCTGAAAGGCAGTCTGGATGGTCCATTCCAAAGTTCAGGTATATGATTTGTAGTGCCTTCCCCATGCTGCTGCCTGTGGGTCTGCACGGGGATGAATCTGGTTCTTGAGTAACACTAAAGTGGAATGAGAGGCCATTTGCCTCACACCTTGTTACGTCCTTAAGCAGGTGCACAAGAGAACACCATTAAAAACGCTGAGCCATGCCATGTGGTCTCTGCAACTGAAACAGTGGTGGAAAGCATCTCAGCAGCAATGCAGAAGCACATGGAAGAGGTGTGTGTAATAGCCAAATGCTTAATCAAGAGACTTAGGAGAACTTTGCTACAAATTGGCAAATGGAGAACTCCTTAGCCAGTGTTTGTCATCCAGTGGTATCCATATGAACCCAGAAAACTCACCTGTCTTATGGTAAATATTTACATAGCACATTACGTGGATAGCTTGAATGGCAAAATTGATGTTGTCTGTATTAGTAGTCTTTAAAAAATGTTTCAGAGCAAAAAGGGATCACACAATCACAGAATGGTAGCGGTTGAAAGTGACCTCTGAAGATCATTTAGTCAAACCCCACTGCTAAGAGCACTACTCTGGGGTCACCTAGAGTAAATCACGGGAACATGTCTAGGCAGGTTTTGAATGCCTCCAGAGACAGACGCCATAGCCTGTTCGAGCAGATTGCTCCAGTGCTCTGCCACTCTCAAAGTGAAGAATTTTTTTTCTTACGTTCATGTGGAGCCTATTGTGTTCCAGTTTGTGTCAGTTGCCTCTTACCCTGTCACTGGGCACTGCTGATGAGTCTGGCTCCATCCTCCTGACACTCACCCTCTGAATTCTGTTTTGATTTCATCTAGAAGTGCAGTTGTTCCAGAATAGTTATTTGCACTCTGGTTTAACTCAGCTAAGCTAAAGTAAGCACACCTTTAAGACAGAAAGGACGGACAACGTATTTGTCTGTTTGTACATCAGGCATTCACTTTCTAGATAGCATTTGGTCTCTTACCATCTTAAAAATTACTTTTTTATAACCTCATACTAGGGAAATGTTCATAGTAGGATTGTAATATTGGATATGATATGCTGATTGTTTTGTGGAAGTCAAAGTTGTAAAAATGTTTTCAATATCCTGAAATATAAATGTTATGGCCTGTGTGACTTCTCAGGTAGAAGTGTATTGTTATTAAAAAGGATGTGAAAGGGGGTGGTGGCAGTTCTTAAATATCTTTTTTGTGTGAAAACTCTTGCTCCAAAAAAAAAATACAGTTGTTCCTGAAAAAATGCATTCACATATGAGGTCATTTAAGAATAGGCTATTGCTGTGTAAATCCATATGAAGATCTGCCATTTAGTCAATACTTGAACCATTGCTGTGCACATCAAATCTATGCCAGTTGCTGCACTACCAGCATCTTGAGCAATTGAGTAATCACTTTGTCACTGCCTTAGTTTAAAAAAAAAACACCAAACCTCTCCATAAAGATGATTATCATTATATTGTAGATAAACCACCTTTTAATCTCCACTTAGAGAAAGGAGAACTACAGAAGGATAAAATTGTACTGGAACAACTGCCACGTTATTCCAGCACGGTGTATCTGCTTTGTTTGGGTTACACTGATACAATAAAATCAACACAGTTAAATCAATTCATGGGAATTTGTCTAGTGAGGGTTTTTTAAATGCTGGGTATAATGAGGCCTGAATTCCATCTGGGCTTCTATATGCTACTGCACTAAATAAACAAACACAAATATTTCTGAGATTTTATAAAGTGAAAGGTATTTGCAGGGACTATAATAATGACAGTAAAATTTGTGACAGTGAAAACTGCCCCTCCATGTTAATCCAGTGTGTGTTTGCTCAGCCTTGCTGTAAGCTCAAGCTATCCAAAAAATAAAAATGGCACCTGGCAGTCCACATTTCTCTTATTAGTGTCTGGGGGCAGGAGAGGGAAATGGTGCTTTAGAAAGGGCTGAGACATAGAGGGATCACATTTAGAGTACATCATAACATCAGAGAGTCTAAATTATGTTTTGTGTAGTTTGCAGTTCCTTGCATTTACAAGCCTGACCTAAACATATTAAGCAACTTTTTGGGAACTACTGCATTCATGAGACTTTGTTCACCACCACACTTTTAGAGTGGCCCTGATATTGCAGAATCGTAGAATGGTTTGGCTTGGAAGGGACCTTGAAAATCATCTAGTTCCAACAGAAAGGAACACCTTCCACTAGATCAGGTCACTCAAAGCCCCATACAACCTGGCCTTAAACACTAACAGGGAGGGGGAAACCACAACTTCTCTGAGCAACCTGTTCCAGTGCCTCACCACCCTCACAGTAATAAATTCCTTCTCTATATCTAATCTTAATTTAACTTCTTTCAGTTCAAAACTATTATTCGTTTTCCTTGCACTACATATCCTGATAAAGGATATTCCCCATCTTTCCAATAGGTCACCTTTAAGTACTGGAAGGAAGTAGCCAGGTCTCCACAGAGCCTTCTCTTCTTCACGCTGAACAAACTCAACTCTCTCTCAGCCTGTTCTCATAGGAGAGGTGCCCCAGCTTCCTGATCATCTTCATGGTTCTCCTCTGGACTTGATCAAGCAAGTCCATGTCTTATGTTGGGGATTCCAGATCTGGACACAGTATTCCAGGTGGGGTCTCACCAGAGTGGAACACACGGAAAGAATCATCTCCTTCAGCCTGCTGGTCACACTTCTTTTGATGCAGCCCAGGATGTGATTGGGCTGCAATCACACATTGCTGTGACACATTTAGTTTTTCATCCACCAGTACCCCCAGGTCCTTCTCCACACGGCTGCTCTCAATCCCTCCATTGCCTAGCCTGTATTTGTGTTGAGGATTACCCTGGCCCATGTGCAGGGCCTTGCACTTGGCCTTGTTGAAGCTTATGCGGTTCTCATGGGCCCACCTCTCAAAGCTGTCAAGGTCACAATGGACCTCAAGTGTCAACTGCACCACACAACTTGGTGTTGGCAAATTTGCTTAATTCCATTGTCAATATTGATCATAGAATAATAATTTTTGTAGTGAAGCTTTTCAGCTCGGTAGTCTCTGCTTTGTCAGAGAAAATTCTCTCAGCAGAAGTTTTCTTACTTTTACCCATTCAGTCTCTCTTGGAGGTTATCCAAGGTGTTAAGGATCACTGCTAGGAATAAAAGAACATTCTCAAAACTCATTAAATATTTCTGGTCCTTTTGCTGATATTCCCAGGTATAGGGGTGTATGTGACAGTCTTAAACTGAAGATGAGAATTCATTTTTGATAAGTCACTAAAGATCATTAATAAATAATACCAGTACTTAATTCTTCTATCATGTCTCACAGGAGAGGTGTGCTAAAAACTGCTGGTGGCTGCTAGATTGAAGATATGCCAGGTGATGGTTTCAGACACTGCAAAGATGTTCACACAACATATGTCTGGACTTGCAGAGCCAATGGAAGTCTCTGAACAAATGGTCAGATATTGTCTTCTCTGGAGCAAACAATTCAATCTGGTAATGTTGGGGTCTTGCTTTGGACCATCCATAAAGGGAGAGGAGGGAGACAAGGCTCATTAGCCTCTGTGAATTTGGATCTCTGGAGTTAAAGCTGCCATTATCAGCTATTTAAATCTGGCGCTAAAATCTTTCCCTGGTTGCTCTCATCAGGGTGAATTGAGGTGGTGTCCAGTACATTCTCTGCCAAAGGGGATTTATTCAGGCAAAGCCAGAGACCTCCCAAGGAGGAATGGGTATGCCTTACAGAGGCTCCTTTAAACAGAAACAAACTCTATCTTCAGCTGCCAGTTCTTGCTGACTTCAGCATAAGATCAAGCTGGTTACAGGGGTGAACAGATACATATCTTGATTAGCAAGCCAAGCTCCTTTGTGGCTATAGGAGAGAAAAAGAAAACAGCCCACTTTCAGTGCTCTCTGTTCAGTTCTGCTCCCTGATCCCATCTGCTTTGCTCCTGCTTTCCCTCTCTGCTATTTGTCATCTTTCTGATTTGTTTTTTAATCTTTCCCTTTTTCTTGCTATATGTTCCTTCATTATCCTTCCTGTTTTCTTTTTGCCTTTTTCTTTACATCTGAGATGTATCTTTCCAGCTGGTCCTCCGCACTGCTCATTCTGCCTGTTCCATCCTCACAATTCCTTTTCTGTCATGTCTCACTCTTTTCTTGTTTTTCACCTTCTCTGATACTCTCTATTTTAGGAGTTGTTTTAAAATGTTAAAGTCTGGCCAGTGGTTGAGTTTCCTATTTTTGTGTCATGCAGGTGGCAGGCTTCCAGTGGAAATAGTGCCAAAGGAAGAACAGCACTCCAGAGGGGATTTCACACTCTACAGCAATACTTAAAGCATTCTGAATCTGATTAGGGGATATGGCTCCAAGTCGTATAGCTTACTGGTCCTACACAGCATTTTTTAAAAGCTGTCAGAGCCAAAAACTGAATCTTGGAACAAAAGCCCCTAAGCAAGCTCCAGCTTCAGTTCAGTATTCCAGCATAGTGTCAGTCAACACACAAACACCTACTGCAACATCTGGTTTCACAAGTGTCATAAGCCACCTTTGGATCAAAAGTACCTGTTTTTCTCACTATATATCTCTTTTATACATTCCTCCAAATTTAATTTGAGATCAGAATTTGACTTACAGGCATTATCTCTGACAAATGAAGGGAAAAGAGTGAATGTGAACGTGGCATCAAGAGAAAAAAGGATACTGCAAATGTACTGCTTTCTTTTAGATATAATAGGAGCAGTGAATAAATAAACCAACCTTCTGTCAGAAAAAAAAATCCCCAAATATATAATGATGATAAGTCCTTAAGAAAAAATGCCTTCTCTGTGTAGCACAAAAAGCATGTTTCACTGGTAACAGCTATTTATGCACACAAACAGAGATAGACAGGCATGGGTCCATAAATACTCAGAATAGTGGCAGATTTGTCTTAAAAGATATTCCATATCAGGTCATTACATTTTCATTATGAAATACTCTGAGGTAAGAGATCTCCATGTGAAACCTTTCAAGTTCCCTTTTTCTGATTCCACACTTCTAGGTAAGAAAGAGAGAGGTGGATTCAGTAAAAGTGCAGGATGGAGGAGTGCTGTTGAGAGTGGGGTTTTTTGGTTGGTTGGGTTTGAGGTTTTTTGGTTAGGTTTGAGGATTTTTGGTTGGCTGGGTTGGGGTTTTTGTTTGTTCAGTTTTTTTGGGAGGGTTTGGTTGTTTTTTTAATTTGGATGTTGATTTTGGTTTTTTTTGCTTGGAATGACTGGCCTTCTCTCAGTTTGGTAAAAGATAATACCCCTCATGACGTAATCCATTTTAGTGTTTCTGCCTTCAACCCTAGTGTTACACTTTTCATTTCCCCCTTTTTTCCCCTTTCGTCTTAGTTAAATGTATATAAAATAGAGCATCTTAAAAAAAACCAAACCAATAAGGAAGACAAAAAGCACAGGGATCAGATTCAGCTAATAGAGCACATCAGTGTGTAGGTTCAGAACGAAGGCTGGGCAAGGATGCCTCTCCCCTGAGGGGAAGACAATTTCCTTGCCAGCATGCTAAGCTTATTGCAATGCCAGCATTCCTAAATAACTACGCACTGTGTCTTAACACCTCTTTGTGTCTTTCTGCATCCTTTTGGTTCAACTTCTATTGATGCCAAGCGTAGGGCTGGACTGTGTAGAGACTCAATATTTGGTAGAAGCTCTTCAGAGAGCTTCTTTTTCATCATTTAAAAACAAACTTTCTTAAAAAAAAAAAAAAAAAGAAAGAAAGAAAGAGAATTGATAGAGGGAGAAATAGTAACAAAGTCCTTTAATTAATGTGGGGCATACCCTCAGGCTTTGCCTGCAGCTTCAGACCTGTCTATAGTGAGCCCATTGCACTGACAGGTGGTCTGGGGCTGAGAGAAGCAGAAATCTCCCAGAGGAACCTGTCAGTCAAGACGAATCGGTGTTGATCCCTCCTGTTAGGTAATTGTTCAAGTAGAAGATTTTCCAAATTGTTCAGGATTCAGGAAGAAGTGTTCAAACAAAAGACTGTCTGATCATGCAGCACCACTATTTCGAAGGTGATTTGAAACTTAAAAGTGCCCTGGATGATCATCACAGATTACCGTCCCTGGAAGTGGAACACTGAGGTCAGATGACTTCTTTACAAACCAGCTGCTCTATACGGTCTGGCTGGTGCTGTCTAGCCTGCAAATGACTGAGAAGGCTACACGGCTCTTCCTGCAAAGACATACCATTGATGCAAAAGCTCTGCTCTCAAGCTAAACTGCTGCTGGCTGGCTGCTAAAAAGGAAAAAGAAATGTAGTTACACAAAAGGAAGTTTGGAAAATGACACATTTTGCTACTTAATTCAGCACTAGATTGGTCATCATCTGTAGCCACTACATACATTTGACTAACCCTCAGAATGTTGTCTTGCAGCCTTACAAAGAAATCTTCAAAGAAACCCTGAGATCAAGGCATGCAAGCACAAGATGTAAGTCACCTTTGCATGACAGCTTCTGATTTATGCTTTCAAACATATCCACAGATCTCTGCTTCAGTTTGTTAGTTACCACTAGCAAGCTACATAAGAACATGTGGTACCTTACTATACCTCTCCCAGAAGAAAAAAAAAATCTTTATACATACTGTATTAAATTAGATGGTTTGGAGAAGAATTGCATTGCCCTGAAGAGTAGATTTATGAAAAGACTAATTCTTTGCAAATCCAGTAGCATTCTAGACTACTTTAATGTCCAAATTTGTCCTAACTCTATTTAACTACTACCATTTTCATATAAACATTGATAAATATTGCTAAGAACAAAGTGCTGAATGTCTTTTTTATGGTACCAGTATAACATAAAGGCTTTACCATTTCCCTTATCCTTGGGGAAGTACTCAAACAGATAAAATAATTAATAATGTGACTTACTAGCTTCTACAGTAACAACAGAGTATTTGTTAGCTGTACATCTAGGAAGATTTCAAATAAATTCAGTAGTTCTATCTGTAGTTCAATTCTTTGAAGGAACAAAAAATCCTGTAATTGGATTTAGTCATTGAAAAAAAACTATTTCACAGTTAAGAAGGGAAATATGTAGCAAAAACTGTTTAGCCACATCTGTCATTAACATGCAGTAAAATGAGCTAGATACTATGCTTGGCTTAACCATCATACCTTTATTTAAGCTCTTTGACCTGTACATTTGACTCCAGATAAGAATCTGAATAAGTAGATGATAACAAGCTGTATAATAGACATAGGGAAAAAAGCACCTCGACAAGACAGTGGGAGAAAATGATTGATTGACTTTGTGTTCATTTGATAACCTCAGGAGGTCAAATACAAGACAGGCTGCAGATCTTCAAAGTCTAAACAATGTACACACTCTAAGAGCTATGTTCTGTCTTCTGAGGAGTCTGCCTGGGACACTAGCCAGAACAGCACTGCAACAGCACCTGACAGATAAAACTAAAGCATGAATCATAATCTCTCTGGTCTGCCACTGAGCTGCATTCAAGTTGTAGCTTTAGGATACATTACAATTTATAATTTGATGGCATGTCCAAAAGCTAATTATCCTTTAATTTAAAACAGTGTTGTGAGAAGGTTATGTATTTTCACTGGGGTAGAAATGTGGGTTTGTGTGATGAGAACTGAATGAAGGGAGTTCAAAATCATAATGGTTTCTATTGTTTGAATTTAAATGAAATGCCAGATGGACATTTGCCAAGATAAGATATCATTCTGACAGAGCAGAACACTCAAGTATATCAAGCAAGCTCTTTGGACTGGTGTAAAAGAATGAAGGGCATTGTAACACTTAACAAAGTAGGGAGAATGTGGAATGCTTAAGAAACAAGCATTCAAAATAGCATTGATAAGAAATTTAAGTGGAACTTGCAATGTGGAATTCTTAATGTTTGAAACCTTCTTCTTAAATATGAGTAAGAAAGCAGACAAAGTAGACCTAGAAGAAAACCCATTCTAGGGAAGGAGGGTATTATTTTCATTAATGGTAGCATTATTGATAAGCTAATCATCCAAATCTACTTAGTCTACAATCTTTGAAGCTATGGAATTGGTGAATTCCATGGTAAGAATCATCCTTCCAATTTTCACTTTAAATACTGTAACAATCAAAGGATGATATAGCCTCAAATAGTAATATGATGTAGTTTGAAGTTCAATTTGTCATGCTGGTAATGGACCAGCTACTTGGATTTTTTTAGTAGGCTTGTCTGGGACGAGGGATAGACATACAGAAATCTTCAATCCTCATACTACCTTGTTATGCACGACTAATTGGTCATCTGAATCTAGGGGTAGATGAACTAAACACTTAGTAAATTGACAGCAAACTGCCTGCTTTATCAATGCCAAAAAAAAAAAGAGACCAATGCATTCTAGAGTTTTCTCTCCATGCCTAGCTGTGCAGCAGATTTATATGTCTTATCAACTGTTGTAATCCACAGATCAAAAGATAGAATAGTATAAAAATAAAACAGGCTATTCTATTTATAATTCTTACATTTGAGATATCAGGTTATGAAAGTAAAAGAGCTGCCAGATGTCTATGCAAGAATAGATATTTACTTTTATTCTCTTTGGTAGTGTCCATCCAGGACCTGACGTTCAATTAATCAGTTGCAGATATGACCAAATTTGTAAGAAAGGGATCTGGATTTTGATGCAAGTAGCCACCACTAAATGCAGCTCATATCTGGCAGTACTTTCAGTTAAATTAGTGATACGCATTCTCGATATCAACTCCAATTTAACACTGATCTTCAGCTGCAAACTTCTTTAAAAGCTTTTTACATATGAAAGTTTAACAAGAAAACCTGGGAAGAAATCCACTAAGAAGACACAAGAACAGTGGCATAGTATCTGCCAGGAACTAAAGATATCTATGAGAAATCTTGGCTCAGCTGAAATTGTTGTCTGGAATTTTGAGGCAAATTCATCAGCAGGCACAGATTGCTTTGTGCTCCTACATAACAATGAAAACAAAATATAGAATCATAGAATCATAGAATGGTTTAGGTTGGAAGGGACCTCAAGGATCATCCAGCTCCAACCCCCCGCCATAGGCAGGGACACCTCCCACTAGAGCAGGTTGCTCAAGGCCTCATCCAGCCTGGCCTTAAACACCTCCAGGGAGGAAGCATCCACAACCTCCCTGGGCAACCCGTTCCAGTGTCTTACCACCCTCACTGTAAAGAACTTCCTCCTAACATCCAGTCTAAATCTCCCCTCTTCCAGCTTAAACCCAGTCCCCCTCGTCCTAACATTACTAGACCGTGTAAATAGTCCCTCCCCAGCTTTCCTGTAGGCTCCCTTCAGATACTGGAAATATAGTCACAAACTTTGCCAGGTTTACATCTGCTTTGCTTTTCTGAGGGAACTAACAGCAGCCAAAGAGACCTTACAAGCCTGATCATTAATTGACTGGCAGTCAGGCACAGAGATCCTTTTCGAGAGTGGCACTGGGGGCTGGGTGGTAATTGCGCACGCTGTCGGGGAGAGCCATTAACAGATGAGGCCGGTGTCCCCGACTGATTTTGCCCAATTAAACTGAATCATGCAGATCAGTGACCGAGGAAAGATGATGCATGGCTTTTTTATCTCCAGCGTTATATGCTGAGGTATAGATCTGCACCTGTTTATCACCGCCAGCACTTTCTATTCCAGTCACTAATAACATAGTGTCAATTTATGTCCTCCAGCTGAAGCCTACATGTGAGATGTCAGGAGCTTGAACTCTATGAGAAGTTTGAATGGCCCTATGTTTTTTGTGTTATTGTACAGAGATATGGGATAAAAGACTGGCAAAAAGCAAATTCCTAAAGCGACTGGGGTATTTTGTTTTAAATTTTCAGTTACAAAATAATTGAAACATTTTTTTCCCTAAATTGTCAAAAAAAGTGCTGTACCCAAAGCAGAGGTGATGCTTATCCCATGAAATCCATATCCTGGGTGATGCATCCTACAATCCATTTGAAAGAATCTTGAACCTTTGATGTGTACAAAGGGAAAAAAAAATAACAAACTATTGGACTATTCACTCAGATTGGACTATTCACTCAGATCTCTGTAAGACGGGTACCACTCAGACAACAGTTCTCTCAGTTCCTCACAATGTAGTCAAGCTATGGAAGTGCAGCAACAACAACAACAAATCAACTGTGGTGATGATATTACAGATTGTATAAGCTTTCTCTGATGTTCACAAAGTGTAGAAAGTGTTGGTGCAGCAGGCACAGTCAGGGTGATCTTTCACAGCATGCTGCTGCTTCAGTTTGAAGTTCTCAGTAAAGAGCTTGGAAGAATTATTTCTGGCTAGTCCAATCATAGTGTCTTAGGTGTGCTGATGAATGGAGTTGCTACACAAAAGGTTCAGAAGAAACATTGAAATATCTGTTTCTAGTGCTATCAAAGATTGGAAGTATTATAAAGCTATAGTGACCCTTATAGAGATGAAGAGTAAGAACATCAGAGATAATGTGAGTGTTCTACAGCTGTACCTGGACAGTGGGAAAGCCAGGGAGTTAAAAAGAAACAGACAGTCCCAGAAGATGGTCAGGGTGAAATATTTCCTTCACTGTCTCCTGGTTTATTTCATTTTTAATTGTCAAGGAAGAGGGGTCATATTCTGATACCAGGAGGCCTCCACGTCACAAAACGTCATATACAAAGTAAGTCAGTGTAGGGGTGGGTTGTTTATTTATTTCACTGGAAAATACTAAGTTGCTTTATTAGATACAAATTTATTTTGAGAAGCAACTGGACATGATACAGAGGGTAACCAACTACGTACTAGCTGGGGTGCTGGATTTTTTTCCTACTACACAGAAAATATTTTGCACAAGTAAATGCGAGTGAACGGTCAATTTATTTGCTTGAAATCAAATGGAGATGAGATGAGTCAGAGCACTTGTAGAAACCAGTGATACAAGATGGGTTTCAGTTATACTGGGATGACTGCACTGGTGTATTTGGAAAGGCAAAATAAACAAACAAAACAGACACACTCTTCAGCTGGAAAGCTCAGATACATTACTTCTAGATACCAGTCACCTTTGTGAATGTTTGCATTCAGGTGCCCATAAAAAGACTAAATTATGTTTTCATAAAAAGCTATTGCTGCTGGCTTTCATGACTTTTTACTGCAAGTTAATATTATCCTGTAGCTTGCAGTTGCTGTAGCCTCATGGTGCTTTCAGCAAATTAGCTAAGTAAATTCTTAGAGTTTTTCTTTTCCTTTATTCTTTTCCCCCATCATCTCCTGAGGCTGCCCTTGCGATGCTGAAATCCACAGAATCATGGAAATATTCTCCTTTATTGCATCTTGGCTCCCTGCTTAACTAGCATCTGAACACTGGAGTTTAGTATTCAATACTCCTCCAGTATTGAACCAGCTGAGGAACCATCTTTTGGTAGCTAACAGGATCAAATTTACTGTCTTAATTGATTCACACACTTTTTTCCAGGACAGCGTTATGTTGTTACCCTAAAATAAGCAGTGGGTGCAAGTTCTTTCTTGTTTAAACCTGCTTCTAAATTGTTTGTGTGTGTTTCTAACTTAGCATTGGACTAAGATATTGAGTTCTTGTCTGTCACAGAATTTTTCAGTGACTCGGCTTAAATTCACACGCTCATTCTAGATTTTAAAGAGGTTTAAATGGATGCAGACCTCTTAGTTTTATCTTTTTTGTGTTTTTCCTCTTTCTTTTCCAACTGTGTGCTAGTTTGAAGCTAGCTAGAATGTTCTGGTGAGAAGGATTAGATCACAGATGCAGACCTCTTAGTTTTATCTTTTTTTGTGTCTTTCCTCTTTCTTTTCCAACTGTGTGCTAGTTTGAAGCTAGCCAGAATGTTCTGGTGAGAAGGATTAAATCACAGGCTGTGAAAGAGAAACAATGGTGATGTCTACTTCATTCATAGGCTTGCTGAGAGGTATAAGAGGAAGAATCCAAACATAGATAAGGGAGTTGCTCTTTGTCTGGGCTGTGGGCTGCATTTTTCTGTCTAACCTCATCCTCCATCTCTCTGATTAACCCACCTGCTTCCTAACGCCCCTGGCCGAACCTCCAATCTTCCCTGGGGCACAAGGCAACATCTGGGGTAAGGTTGAGGGGTGGGAGAAGGTGGAAGGGCAGTTGGGAGCCACTCCTGGGGACTCAGGTTTCTGAGAGGGGTGCTGCATTTCTGTATTACCTTTTACCTTATATATTTCTGTATATAACTCTAAATATCTGGTTGTATATTCTGCTAAGATGTAAATATAAGCTTCGTTCAAATTTCCAGAGCCGGCTGAGTCTAGTCTGGGTGATTTCCAAAGTGGGGAGGGGTGGGTAACACCCAAACCACCACAACCTGGGAAATAAAACAAGCAGATGGAATCTGAAGTCTTTGAGAACAAACTACAGGGAATAAGTTTTCCGAGGGTGTGCAAAACCAAACTAGAGGATGATTTGTAATTTATTGCTGCACTGCTGAGTCTGGAGTAATCGTGTCACTTCTGAGCAATCTGAGGAGGCTGGGTGAAAACACACATTAACACAGGAGAAACTGTGATGTCAATCTGGCTGGTTCCCACAAAAAATTGCTGATGTGGAAATAATAGAAAATTGTTATTTTTCTGGGTGATGTTAAATTATGCATGGATTAACGTATTAGAAATGAATAAATTTACAGTTTTTCTGGTTAGAAACCAGTGTTAATGGATGTGAACACAACATTAAGAGTGACTTCTTTATTGCCAGCCAAAGTATTCAGACATAATTAAGGCACTCCATGGTGTTTCTTAATGGATAGTGTTAATTTTGGAGCCTATCTGGGTTTGCAGAAATTACTCACTGGATTAATAGGTGCCAGCTGTGAGATAAGCCACTGACAGCTTCTTAAAAATACTGTTCTTTCATGCTGATTTCATGTAAAGCTAATCATGGCACCATTTTGCATTCGTTGCCAAAAGCTAAATAGAAAACCACCACTTTGCTTTACTATTGTAAATATTTAACTGATGAAGTATATTCTCCAGCTTGCTCTTGTTCTATGCCAGAAGAAATAATCTTTAAATAATCATTCTTTTCTGCCACGTTTGTGTGAGGAAAAGAATATGGTTAGAGGGTCTTTCACTGATTCCGAAGCTTCATGGGGCATTTCTCCTCAAATTTTCACATTTAAAATCACCTGAAGAAAAATGTTTATGCAAGTACTTCTGAAAAGCAAAAGGTGAGTGATCTTGCAGTTTCACCACCACTTTATACAAGCTAATTGTGGGCTGTCTCCCAAGGAAACACTGCCCTTCTCTGCCCAGAGGTCCATTCCTGAGTTCCTCCTGCCTTGGCTGCCGCAGGGCACGGTGAGCTGGATCAGCTTGCCAGACTCACTGTAACTGCTCTGCTTGGTTTTCTGCAGAGTTCATTTTCCTTGCTCTCATCTGTGAGTTAGTCTAGCTCAGCCCACAGATGTTTGATTTGAAGCAGTGTGAGCTTGTAACCAGAGGCAAGGAGAGAGCCAGACTGTTCTTTCTAGACTCCAGCAAGTCAGGCTTCATTGCACACATCACAGGTCAGCAATATAAAAATAGACAGTTTGAGCAGTAAGACATCACTGGAGGTTGCATTGAAAAATCACTCAAAAAAAGACATTTTCTTAATGGCAAAAGGACATGAATCTGACCTGTGATCAAAAGACAGAAAAGCCCCCAAACAGGTAACCTACTTGGAAGCAAAATGGTCTTTGTAGATTATGACTTATTTAACAGCAGACATGTAAGTGGTGCTTCACAGACACGGGATTTGATTCCTGGCTCTCACAGTCTAAAAATACATCACAAGATGGAGTCACAGAGACCAGTCTACATCATGGGGTTGTGGTCCTGAAGGATCAGGTCCTGTATTAAATAATTTGATGTGACAGTAGGAGAACTGGCCCAGACAGAGACCAGGCACATGTGCATTAGCTTAGAAGAATACAATTACTATCTCACAGCCTGCTGATATAAGAAGCAAAGGCCTCGCTTTCTCAGGGTTAATCTTGGCCACGTGCCCCCACCTTTTCCCACTTTCTAGCCTCTGTCTGACTCACAGGTAAGACAGGTCAGATCACTAAACTAGATTTCTGCCAGCTCGGTCAGTAGGTGCAACAACTGTGGGGCCATGTGAGTAGTAACAACAAAGCAGAAAGATTAGTAGAGTGGAAACTGGCTGCCGGGCATCCAAGTGTCTTGGCTGTCACGGGAACTCTCCCAACAGTTCTCCAAAGCTCTAATTATTTGTATTCACTTTACAGCAATCAAGACAGCAAACCTGTAGCTGGTCATTTTTTACTTTTAAAGAAATCATACAATGACAGGATAATTCAAGCTGGAAGGGACCTCACCTGGAGTACTGTGTCCAGGTCTGGAGCCATCAATAAAGGAATGATATGGACCTGATGGAGCGGGTCCAGGGGAGGGCCATGAAAATGAGCAGAAGGTTGGAGCACCTTTGCTATAAGGACAGGCTGAGGGAGCTGGGGTTGTTCAGTCTGGAGAAGAGAAGGCTCCCGAGACACCTAATAGCAGCCTTCCAGTACCTGAAGGGAGCCTACAAGAAGGATAGAGAGAGACTGTTTACAAAGGCCTGCAGTTATAGGACAAGGGGCAACGGCTTCAAAGTAGAGGAGAGCAGATTTAGATTGGATGTAAGGAACAAGATCTTTACTATGAGGGTGGTGGAACACTGGAACAGGTTGTCCAGGGAGGTGGTTGGGGTCCCATCCCTGGAGATACTCTAGGAGAGGCTAGACAGGACTCTGGGCAGCCTGATCTAGTTAAGGATGCCCTTGCTTACTGCAGAGGGGGTTGGACTAGATGACCTTTGGAGGTCCCTTCCAATCCAGAACATTCAATGATTCCATGATTCTATGATCTCAGGAGGTCTCTATCTCCTGCTCAAAGCAAGGTCATCTTTGAAGTCAGACTGTGTTGCTCAGGTGTTTGTCCTTTCTTGCTTTGAAAAATCATTCTCTTAATTTTTCATGTTGCACAGTTCATATGAAGCTTCTAAGATTTTCCAGGGCAAATGTATTTCCTATATCACAACATCAAACACAGCTTTAGCAGTGAATAAAACTATGAAAAATTACCATTGTTCTTCTCCTGTTTGGGCTGCTCAGGTGTAGGCAGAAGAGCACTCTGCAAATGCCTCCATGCAAACAGTGCACTGGCACACTCATAGCCTACTCTATCACCCTGGGGGTGGGGGCACTTAGTGCCATGGTCTAGTTGACTGGCTAGGGCTGGGTGATAGGTTGGACTGGATGATCTTGGAGGTCTCTTCCAACCTGGTTGATTCTATGATTCTATGATCACGAGGCACCAGTTCTTAGGGACCATTTCTTAAGGTCTGCTGAGAGACTTACGAAATCCCACCCTGAGACCTGTGACTTTGCCTTTAAACATTTCAGTTCAAATGAGGCATATGAGCAAAGCCACCTGCTCACCCTATTTAACCTGGAATGAATTATCCTGACCTCTGAAGTGGAAGGCAGACTCAGCTGGTGGGTACCAGGGCACAGGAGCTTTTCCTGGTGAAGAAGGAGGTGACTGTGAACTGTGCAGAGGGATAACTCTTCATTGCAGCACATTTAGATCTGGAAAACAGCATCTGTCCATAGCCTAGGACACACATAATGTGATTGTACCTTCTTTGAGAAGCAAGGAAGCTGCTTAAGAAGAACATTTTTCAGGTAGCAAAGTCAGCTACCCAGAAGTTAGAAGATGCCAGCTGACTATACGACCTTAACCTGGTCCCCTGCGCAGAGTGCATTATGCAGCATCAGCAGGTATCGTTCCTCCACGGGATCTCTGGCTGGTGCAGTGCAGAATGCAGATGGAAAATGAGTAATAAGAGGATCTTAAACTTGCCACTTTCTAATGTTCAAAAGCTTCACCTTGGACCTTATATTCCAATTAATATTCCTGTAATGTAGAGCGTTATGTGCAGTATGCATGATGCCTGTAGACACACCTACATATACTTGGGACCAGATCAGGACCTAAAAATGAAGTAAAAATGTCTTGGAAAAGACTGAAAAATAAAATAATTAACAATGAGATTTGAATTTACCTCTTTTTACAATCTTACAGGGTCATATTAAACAATTTATATAATACATAGCAAATCAGTTTATCACTGCAAGTAAACCAAGTGTGACAGAGTTTGGATGTGACTGAATGAACAGTCACATGTGGAGAAAATCCAGGCAGCTGTCTCCAAATAACCATTAGTATTCCCAAAGGCAAACAGACAAGAGAATGCCCTAAGGCTCCTAAGAGCCAGACCCTGTGCATTTCAGAAGAAGCAACACTGAGGAAGCTGGGATGAGGGCATCAAGCTGAGAGGAGAGCCCACATACAGTGATACCATTTGGCACTAATGCTACATTTTTTTCCATCTCTCTTCATTTCTTCAGCTTTTGAGTCTGAAGTAAATTTCAGAAAGCAGTATGTGCTTAACATCAGCCACACTGAAAATTTTAGATGTTTAGAAGTCAGAGCTGTTTTCAGGTAAATATTCTTATCCTCCTGTAATTTTTGTGTAAGTCTAACAAATCTGTAGAATGAGCTTAAAGGTGGGAGATATCTGTCCTTTACTGAATTCAGCAGCGTTGCTGTTTAGTCCTCTAGTCATTTACTGCTTTGTGGGTGAGATACAGGGCCTCAATATTTTGGCTTTTATTTTGTTCCCTAATTACTATTAAGAAAATGGAGGAACTAGAATTAGTCGATAAGAATACCAATTGGATGAAAAAGTACAGTGGGAAGGTGGATAGGAAGTTTCCCACTGATGTGGTGTGATTAAGATTTACACCACTGTTTTTAACAAGTATTAAGTGACCATGCAATGAAAAACTCAAAAGGTGCCTGCATTTAATCAGAAAAACACACACAAATTATAAAAGATATAAACCCATGTGACATAAATAAGATGTCTTTACAAATACTATTTTAATCCAGATCAAGTGTTTGTCAATTAAGAGCATTAACTGGGGACACAATCATCCTAACTGGCATATGCATTCATCTGTGGATGCAGCCTGGAGGGGTGGTGATCAATTATTCAGAAAGGCATTTTTTGCCGCCTCCACCTTTCAGAGCACATCATCTGCTAGATTGTGATCAACAGCAAATAAGAAAACTATTAATATTTCTTAGGCAGAGCTAAGTGAAATTTTAATTTTCACAGTATAAACTACTCTGACACTGGGTTACAGAAGATGCATGAGTCTGTCTCCTTCCACTCTCCAAAAAAGGGCTGAGATGATGGTTTCCCATTCTCCTAACACCCTGTGTGCTTTAGCATTCAACCCGCTCAGAAAAATGACTCTTCCATCACATATATTGTCACCTCCTCCTCCCCCAAATCTTTGCTGTTTGTCCAGCAGCATATTGATAGAGAACAGCTCTCTCCCTGTGCACTTTTCCAGTTTTGATGTTGCCTAAGACTGCAGTCAGAGTAAAGTGGATGGAGGTAAAGAGGTCAATGCTTCACACACTCATCAATCCCCCTTATCTACCTCCAGCTCGTTTCTCTTGGGTCAGCCCAAAGGAAACTATCCCACTAAAAACCTGTTAATTTCCTGTTCGATGAGGCTAGCTGATTCACCCTTAAATTGCATAATCTCTCGGTATCACGCAAAGAAAATAACAGGGACACATAGGCGTGTGGACCTGAAGACAAAAAGACTGCTGTATTTGGTGGCAGTCCACAGTTGTACCAAATTAAAAGCAGTGTGAACCACTCTGGAAGATGAACATGTTGACCACTATCTCTCTACTGGGGAAAATACAATATTAGAAGGTAACATTAGAAGATGTCTCTGGAGACTTTCAAGAACTGTCTAATGCATCCCTTTGCAACCTGCAAATTATATGGTCCTGCTCTGACAGTGGGGGGTTGGACTCGATCTCCAGAGGTCCCTTCCAACACCTAACATCCTGTGACCCTGTGAAGGTGACATTGACTTTTTTAGTTTGCCTTTCATTGGTTTTCCTTTCTGCTGGAGCTGGATTCTTTTATGCACTTCAGAAAGGAGATATATGTAAAAATTCCTTCCAGTTAAGTGGTCTGTGTTTTCATAAACTACCACTATCTCATGCCTGGATGAATCCATGCAGGGCTATTTCCATACTCATTCTCTCACTTACAAAATTAGTTATACTTCACACCTTTGTCTTTTAGCACAAGGTAGACTCTACTTAGGGGGTTTTGTGTAGCAAATAGCTTCTTTTGCCTCGTAACAGGAAAAGCATTCCAGAGACCATTATAAAACAATCAAGATCGTTAATCCTATTCTTCTCCTCTGGGAAGTGCTTTACGTTTCTGTTGCTCCAGGGCATCCATCTCTTAGAAGCGCATATTCAGCATTTTCCTCCTTGTATTTCTAGTTGTGGGTAAAGTCAGGTATGGAGTAGGGCAGTGGGTGAAATGGCAGTATTTCTTCGTAATTCTCATTCTTTACTAGGAGGTTAGGGTAAGAACAGGAGGACTTTCCGAGGCAGCATTTCAGTTGATTTTCTTGTGGGCAGTTATTGCATCTGTATTGTCTAAGTGCATTTGCTTAGCATCCTGAAAAGGCCTGTTTTCTGCTACGAAATTAAAAGGATCTGGCAGTTCTGTAAGGGGCTTGGTAGCTCTTTAAGAAGCAAACTCTTTTTTTTTTCTGCCAATGAGGAGCTGCTGCACAACAGCTCCTCTCCATAGCCTCAGCAGCATTCTTCCTAGATGTACTTTGGATTGAAGCTGGCAAGACTGAAAGTATGACATTCCTATGGCCTTTCCTGGGCTCTGTGTGGGTGACAGTGCTGCTGCTGGATACCATGGCAATGGAGAGCTGTGGTGTAAGGCAAGATCCAACGAAAAGGTTGCAGATCCACTGCAGTACAGGAAGGAAAAGGATGTGCACGTCCTTAGGTGCTTTGAAGAATCACTTTTGCTCTTGGCCAAAACATTTATAAGTGGGCAAAGAACTGACCAAGAAAAGACTTGAGGAAAGATATGGATGCTCCAGTAAAACCTAGGTGAGAAAAGACAATATGTGATCTATCACTAGACCCATCAGCAAATACTTAACCCCTTTGGGAACACTTCACCTTTTGGAGTGGCTTCCTATTTGATCAGAATTTTGTATTACGTAGCTGCAATATTTTGATGGGGTGCAAGGCATTCCAAAGTCAGACTGAATGCTTTGCCCGGCCGTGACCCACAGCCCTTCAGCCCGTGGTGCTGTTCCACGGAGGTGGTGGAGTCACTGTCCCTGGAGGCCTTCAAGAAAAGACTGGATGAGGCATTTAGTGCCACGGTCTAGATGACCGGATAGGGCTAGGTGATAAGTTGGACTGGATGATCTTGGAGGTCGCTTCCAACCTGGTTGATTCTATGATTCTATGATCTGCACGGCATAGTGAAGGAGCCAGGAATGGTGGGCAGACCCCAACACTTTACGTCACTGCTCTGTAAACTGCTCTTCAATTTTCTCTGCTGCATCTTCTACAATAGATTGTAAAGCACCATTGTCAGAGGGAGTTATTAAATAAATAAGAGTAGGAAACTGTGCGTCATGGAGCTTGTCGCTTCTGTCAGGGAGGAGAGGAGTGAAGGAGAGGTGATAATGACAGTGGCTGCCTCCAGGGAGGGAGGTGGCGACAGCAGAGTGGGGGTGGAGGGTTGCGAAAGGGGCGGAGAGTTCAGATTATGGTGAAGGGAGAAAAAGGATACAGCACAGTCAAATGAAATTGATAAATGTCAAGCAAACAAAGAACTTATTAGCAGTGAAGCAAAGTTGAACCACCCAAACCTGTAAAACTGAGGAAAGGAGAAAAAGTATGAAAACATTCTCATCAATATTCCTAAAATAGGCACATGTCAGCGCTCTCGGAGAGGGAAAAAAGGTAACAGGGAGGCTTCGATCTCGTCTGCTTCTCTGATCTAGCCAGCAGTGTGCCCACGTTCCCACGCAACGTGACTGTAATTACAAGCTGTCATCTCCCAAAGCAGGACCTTGAAATTTTCATCATATTGCTCTGCAAACATACAAGAAAAGCTGCAAATTTGTTAAACGACTGCCTCTTCTCATCTAGCTGCATCATTATGTAGCACCGTGAATCTATGCGTAATGAGAGTGTCTGCGTTTCCAGTAAGTAGGACTTGATAGTATCACACAGCCAGATAAGAAATGTAATGAACATGACCAACACCTCACCGGGTTTACTGTCTCTTGATGTCTAATGGAAATTGTAGCTGCTTCCTCTTTAAATGATGAGCTCACACAACGCTCTCTTTTGAATTAACAAAGTCTTGAAGTGTAAGAAAACATTTAAAGAACTCTTTGGTTTTCAGTTTTGTCACTTATTTGTGCTCAAGAGTCTGTTTCTCATTCTTTCCCCCACATGCTGATAAACTTCATGCTGACAGACTGAAGGAGTTGAACTCAAATGAGCCCTGAAAATACGTATTTCAGCTTTGGCATTTATTATTGTGGCAGTGAATATCTCCCCCTACCACTTCACCAGAGGACCAGCTAGGAACAGATAAGATTGCCCTCAATCTGAGAACACTGAAGTATTATAAATATGGTATTTGACCTTGTTAGTGCTGCGAGGTTATTGATAGTTAGAGAAGCATCACAGCTAGAGGCATAGTAAAGCTTGTCGGGGACTGTGGGAAATGCAGTCTATGGCCCCAGGCTTCAACATAGCCCTGAAAGACAGGGGACAATTATTGGCTTTGAAGATCTTACAATTTGCCTCTAAGGAAAAGAGTCTTGTTTCGTTAGACAGAGACTTTGAAGATAAAAAGAACGACTAACAGAAGCCAAAATGCAAACCCCGGAACAAACAGTCCTCCTCCTCAAAACAAGAAAACATCCACCTCAACCAGCTTTTCCTGAAATATTAAAGTGCCTGTAAACCGAGTATTAAAAAACTTTCCATTCTCTAGGAAAGAGACAGAATCTATGGAAAGCTTAGATCAGCCAGGAAAATATGGTCAGGTGTGTGAAACCAGATTGAGGGCATTTGATCCCATTTTTATCTGGAAAGATGTAATTAAAACATTCTTCCTTGGAGATGCTTTTAGTTACCGATCATCTTGCCTTTGTCCCCACAAGACAAAGGTACATAAGCCTTGAGCACAGATCAGGTGAAATTGCTGTGATAAGCAGAGTGCAGAAGCCCGTGCCAGTGTAGAAGAACCATGGGGAGAAGCAAGGACTGAGCAGAAGGTGCTCACAGAGGTCATTGGAGGTAACTGATTAGCTCAGGAGCAGACAGAAAAGGAAGAGCTATTCTTACGCCCATTCAATATTCAGCACTATCAGATGAAAAGGCAAGCCAGCTGTGTCCTGCGTGGTGCTCATTATTCACGAGCTCTACAAGCGTATTTTCCATTCCACCATCCAAGGTTTTAAAGAGTGAATTGAATAGTATTGCATTCATGATAGAGCTCTGCAGAACCCCACTCGGTACAACTCATCAGTTTTCCTGTGAACTATTGAGAACAGTTTTCCCCAATAATTTTCACTCAGGCATTTAGACCATGAGGTTACTATGCCACAATACCACAACTCTTAATGAAGTTAAGATAAATGGTTTCTGCCACCTCTCTTTTACATGTAAAACCTGTACCCTTGCACAGAAAGACATCAGATTGATTACAGTCCATATTGACTTTTACTTTCCATTTCTTTGTTCAATAATTTTCATCCAGGATTATTATTCCATTTTTAAACCATGGATCTAAAACTCCTCAGCTTTCATTTTTAAAAACCAGAATCTGAGTGTGTGTTTATTTATGAATGCAAATTCTCAGAGACAACTCCTAAAACTGCCTACTGTCTCTAGGTACTCTGGAAAGCCAAGCAATTTTAATATCTAATTAATCCAATCATTCCCTACCCCTTTCTTTCCTAGCTGCAGATTGCACTCTGATAGATGTTTGCTAGCATTTCAGTTAACTTTATTAGTGAGGGTTGATTCCACCCAGGCTAAAGCACCTCTGCCTTTTCAGCTGCTGCACTGAGAACTCCTCTCCTTTAAAGAGTGGGTTGACTTTCTCACTGTTTTTTTTTTCCCTTCCTATGAACATACTCCTCGTTCTTTGTTATTAACACAACACTCATTACTGCTTTTAGTTGGATTGACTCTTCTGATTTTGCCCTTGTATCCTTGTGCTAATTACACTTAGCAAACTGCCCTAGGTTCCCCTCCCCCCCGCCTCCGGTTTTAGCTTTGTTGAAAAGTTTGTGGTTCAGTTAAGCTAGATTCTTATTGCACTCTTTATTTTATTCCACTTTTGGGTAGTTTGCAATAATGCCTTTGTCACAGCTTCTTTTAAAAAATTGCTATGAGCTCTGAGTTTGCACTTCTTACTGCTTCAGTTCTGCTGTGACACTTTTGAAAATGAATGGTATCAATAATAGTCTTACTAAGTGAAATTTGAGCCACTGTCTCTGGATGAGAGAAACAGATTTGGAAACAAGACTGAACTTGTTGTTGTGTGGGATTTCTTCTCAGCAAGGTGGCTTCTTCACTTCATGTGACCTTCCTGTTTCTTAACAAACTATTCATGCCATGTAAATGGTAGCAGCCTACTGAGGCTCTTTGCAGTCTCTCACTTCCCTTCTGTGACTGAAATTTGGGTTGAAAAGCAGTTTCCTTAAATCAGTATTCAGTTATGGTGGCAACAGTAAAAAACACAAACATTTGGGAACATCCTGAGTGTGGATCTATAGAAATACAAATCAAAATGTGGAATAACCAACTGCAGGTTGGCTTATTCTTATTAAAGGGGACAATCACCTAATTATTATCTCTAAGTGAATTAAAGTGCAATAAACAAATGGAATAAGCTTACAACACTATCTTTGAAATCATATTAAAATACCACAGAGATTTCCCACCACATCATTTTCTGGTTCAGAAATAAAGATATGATTCTAAAGCGAATATTTTTCTGTCAAACATCAGTAGATTTCCACAGTGAAGTCTTAAATCTTTGAAAAGAAGGGAAGGAAGAAAGGGAAAAAAGATAATGAAACAGCTATTAAACTCTCAAAGATAGCAACAGAAAAAAAAGACACTGCCTAGCATAATATTGTATCACAAAATGTATCTTTTAAAACCAGTTCTCAATGAATGATGCACTTAACACTCATGCTGGAAGCATGCATGAAACTCATATACTTGAGTATTCTCCAAAGGAATATGTCTAGACATTTGAAATATAGTTTATTGGCCTCTCTCAATCAGCTGAAGCCTAAGTATGATACATTTGTCATCAAACATGGCAACAAACATTAGCCTGTGTGATTCACTGTTGGTTTTACTATGATTCAGTTAATGATGACCTTATACATTTTAATGATCTCAGTTAATTCAATTTAACTCATTCACATCATGCCAAGGAACCACAACAATTATATTGCATGAAAAGGGAGAAAAAGAGATGACAAAGGAAAACTTCCAGGCAGCAAACTTTTGAATTAATTTATTCTTCCTTATTCATTATTAATGCAAGTAATTTTAGAACGAAACATAGGATGAACTTGTATTATTAGCTGCTCACTTCAGCTTACTAAGGTTATGTCCATTTTTAAACATTTTCCATTTTTCTGGTTAATGAAAAATAAAAAAAAAATAGGAGTGCTAAACCTGACAGAAGATAATCAAACCTCTCACATTATTAGCATTTTACTGAAGGAAAAAGAACCTCAATGAGTAAAGTTTCCTTCAGCTGTAAATCTGCATCTCTATTTAGATACTAAATCAATTTTTAATAGAAGTGGAAAATCAATTGGCCAGAATAACTACATGAATTGCATAGCTGAAAAGCAGTGTGGGTTTCTTTATTTTAAGAATGCATCCTTCAAGTATAGTTACAATGAAACACCCTGAAGCTCATCTGTAGACTGGATACCAACACCTAAAAGTCCACAGAGCAGAAATTTCTCCATCTGAGAGATTCAGAAATCTAGAAAGGAAACTTTCATCATAGGAGAATAAATAGTAAGTTACCAATTAGGAAAAAAAACCCTCAGCATAAATCATATCAATTCTGAAGTGAATAGAGATAGAAGGACTTTGCCAGACAGTTGGAATAACTGGAGAAAGCTCTGAACAGCAACAATTTCATGCGGGAAGAAGAGACAAACAGGGAAGTAAGCCTAAAAGACACTGGTTTTCAGAATCATCATTAAGTCTTAGAAGCTTTTTATTGGCTAAAGAGCTGTAGAACAGTAGCTGGTGACACAAAGACTGTCCTTCGAGAAGTCATTTGGGACTTCATTTTTTTTTTTTTAAATCTGAGCTGCATCAACTCTTGCCATACTGCTGTGAAGTTTAGCACCTTGAGAAAATCAGAGAACTGAGTTCAGAGTTGAATGTGAAAAACAATTCTTCACTGCTATGCAAAACGACACATTTCCTAAAAAAGCCCTATTCAAATAGAGTTGGGAGTTAATCTTAGAGACTATTGCCTGTGTTGGTTTATAGTTGACCATTTTTTGCTCTCTTTGCACCTTATTCTGATGTTGGTCTCAGCTCTAACAATAACTCTGAGTCTCACCTAACAATTTTCCTTCCTTTTTTTTTCTTTTCTCCTTAATATTTTTTAAACTGTTGAAGCGCTCCTTTCTCTCCTAAGCATAATACATTGTCTTAATTTCCACAGAGCCACTGTGCTGTGTTCAAGCCTCTCATGTCAGAATCTATTTAAATATGACACCCATGTGAAAAAATAGCACACAATAAACAGTTCTACTAGCAGACAGGTGTCATTGTTCCCTAGGAGAAGCCAGTTAAAGCATGAAGATAACTAAACGTGAAGATGTAGCAAGTCCCATTTGCATGAGTATAATCCATGTTACACTTGTAAGTGACTGAAGTCAAACCTCTGCAGTTAGAATTTACACATGTATACTCCAGACAGCCACATGCAACTTAATCCTCATAACTTCTGATCTAAAGTACTGCTAAGAGGGAAATCTGTAAAAAGAAACCTGAAAGTGCTTAGCATAATTTATATCACTTATTCTGGATGGATATTTGTCCTACTCACTTTTTTGCCCTGTCTGCCTGCTTCCTGCCTCCTCTGGCTCTCAGCCCTAGAAGCATCCCGAGAATGCTGTTACAATAATTACTGATTGCCCTGTCCTCAAAGGAGCAGAGTAATCTTTAGCCTGCAGTGCTCCTACTATATTCAGACCAAGGGAGCTCATTGCTTTCCCATCAATCAGTTTTGCCATTTCAAAACTTTAAGTAATGATTGCACTCATATGAAATACTAAAGAACACCACAGCAAATGTGCAGCAAGTTGGTGGGAGCGGTAACATATTTGAGCTTGTTCTCTTTTAATATTTAGCAGGTATACAGCACATGTGCAATAGAGTACAAAATCCAGCAACCTAGCACAAATAACAGAAGAGTGAAAAAAAGGTGAAAGTTTTGCAAGGGCTACTTTGTCTTGAATTCAAGTACTCCATCATGAGCTTGACCTAAATTGTACAGCAAATGAGAGAGGATTCTGGACATCCTCCATCAGCTTCAGCTAAATTAAACATGAACATGAATAATGCCCTGCGGCTCTGCATTCTCTGGGATGCCACAGGCATGGGACTTACAGAGAATCCACCCTTGTGGCAGAAGTGTGTTCCAGATTCTAATTAGCTGAGTTTTCTCTGTCCAGATTTTCCTGAGGAAGCCTCCCACAGTAAAAACTCCTCTTAAAAGTGTTAAGCTGCAGTAGATGAAAATAAATCTACTGCTGAATTTTCAAAAACTTACTTTGGAAGAATGTAATTTCAAGGACTATGATCACTCGTTCTGGATACATGGTTCACAAACTCAAAACCATCATGTCCAAGTACCACATGTTCTAGTCTCTCCTAAATGCCATATGCTACTAAGTCATTTAATTTTATACACACCCTCCTGGCTCCAGGCTTCATGGGCAGATGGCTCTTTGCCACCTAATCAAATTTGCACATCAAGGGCATTCCAAGTGAGGTCTTTTATAGAACTGTATCCTCCTTTAGTTCTTCCCCCTTTCTTGAACGTTTGCACATCAATACAAATTTGTACTACCAAAAGGTTCATAATTTCCAGATGTAAGTCATTCATTCTTCAATTAAGTACAACATAGTATAAACACTTATATCCCATTCATTCTAAAAATACAATTCAGTGCCTTGGAACTTCACACCACACCCACACAGTTCTTAATATCCCTTTTGGTTCTATTTTGTGTCTTTCCTTCTTCCACAGATAAATCTATTAATTGGGCAGAACTCATCTATGCCCTCTGCCATCACATACAGAGTTATAATAATGCATCTTGAGTCCTGTAATCAAGCAACAGTTTTTTTTGTACTGCACTGAGATTGATGCAGTATCTATATTTGAATGTCTTCTAATATTCTTTAACTGCATATTGATAACACTGAATTTTCATGGATTAGCTCAATTGAATATAGGGTTGTGGCTGTTGCCTTTGATGGGCTCAAGTCAGTTGCATTTGATTCTCTAGAGCATTTTATTACTCAGACAAGAAACTTCTCATATTAGTAACTATGATATTTCTTCAACCTGCTGTGACCTACATTGCCTTACCCACTTGGTTAGATTTTTTGCTCATGCTTTTATCGCATTTTGCTGTCATGGTTTCTGTAACTCTTGACTTGTTGCTTTACCTATCACATCCATTAAATACTTGTATGGGCATGCATCTCATCTGTCTGAAAGCATAGCAGGTTAGGGTTAGCCTGGCACCGACAAAACATTGTTTGACAAGCCTGCACAATTCCTCCACTTAAGTAACACTGCTTTCTTTTGCAGTTTATCCCCTCTAGGACATGGTTTATACCTACAAGAGGATAGATAACAAGAAACAAAATCATCTACACTGAGAGCAACTAAGTCCTCCACTTTACACCTTTTTCCTCTAAATAAGGAACAGCGAGTTATTTTTTAATATTGCCATCAACAGCTACAGAAAAAAACCCATCCAGTTAAGATGTGTAAGATAAACAAAGTAGTTTAGCATAAACATTTTAAGGATACCTAAACCAGCTTTGTAATCTGTACTAGAAAGAACCAATCAACTATCCAATGTCAGTTATTTTAAGATAACGTATCTGGAAGATTGTAATTTGAAATATTTTTATGGACTTGTGATGGTCATCTAGATGTGATGCTTGGGGATATGGTTTAGAGGTGAACCTTGTAGAGTAGGGTTAGTGTTTGGATTTGGTGATCCTGAGGATCTTTTCCAACCTGAATGTTTTTGTGATTCTGTAATATTATAGTATTGACACTGCAGATGTCAAACAGAATAAAAAGTGGAAATGAAGAGTTCTCTACACTAGTTACTTCTGAATGTTCCCAGCAGCATTTAATGCATCCCACTTTACATAACATGTTCTCCATCTAGATTTCCTAAGTAACCGAATATTTTGTGCCAGGAACGAATCACAGAATTAACCACGTTGGAAAACACCTTTGAGATTGTAAAGTCCAACCTATTGCCCAACACCTGCCCTGGTGCAGCTTGAGACTGTGTCCTCTTGTTCTGTCACTGGGTGCCTGGGAAAAGAGACCAACCCCCACCTGGCTACAACCTCCCTTCAGGTAGTTGTAGACAGCAGTGAGGTCACCCCTGAGCCTCCTCTTCTCCAGGCTAAACAACCCCAGCTTCTTCAGCCTCTCCTCATAGGGCTTGTGTTCCAGCCCCCTCACCACCCCTGTTGCCCTTCTCTGGACATGTTCAAGCACCTCAAGATCTTTCTTAGATTGAGGGGCTCAGAACTGGACACAGTATTCAAAACGTGGCCTAACCAGTGCTGAGTACAGAGGCAAAATGACTTCTCTGGTCCTGCTGGCCACATGATTCTTGATACAGACCAGGATGCCATTGGCCTTTTTGGCCACCTGGGCACACTCCTGGCTCATCTTCAGTCACCTGTTGGCCAGTACCCCCAGGTGTCTCTCTGCCTGGCTGCTCTCCAGCCACTCTGTCCCCAGCCTGTAGCACTGCATGGGGTTCTTGTGGCCAAAGTGCAGAAACCAGCACTTAGAGTTGTTAAAACTCATGGCATTGGACTGTGCTCATCTATCCAGCCTGTCCAGGTCCCTCTGCAGAGCTCTCCTACCCTCTAACAGATCTACACATGCTTCCAACTCGGTGTTGTCTGCAAACCGACTGATGATGGACTTAATCCCTTCATGCATATCATCAATCATGTCTCCTTTCCACCATATCTGCCCCTTTCCCACCCCACCCTGCATTTTCCCTTTTTCCCCACCAAATCCCAGAGCACCTGGGTTCTGTTGCAGCCTCCTCCCACCCCAGGTGTGACCACTTTGCCCTCCCTGCCCACTGCCCTTTATAATTGGCCTCAGGAAAGGCAGAAGCCCTAAGTTTGCCCAACTGGGCAGAGGGATCCTCCTCATCTCATTACTGGTGAGTCCCCATGGTGCACACTGGGTGAATGGGAGTGGGATCTAAAGGCTGGGGGGCCTGGTTGGCCCCCCGGTTATGCAGGAATAGGCTTGATGCTTGCTCTATCATCACCCATGGGTGCTGGCTGGGCCTCCTTTCATTCTGCCCACTTGTGAAAGTGTTTCCCTAATCCTGCTGGCCACATTGTACCTGACCAGTAGAGGCCAAATAGCATGCACAGCTCACCTTCCCCTGTAACGGTCATTTCTGCACGTTAAAACAGGGCTATCCTGGAGAACACTGTGACCCAGCAGCCAAAGATAAATTGTTTACAATTTGTTCCAGACATCACCCATTTAGCTACAAATAGTCCTTTCTATTTACAGTCCTTTCTATTGCTCTGCTGAGAGCAGCAACCTGAATATGCCAAGAACATTGTGGGAGCCTGCTAAACATGGACTGAATTTACTCCAGTGCCTCATAGCCACAACGATTTAACAAGTGCTGCACAGGCACAGTGTAATACCACTTATAATCAGTTAAGCTAATCATCCTTATCCCCCTTCCACAGCTGCTTCTTCCCCAAGGACAGGTAAAAGTCATCTTTTGAGACACTGCTTGGTCAGCCATTACAATACACAAGAAGTCCCACGACCCAGAAAGCTGTTTTGAAACTACAAAAGACAAAAATCCAGTAAGTGGATGTTTGCAGAGAGATCCAAATCTTTGGAGTTATTAAAAAAAATAAAATTGCCACTTAATTTTCTCCATGATCAGAGTCACAGTATTTGTATATATACATACACTACTAGCATTCAGCTTGCTAGCCTAAGATAGGCCCTCAAAGTACCGAAAGAAGCCCCAACAAAAAAAATCCTCATCTAGAAACCCTTGTGATTGTTCTAAGGATAATGGGTGGGTGTTTTACAGGGCGTTTTTTCCTCTTGTATCTTTTAGTAACATAGCCTCATTTATCTGGCTCAGAGCCATGGAGCCACCAAAGCTGTTTTCTGCTTCCTGAGCTGGTGCTTGACGATCCTGAACTCTGATGAAAGCACTACTCTATTGCTTACGTTTAGAGAACTAATTGCTTCCCGCTGGCCCTATTTAAATTAGCAGCCTAGCTAATACTCCATCTAGCTTCTCGACACTCAGATGGAAACTGAAACCATGCTGCTTGGAGTAGGTGAGGTCAGGCACAAACAGGAGGAGGTTCCTTGGCATTTAAAGATCGAAAAGGGACTTAGCTGACATCTTTGGACTTTTTCCAGAACAAGACAGCTGCATCAGCGGGTGCTCCAGGCAAAAAAATGTGGATTTAAGCAAGCAAAACAAGTACTCATGCTATCTAACTTTATCTAATGCTAGAGTTCTGAATTTCTCACTTAGAGATGCCTCATTATCTTGACAATAAAGAACAGAAACTTTAAATCATTCAGGAGACCAAAGTGCAAACATCCTATTTTTAGAAGTCCTTCTAGGATCAATTTTAGGCACCAGCTGCCTGCTTTTTAATCTTATTATCAGCCAAAAACTGTAAGCATTGTTAAACAACAGAAGTTCAAACAGAGTTAAGAAAAGTGTTAGAGGAAGATTATTTAAGGTAAGGAATGTTAGATGCCAATTTGGCACAGAAACAGGCTCGTTTTTACCAGTTTCTTTTCTTATATCACCTGCCGTTAGCAACATTATGCTTGCAACAAAAGAGTAAGGAGAAACACCACTGGGCCAGCTGTAATAGTCTAGACTGAGCTACCTCATGCTGACAAAAGCAAATCCCATGGTGAAAGCAGGGAGGCAGAAGCAGCAGAGTAGAAAGATACATCAACATGCTTCAGCTTCTAGAACAACCAAAGAGTGTATCAGGTCAGAACAAAGGTCATTTTTGTTTTCATTCCTTCTGATGAGACACCAGTAGCAAATGTGAAACAAAGTGTCTACGAATAAAACATTCCTAAACTGTTACTGTCTCTATATTTTACAGTTAAGAGGTAGCCAGTAATTTAGGACATTTCTAAGTAGAAACAGTACTTAAAATAGTTTTTATAAACATGACATTCCACATATAAGTATAATCCTCTTCACCCTATGACCCCTCCAAAACAAAAAAAAACTCAAACAAATCAAAACCCCAAAGTGTCCTAGCAGGAAGTTCTACTACTACCTCACACAGTGTAATGAAAGACAAATTTGAAACTTGCTGCCCAATAACTTCATTGAACTTTCAGTTCTTATAACCTTTCAAACATTCTCAAATCAAAGCCATGGCCAATGTTAAACTGGTTCTCTGTCACACTTTGGTTTTCCTTTTTAAGAATAGCATTCAATGTGGTACTGGAGAAGGTAACAAACCTCATTCTAAGTAGTGGCATAATCATAGAAGCATAATCATAGAACTGGTAAGGTTGGAACAGATCTTTGAAATCACCAAGGCTAACCATTCACCTAGAGTTCACAATCCCACTACTACTGCTAAGCTACCACTAAACCACATCCACATCTCTTAAATACTTTCAGAGATGGTGATGACTCCAGCTTGCTGGATAGCCCATTCCAATGCTTGATAACCCTTTCTGTGAAGAAATTTTTCCTAATATCTAATCTGAACCTCCTTTGGCACAACTTGAGCCTATTTCATCTTGTCCTGTCACTAGTTGCATGTGAGAAGAGATTGACCTCCATCTCACTCCAGCCTCCTCTGAGGTAGCTGTAGAGGGCGATGAGGTCTTCTCTAATATTTTTGTTTGTTGTCAGTGGTTAAGGCATGGTGTTAATCCGATTACTGTTCCCTCTACCTCCCCTCTCCCACAGGTGGGAGATAAAAACCAAAAGTGAGTAGTTCTTAGTTGAATTACATGAAATGACTTACTACTGTACCGTAGAGTAAATATCAGATATTACCAATATCTGATTACACCAAAAGAGACAGGGGAAAAGGGAAGGGGGAAAAAAAGGAGCATACAAAAAAATCAAAATACCTGGCCAGAACACTGCACAGGATGACTGCAAATACAACTGCCCAAAACAAAATTGAGAAGAAAGCCCAGCCCTACCCCTCCCTCTGATTACAACATCTCACAAGTATTACAGATTCCAGACAGTATTACTCACAGCAGTGTAGGGACATATATGATGTAGCTCAAACCACTAGTGTTGCCCCGGTTATTAGTTCTGGTCGTTTGTTTTTGTTGCTCTCCTGCTACTGAATCCTAACCTAGCACTTGCAGAGAAGCATGCTGAAAGCAGGATTGTCCTCCTTAACAGACTTTAGAACTCCTAACATGTGATGTAGTGATTTGCATTTATTAACACTAAGTTATAACCGTTGCCTTAGTACTTGGCCATTCAGTACCCAGAGATATTTCCAAAATTCAGTCAATGAAGCTTCAGATTTAGTTCATGTTATTTTCAGCAGAAAGTTGTGACCTAAGTCTTAAAAACATTCTTTGCATTACTGACCTTTCTATGTTTAAATCTCAGTATTTCTCCCGTCTTCAGTAGTTTGCAAGGAAAAATATTTTACTTGACTACCTTATTTTTCATTTCTGAGTTCTTGTGAAAGTGGGAACAGAAGACCCAAGAACAACCTTCTGAATGTGGCTGCTTTATATTGACTTAGAAGGGTTGTGTGTGTCCTTGCTTTGTACCCAGTTGCATATGTGAATGGAAATTGTTATTAATTATGAAAATGTAGTGCTGTATTAGGATTTACATCATCTAGTTTTGTAAGAAAACCAAGTGCTGATAAGCAACAGGAAGAGCTGAAAACAGGAAGAGGCCAGACAGTGTAAATGCATTTCTTACTCTGCCTCATAAAGATGAAAAGTTTGACTACACAAAGTGGCTGATAGAAGAGGGTTATCACCATATGCCTGTGGTTCTGGGAGTGACCACTGTTCTCCTAATGTTCCTATGAGGCAGGTCATCTCACCACTGAGAACCCTGCAGAGATTTATGGATGAAGACCCTATTTAAAAGTTCTGAACAGCTTCAGGTTTAAAGCAGGTGCCAACACACTGCTTAGACACCATGACAATTCCAAGTATACAAGAAAGGTGACTTTCAAGCATGTAGGAAACTCTGTGCATTTCTGATTTTGCTAGCAGGTTTGGATGCACAAGAACAAGGACTGTGATTCATGTTAGCTACAGATATATTTAAAACCCTGTGCATAACCATCATTTCCTCTTAGGCACTCAAACTGCAGTCAGGAGACACTGCAGTACAAACCCTTATCACAGCAAGAGACTTGCAATATCTGACTGGAGAATATTAAAACATGCACACTCGCATTTTTAAAGCAAGAGGAAGAGAACTACTAAGTCTTAAAAACACTCTGTTTCAAGACTTGACTAATCACTACATCACTTCTAACTTGAAAGTTCTATGAAGCTTATATTGTATGCAGGCTATACAACACTGAGATGCACAGCCAGTTACTAAAACTGAAAGATAGAAGATCACCACCTTAGTATCTTTTTGGAAAACAGATGATTTCAGAAAGCAAGTTGATGTGACAGGAATTTATTATATTGCTGTATGAAGACTTAAAAATACAAGTATAATGCCTAAGGTTGAAAATCAACCTTATGTAGAAGAACCAGTGAAAGATTCCTATGCTGCTAAAGAGCTAAGATGCTGCTTCCAAGGAGGCGATAAACAGACCAATATATAAAGCTAAGCAATGCTAACAGTGATCCCAAGAGAAACTCCACTTAGGAAAAAAAAACTAGGGAAACTCTCTCATGGAAGATTTCACTCACAGATATTTTTCTGAATTCAAGAGTAGAAATACATAATTTTCTTAAGAAGCTGCCTTGAAAGAAGTTTTGAGAGAGATACCAAAATCATGAAGGTTTGAGGGACAGAGTAGAACCACAACACAATTTCTAAACATCTTCGCACCAAGACAAATCTGTATTTCAAATATCTTTGAAGCACTTTACAAAATGTACACTATATATATGCATATACATCAGTATTATTTCAATCACTAAGTTCTTCCTCATCACTGAAATAAGCACTTTTCTTAATCCGTGGACGCTTTGAATCATCTGAAATTGAGGATTCTCCTGCAGTCTGGGTCCATCTTTGTTGTTCTTCTTCAATTTTGGCTTGCTACAATGAAAGAAGTAATATTAGCTAGGATTAAGAAAAATTGAGATGCATTACAAATCATAATGCTAATTATTAATATGCATTGAATTATTTAATATTCAAGAATTTAAAAGGTTTATCTCAATTTCCAGATAAACTATATGATGAACACACTAGAAAACACTTCTGAAAATAGTTCTCACACTCCAATGTTAAATCTTCTGCAGCAGTGCAGGCCTGTACAACAAAGTGCCCTTTGGGTTCAAAGAGATGAACTTTGCCCATGACAAACTTAGAGAATGACAGAGCAGCTGACATTGGAAGAAAAGAATGCACTGCACTTCAAATTGACATTACTGAATCAGCTTTGCTCTGCTAACAATCCTTCTGTCTGTTGTCTTTTATGGCCACTCAGGGAAAGGGTTAAAGGCTATTCAACTAAAAGTTTAAATAGATGATTCTGATTTTTACTGGGAAATATGCTATCTCAGTTCAAGTCTTTGGATGGCAAGAGAAATGGGAAGGTTTTACTTCCAGTTGTGGAATTTTCAGAGGAGATAGGGGATAACTGTACATATTTGCATTTTTTTCTTTTACTGCATCATGTCAAGGTGTTGTATTCATTACACTTGTATCCAGAACAAAACTACCTTAAAATCTCTCAAGGTGTTTTTATGGGGGAACAGGGGTACATGGGGAACAGCTGTGGACTAGGGAGCCAAGAAATGTGAACAAGAGGTCAGGCTTGGTCTGTGTACTGAAACAAAAGCCTGTAAAGAAGTACTAAAGAATACAGCTGTCAGAGTATCTATCTACATAACAAAAAATGCATTAGGTATGTTTAGAGAGGCCTGTTATGGACTACCTCAGGCAACAGAAGTGCTTCAGAAATAGACAGTGCTCAAGGTTATTCTAGAGTGAGGGCATAGGAGGTAGCTGGCAGCTCAATTAAGAGAGGAAAGAGCAATTTGTAAACAGAAACACTAATGGATCATCACAGCAGAGCTGTCAGAAAAATAGAGCGCAAAAGGAGCTTGAAAGAAATAAAAAGAACTGCAATGAGCAAACATGGCAATAGTGAAACTGTAAAAACACACCCATAAAAACAAACCAAGAAAAGAAGTTGCATTTAAATAATGATAAATAACATGCAATGCTCCCAGTTTGTACCTGAACAGCTATGGCTTGGCTGAGGCTATCTAGAGCAGGGTCTTCTCCTTCTTCTTCACTCTCTTCTTCCTCCTCACTTCATTGTGCAGAGAGAAAAAAAATACAGCTTTATTTTAAGTGTTCAGTATGAAAAAGCTTCTTAAAAGTAGTAAGAGGTAAGTAATTACACATACACTTCTGGCTCAGCTACTTTCTTTTTCTTCTTCTTCTCCTTTTTTTTTGGTGGCTCTCGCTCTCCTAGCATATTTTTAGGACAAGCGTAACTTAAGTGACCTGCTTCCTTGGAGAGAAAGAAACATTGCTTAACAGAAAGCATTAACTGTATGTTAAAACATATCACAAAGAAAGTTAATGTAAGACAGTTCACAGGGGGAAAATTGGAAGTAATTAGATAAATGGAATGCTGAATGAGCACACAGAACACAAACTCTTCTCTCAACTTGCCATGGAAATGTAGACATTGGTGGTGATATGCACATTTAACTGCAAATTGAGAAGAAGCTATGAGTAAACTATATTTTCTTTGGCTGCTGAAATAGCTGAATACACTATGGTAGGGGTTATGCTCAAGAGAAGATATAAACTTAAGCATTAACAGTTTAAGAAACAGGGATGAGTCAAACATGTTTGCTATCCAAGTATCAATCTTCCATGTCATTATCTTCAGGAAAAGCAAGGAATTGCCTAAAACCCACACCTGCATTAAAAAAGCAGTTGTTTCCAATATTTATTTTACTGCCAACTGTATCATGAATTTCCAATGATACAGCAAAAACAGGTATTTGGAAGCAAAAACTAGGTTCTTGGAAATGGTACAACTATTATGCAAGCTGATAATATCAACAGGGAAAAAAAATAGAATTAACAGCACAGGCAGGATTAGTAATGGCCAAACTGAAAAATAAACCAGGAGACTGTGCTGGTTTTGGCTGGGATTAGAGTTAATTTCCTTTGTAGCACTGGCATGGGGCTGTGTTTGCATCTGTGCTGAAAACAAGTGTTAACAGTTAAATGTTTTCCTTGTTGCAGAGCAGTGCTTACAGAGAGTCAAGGCCTTTTCTGCTCCTCATACTCCACCAGCAAGTAGGTTGGAGATGCACAAAAATTTGGGGGGAGACACAGCCAAGAAAGGTGACCTCAACTTACCAAAGGGGTATTCTGTGCCATATGAATCATAGAATCAACCAGGTTGGAAGAGACCTCCAAGATCATCCAGTCCAAATTATCACCCAGCCCTATCCAGTCAACTAGACCATGGCATACTCAGCACATGAAGGTGAATGGAAGAATGGAGCAGAGACTGTTGCTCAAAGATTGTCTGGGTATTGGTCAGTTGGTAGTGAGCAATTATTTTCATCTGTACCACCTGTCTTTCTTAAGGTTTATTTCGTTGACATTTTACTTTTCATTACATTTATATAATTACTATATTTCAATTATTTAACTGTTTGTATCTTAACTTGCAAGTTTTCTCAATTTTGCTCTTCCAATTCTCTGCCTTTCATCCTGTTGCAGGAGGAGTGAGGTAGCGGCTGTGTGGTGCTTAGTTGCCATCTGAGGTTAAGCCCAAGTGGCCAAGAGAGCCAACTGCATCATGGCTTGTATCAGGAATAGTGTGGCAAGAAGGACAAGGGAGGTTATTCTTTCCCTGTACTCAACACTGGTCAGGCCACACCTTGAGTACTGTGTCCAGTTCTAGGTCCCTCAATTCAAGAGACATGTTGAGGTGCTGGAATGTGTCCAGAGAAGGGTGACAAAGCTGGTGAGAGGCCTGCGACACAAACCCTATGAGGAGAGGCTGAGGGAGCTGGGGTTGTGCAGCCTGGAGAAGAGGAGGCTCAGGGGTGACCGCATTGCTGTCTACAACTACTTGAAGGGAGGCTGTAGCCAGGTGGGGGTTGGTCTCTTCTGCCAGGAAACCAGCAACAGAACAGGGGGACACAGTCTCAAGTTGTGCCAGGGGAAGTATAGGCAGGATGTTAGGAGGAAGTTCTTCACAGAGAGAGTGACTGGCATTGGAATGGGCTGCCCAGGACAGTGGTGGAGTCACCGTCCCTGGGGGTATTCAGGAAAAGACTGGATGAGGCACTTAGTGCCATGGTCTAGTTGACTGGATAGGGCTGGGTGATAGGTTGGACTAGATTATCTTGGGGGTGTCTTCCAACCTGGTTGATTCTATGGATGGTTTCTGTGTAAGCCTTGATGTAGTTAAAAGATGGAATATGTAAGTTAAATTCTGGTTTTACTCACCCCACATTCATAACACTTAGATTTATCAAAGTAGTTACGCCTGCGAATGAATTCTGCTGCTCTTCCATTATCAATGGCAATACTTGCTTTTATTACTCTTCCAAACAACTACAGCAAATTAGAGGAAAAAAATAAAAAGGTAAGTAATTTGGGACTGTAAACCCAACCGTCTCACCATAACAACTTCCCACAATTTACCTGTTTGTTATTGAGTGCCCGAGAACAGTTTTGTGCAGATTCTTTATCCAAAAACAAAATAAAGGCGACTCCTTTGCTCTTCCTGGTGTCTTTGTCTTTCATAATAGTAACTCTGAAAATGTACAACCACATTATTGATACACTAGAAGAGGCATTTTTCCCTCAAAGGTGTCAGTGGAATCAGAGCATTTAAAGCTCACTAAACAGAAACTCAGAAGGACAGCTAACCTGGCCACATGCTTATGGGAGATGATCCAAGAAAAGTAGGTGGTGTCCTTCTGGATCCAGTATCATTCTTTATTCCCCTGGATTACTTGAAGAACAGAGAACATACCTTTCTCTTTGCAGACAACCTAACTGCAGCAAACTCGAGGTGAAATTAAATTCAGGAATAATTTTGACCATTGCTATTGTTGCTGAAAAAATACAGTGTACTGAACTGTATCCAAACTGAAACATCATTGTTTGTGTAGGATGAACCAACTGAATGGATTCCTGAGAGAAAACAGTGTGCATGTGCAGTACTGTCCTATAAATATCTCCAACTGGAATCTAAGCAGGTTACAATCTATGAGTTATTTTACCTGAGTCTAAAACTGAAATCAACAGGTCCAGTAGCACATTAAAAAATTCAAGATAGATTTAGATTAAAAAAAAAACCAAACAAACCCAAACAAATAATGTAAAAGAGTAACAAGAGGTGAAGGGAAGAACTCACACAACCTTAATTCTTTCAGTTTTAGCATCAATTGTGTTACCCAATAAACTCAAAACAGTGGGAAACAGGATGCCAGTCTGCATATGAAAATAAAAACAACTTGTAAAAGCTCAGGAATAAATTCTCTCTGTGTCCTCCACAGCTAGCAAAAGGTTCTGCCATAAGGCAAACCAAAATTCTAAGAGGTAATCTGGCACTCTAAAACCCAACATACAAACCCTGCTTCTATGCAGAGTCACAGAATATTAGAGGTCGGAAGGGTCTTCGGAGATCATCAAGTTCAACCCTTCTGCCAAAGCAGGATCACCTAGGGTAGCATGCACGTGAATGTATCCAGGTGGGTTTTGAAAGTCTCCAGAGGAGACTCCAAGAAGGCCTACCAGAGAACCTGTATAAGTAGTAGATGACCTCCATAGTAAGAAGAGTGTGAAATAAAAACCTACTAAAGAAAGACCAATTTCCCTCCAAATACATGCATGGAAAGATAAAGCTTAGAATGTTTTTTTACCAAAGCCTCTTGGACAAGGAAGTCTCCAGTGGAAAGTACTGAGTTGAAGTTTCATTGAAACTGACTGAAAAATGATTCTACTAATTCTTATTCCAAGTTACTTTTTCAAGAGCTCAAATGGAACCCTAATAGGACTGGTCAGGCTTCTCACTGGAACACTGCATGTACCAGTTAATAACACAGGCAGTGTAAGAATTAAGTGGCACAAATAGTTTAAAAGTCAGCAATTTTTTTGAGCCCTGGGAAGTTTGATTTTTCACTGAACAAACTGAGTTGAAATAACAATAATCAGGATACACTGGGGTGAGAAATGCGATACAGAAGAAAAGCTAGCGTGATTTTTTGAGTAAAGACACACTTCAGAAAAATAGTCTCTTAAAGCTTATTGAATTAAGTTCAAGCTGACCTAGATGGCATTGGAAAGCTCTCTGCAAAGTGTTTTAAAGTCCCTGAACAGAAACTCTACAGAAATCAAGCTAACATTTGAAAAGATTTTTCTTGGAAATATGTGACTAGCTGCAAATAGGAAAATTGATCCTTGTTAATTTGTTTCATAGCGAAATGGGAATAGCGGTAGAACCCCCTATATCTGCACTGTTTATAGTCAGGTCAGCTTGCAAAGAGGTGAAAAGGAAACAAATTTTGCTATATAAAAAAAAAAAAAGTAAAAAAAATTACAAAGGCAGTATTTTACACATGGTATTCTGTGATTTTTTTTTTTTTTTTTGCATTGTTTTAACTTGTGGCAGGGACTAGGTAAAACATCAGGAGACAGTAGGTACCAGCAAGTGAAATTTTTGCAAAATAATAGTATGTAATAATAACAGTACAGATAGAATTGCATATTCTAAATTAGGTACTTTCATATAGGATGCAGTATAGCATTTCTTCATAGGCATCTGAGAAGACTATTTCTATTACCTATGACAGCAAAAAAAGAAGCTAGAAACTATTAAAAAAGGAGGGAAAAGAATGCTACTAAGACATCTTTAAAATAAGTGACACATCATATAGCCAGTATTTTGAACAATTCTTATCCTCCTGTCATACAAGTTCAAAACCCAAGACAATAAGAAAACCCTACTACCAAACATTAAGAATATAGGTATATTACCAAATGAAAACATGGCAGTCAGAAGTGTCAAATTTACAGAGAAGAAGCACCTCAATGAATAAACACCTGGTTAAAGGTTGTTACTGCAATGAACTAGAACAAGTCAAACACCCCATTCTGGAAACAACAGAAACCTTAGATGTCTTGTACTGATCACTGCATGTCTACCCGAGCCCTACAAAAGGGTTTTCCTCTCAGTCAATTTAAAAAATAAAGAAGTTTTTCTTAACTTGCAGTGGGATTTTTCTGCCATTTGTCACCTGGAACGCATTCCTGAGACCTAGAAAACCTTGCATTTAACTATGTATCTCAGATTATTACAGCAGCCACATGTTAGAGTAGATATTTGCTGGTGTAGGGTTAAAAATCTGAAGTCTTGAGTCTTATTACTCAGAATCTTGTAAAAACTAAAGAAACAAAGCATCAAGTTCCTTACTGTAGCATTTATTTCTATCATTTTACCATAGAGGCAGGCGGTCACAGATATTGCTCATGAATATCCAACATATTAACAGCTATTACTATGCAGCCTTACATCTAATTGTAAATATAAAAGAGTCACAAGTCCCTTGAGAAGCACAAATAGAGGAATTATGCATTGCAATTGTGGGAACTATTTGTGTGAATCATGACATCCAGTTCACCCAAGTAGAAGCTCCCACTTTTAAACTTACTTGTGTCCCAAGCAATGTTCAGGGGAAGGGGAGCAACACTCACTAAAACAATTTTGTTAAAGGAATGCTGTTTCAACTATTTCAGAGAAAAGACCATTTGCATATAACAACATTGCACTTGCTCTTAATAAGTGGTTAGTGAAGCCTGTCCCCAACACAACTGTTCTTACTTTATGTGCTGTTTCTGAAAGAACTTTCAGTTGTTAAATTTATACTTTATTAAAAATTAATAGGACTTCAATACATTTCCTACGTAAATTATAAAAAGCACAAGACCTTCAAGTGAAGCAAAGACATAAATATTTTAAATGAAAGCTACAAAAACAGCAGGCTGTATCAGGTTACTTACTTGACAACCTTCCCATACTTGGAAAATATCTGAAATATTAAACAAAATAAAGACTTAACAATAGAAAATTACATTTCCGTAGTAATATCACAACAAACTTCTAAGATTTTTTGTATTTACACTCAAAATTGTCCTCAACAAGTTTAGTCTGAACAAAGCATCTCTTAAAAACTTACCCTGTACAGGTCGTTGTTTGTCAAAGCAAAGGGTAAATTGGACACATACACTGTGCTTTTGCTTGGTGCCAACCCACCACTCATTTTTCTGATGGAACAGGAAAGAGAGAAGAGTTAAATTGTATTCAAGAGATCAATTAAAAAACAGTTGCAAGACTTTTTGTTGTTTTTCAAATCTAGCCCAGACAGCCAGGATAAAGCTGCAGGAAAACACAGCTTTCATTTGTTTCATCATTTTACATGAAGTTTGTGTTTGTCTTCATGTGCTATGGAAGATATACATTCCTTTTCTTCTTCCCTAGATTCAAAGCATACTTTTGCTGTATGCAAGTCAGTTTGTAAGCCATGAAAATATAGACCTAAGATAGTATACTTAAAATAAATCTCTGCTGATTTGTGCAGTAAAGAAAGATTTAGGTCCAGAGAGAAACAATGCCCATCTATTAAGCATTATGTTCTATATTTTAAGTTACTGACCTTTGTTCTAAGTACCTTTATACAAATTTCAGTTCAGATGTGTCCAAAACAGAGTAAATCACAATTGGTTACAGATTAAAAAAAAAAAGCTTCCCAAAAGCCAAGTCCTATTTATTGTGGAGGGTGAAAAAGAATACGCTGATTTTACAGTGTATCTAAGATGCTAAAGCAGTAAGCATTTCCTCCTGTATCTATGGCTCAGGCTTCTACACCACTATGGAACCGCAAGCATTCAGAGCTGGCCATGGGCAGTTACCTCCCCTAGACACGTAGCACTCCCCCCTCCTCCTCTTCCTGATTAAGCGGCTGTATACTGGCAAGAACCAGAGAAATCTCAAAACCATTTTCATTTCCAGTCTTCTTTGAGCTCTTACAGCTAAGTATGTCTGGAAACAATAAATCAGTCGAAACATACTTGTAACTGCATACACACCATCTAATACTAGGTGAAGAGTAACTGATCTGATTTGAAAAAGAACAGCCTGTGTTTTTCCTCATGTTTGGACATCTCCCAAAATTTGAAGTGGTGGTAAAAGTCTGTGCAAAACACTTCTTCCCTTTGATCCGTTCTGTAGCCGTGGCTCACTCCAAGAGCTGAGCGAATGAAATTTAAGACCAAAGTAAAGCACAGCCCTTAGGTGAAGGCACAGCAAAAGCATTCCTCACACAATCCAATTACTACTCCCTTAGTCCAATTACTACTCCTCCTGCTGCCTCATTCCTGTCTTTTGGTACCTCTGCCTGATTTCCAACTGAGAATCAAGCCATTTCTTCAGCAAGATCAGATTCTTTAAAAAATGCAGACAAAAGCTGATGACAGGATAAAACAAACTGAAGTATTAAGAATCAACATCTGTTGTAGTACACAGTTTCTTAGGGACTGTTTGGTAGTTAATCTTAGCAGGTTGCATGGCCAAGTGCCAACAAAGTAACTAATACCACATTCTAATCCGGCTGTGGTTCATTTTCTGGCATTTCCTGACTCAGTCATCCGAAGACCAAATATTCCCCATAGTTGCTGACTATCCAAGTGTTTTGCGTCTTTCCTGGCACGCTTATTATATCACAATTCATTTGAGTGGCAGTTTCCAAGAGACTGAATTTGAGATTTTTCATGTTCAGAGACTGATTTTTGGCGTGAGCAGAAATGGCAACATAAAGGTTAAGCAAATGAGAACAGAATAAATTTGCAATGAAAGCCACACACTGCATCTGGTGTTACGCAGACTGGATTCATTATCCCAGATTCCTTGCTGCTTGGCATTAGTATCCTTGACAAGCCTAACCAGACTGACTTGGCAACATGCCAGGCAAATAAAGTGCATTTACCCAGATATACAGCGGATACATAGAATTTGGTGGAAGCTGCCTTAACACCGCACTACAGTACACGGCCAATGCTCATCAAATACATCACAACAGTGAAGGAGCAAACAGCAGAGTGAACCTCACATGGCTGTAGACAGCACTTCAAGTCTGCTTAAAAAAGGTGAGAAGCTAGTACACCCAACAGGAGACCAAGGAAGCCCTGCATTAATGAACAGTGAGCGTGCTGTGACTGGAGAGCAGTCAGCTTGCATATTCTGCAAAACCGCAATGCACACCCCCAAGGAGAAGGTGATACACCACGTGAAGGTTACTACAGACCTAACAGCTCAGCCAAAAGGAAATTACTGATGACTGCAAGCTATAGAATTGTCATTTTCAGCTGCACGCTTTTTCCGGGAGCCGAAACAGTGCACCCTGGAGCACTGGCTACCAGACAGCCAAGGCTGAGCTTTGTTTCCAGTTCCCTGGACAAATTTAAATGAAGTAGTCTTGCTGCTCCAACTGCCCAAATATTCTCAGCAATTGATATTGTTTAGGACTCTTGTGACAAGATTTCTTACTTCTACTGCCTGACTTGCCAGACAGAGTTTTATTAAAAGAGGAAGTACAGTAACTGTAAGACTATCGCATGCTCAGGTTCAAGATGGCAAAGGCTCAAATTTACCACTCCAGGAAAGAGTACGTCCCCAGATCTACAGGAGGACTTCCTCTACTAAATACTAAGGACTCACTGGGATCATTTATAGACATCTTAAGTCAACACATACACTAAGAGGTTTGCACAACATTTGAGCCACTTGCCCATCTAGTTAAAGGCCTTGTTGTCCTTACTCTCTTCTGCAGAACATTCAAAAATAATTTTCCAACAAAACTAATCTTTAAAAAAAGCATGTTAAAAAAGCATATTAAAATGCAAATTTCTGGTTATCTGCTATAAATGCAGCATCACAATTCTCCCCACCCCAATGAAACTTAACACAACGTAGTAATCTTAGCCAATCCATTAGACTTTTGCTGTTGTTTGCAATCCATCAGAAAGTCACCGCGGGGATACCAAGAGCCAAGACCACATAAACAGTAGCCTCCCTTCACTTACGGATGCCAACCTTGCCATACACGCATCACGATTATTGCTTAGACATTGCATAGCTGTGGGTTGTAGGGGCAGGAAGTTGTGGTGTGGTTAAAAATATGTAAACTCCAGCTTTATGCTAACACTCCAGACGAGACACATCTCATCTGGAAACTCGTCATTACAACACTCAGTCCTTTTATTTCAGAGACTTCCTAACTTCACCAAACTATCCCAAGAGTTTAACATTCTAATGACATTGTTTCTCATGGATGACAAGTCTCTCTGCTTTACAAATTTTCACATTACAGGCTGACAAAAAAAAGGCCCCCAAACTTCTCAGAACTATCTGAGCTTTCTACTTGCTGGTGACTCATTTAGAGTTGTACAAAACCTGGTTTCCACACCTTGCTAGGTATCTTCAACAAATCAAAATACGTATGTTTTACACCACATGTTTTTACGGGTCTTCTCTGATCTTCAGAGTATTCCCTGGTTAATTAAAGCATCTGCTGGAAGCCAATCCATCATCTCCATGGAGTTAAGCACAACTTCCATTAACGTAAAATCATCTCCCTAATATTAACGTCTTTTTTACTTGTCATCATCACCGTTTATATCTTTAATTTTCATCTCTCCGGAACACAAATTCCCTGCCAAACCCACAAAAGACTAAAATGAAGCAAGCAGCTTCGTCAGGCGTAAACAAACGCTCCTGCAACCCGCGGTACCCTCGTTCCGAACCACAGAGGCGCCGGCCAAGGCCCGGACTCCTCCCGACACCTGCTCCCGCGGCTACCCCCCTCAAGGAGACCCGACCCCCGATCCCCGGCTCCGCAGCGGCCTACCCGTCGCGGCGGGTCCTATGAGCCCGCGCGGGCGCCCATGGTGCGACACGACAAAGACCAACACTCAAGTACCGGCAGGCCGCGACACGCACCTCAGGTACACATCGCGACCCAAGCAGCACGGCGGCGCTCTTCCGCCGACGAGCCGCGGGCAGCGCAGGTCCCGGCCAATAGGCGGTGGCGAGGGTGGAAGGAAGGCGGGTAGTTCCGCTGGCGTCTGGGGAGCGCCGGAAGCAGCTGGAGAAGGCGCCCCGCTTGCTGGGTAGCGCCTTTGCCGTGCCGCGGGTGCCAGAGCCGGAGGCGGGTAAGCAACGGGGACCGGCCCGGGCTGGGGGAGCGGGAGGCTGTCTGTGCCCGCGGGGGCAGATGCTCAGCCGGTTGTCTGGCTCCCTCTTTCCATGGAGTGAATGTCGTAACTTCATCATGTCAGATCTGATTGCGTGGTCCTCAGCGTCGGCCAGCGGGCTCTTACGAAGGTGGTTTGCCATTTTGGCTCCCCTGTGAGGCGGTCGGCGTTGCGGGGCTTAGGCAGGGCCCTGCTTTCCTTCCCGGCTGCGCCCCGCGGTGCTTGGACGCTGCGGACACGTGGTCGGGTGTTTACGGAAACGTCCATGAGGCCAGTCCTGGGAGACAGCACCCCTGGGGGCCTTTGGAGCTGGGCCTCCTCTTCTTCCACGGTGTAGGGAGCCCGACTCGTGGAGCGGGATCCTTAACTTCTCATGTTCCCCAGAGGTTGTGATGAACGGAATGGCGGGACGGGGTGGGGCTGGGAAGGATAGTATCTTCTGGGCAGGCGGCTGCGGTGTTAGCACGGGGGGTGATTTTTGTAAGCTTTACCTTTTTACCCTTAAAAAAAATCTGTGCATGACAGAAGGTTTTGTTTTTCGGTTTAATCTGTGGTTTTGTTTGAGAGTTGCTTTAGACTTGAATAATTAGTGATGACTGGAGACCTTAAATCCTGCTGGAAGCACTTTCGGAGAGGCATCTTGTGTGGGTACCTTGGCGAGGCGTTTGTATCCTTATGTTTCTAGGGAGAGAAACAAGAGATGAGTGTGCCGCTTAGCTGATTACCTTAGATGTACTAGAATAAGTCTTTATGGTTAGCTTAACAATAGGGTGTCTTGTAATATATTTAAAGCCTTTGCTAGTACTAAAGCACTTCCAGAGAATGAGAGTCACAGATCACAGAATCACAGAATTAACCAGGTTGGAAAAGACCTCTAGGATCATCAAGTCCAACCTATCACCTAACCCTTCTAATTAAGTAAACCATGACACTAAGTGCCTCATCCAACCTCCTTTTAAACACCTCCAGGGGTGGTGACTTCACCACCTCCCTGGGCAGCCCATTCCAGTCACAGAATGTCAGGGGATGGAAAGGACCTCGAAAGATCATCTAGTACAACCCCCCTGCCAGAGCAAGATCACCTATACCTATACCTCACACAGGAACGTGTCCAGGCAGGTTTTGAATATCTCCAGAGAGAGAGACTCCACAACCCGCCCTGAGCAGCCTGTTTCAGTGTTTTGTCATCCTTACAGGGAAAAAAATCCTTCTCATGTTTACATGAAATTTCCTGTGCCTCAGCTTCCACCCATTGCCCTTTGTCCTGTCATCAGCCATCACTAAGAAGATCCTGGCTCCCTCCTCCTGGCACTCACCCTTTACATATTTATAAACAATGATGGGGTCACCTCTCAGTCTCCTCCAAGCTAAAGAGCCCCAGCTCCCTCAGTCTCTCCTCATAAGAGAGATGTTCTGTTCCCTTAATCATCTTTGTGTCTCTGTGCTGGACTCAAAGAGTTCTATGTCCCTCTTGAACTGGGGGGCCCAGAACCGGACACAATACTCCAGATGCATCCTCACCAGGGCAGAGTAGAGGGGCAGGAGAACCTCTCTTGACCTACTAGCCACACCCCTTTTAATACACCCCAGAATGGCATTGCCCCCCCTGGCCACCAGAGCACATTGCTGGCTTATAGTCAACCTCCCATCAATTAGGACTTCCACATTCTTTTTCCCTTCACCGCTCTCCAACAGATCAGTCCTCAGTCTATACTGATACCTGGGGTTGTTCTTTCCCAGATACAAGACTCTACACTTGCCCTTGTTGAATTTCATTACATTTCTTCCTGCCCAGCCCTCCAGCCTGTCCAAGTTTCACTGAATGGCAGCACAGCTTTCTGGTAGGGCAGCCACTCCACCTAGTTTGGTGTCATCAACAAACTTGCTTACAGCGCATTCTGTGTCTGCATCCAGGTTGATGAATATACTGAACAGAACTAGTCCCAGTAGTGACCCCTTTGGGACTCCACTAGGTACAGGCCTCCAACTAGACTCCATCCCATTGACTACAACTCTCTGGCTTCTTTCCTTCAACCAGTTACCAATCTACCTCACTACCTGATCATCTAGACCACACTGCCTCAGTTTAGCCAGAAGGATGCTATGGGAAACAGTGTCAAAAGCTTTGCTGAAATCAAGATAAACCACATCGACTGCTCTACCATCATCTATCCACCTGATTATGTCTTCATAAAAGGCTATCAGGTTGGTCAAACATGACTTCTCCTTGGTAAAACCATGTTGACTGCTCCTAATGACCCCACTGTCCTTGGTATGCCTAAGGACTGTGTCAAGGATAAGTTGCTCCATTACCTTTCTGGGGGTGGAGGTGAGGCTGACTGATCTATAGTTACCTGTGTCCTTACTCTTTTTGAAAACTGGAGTGATGTTTGCCCTCCTGCAGTCCCCAGGCACTTCTCCTGCCCACCATGACTTAATGAAGATGGTGGAGAGTGGTCCAGCAATGACCCATGCCAGCTACCTCAGGACCCATGGACTTATGGATGTCCAGATTACTCAGCTATTCCGTAACCCAGGCCTCATCAACCAGGGAAGACTCCTTTGTCATGCTTTCCTCTAATGCCTAAGGTGTCAGGAGCTCCTGAGGACAGTCTCCGGTAGTATAGATGGAGGCGAAGAAGGCATTTAGTAACTCTGCCTTCTTTGTGTCCTCTGTCACCAGGTCACCCTTCTCGTTCAGCAGAGGGCCTACATTGCCCTACATTACTTTAAACCTCTTTGTTGATATTTGTTCTTATACTTATGTAGGCTTTTTACAATGCATTAGCATTTTCATAGATAGTCGTAAAACTATTCTTTATCAAAAGTGGCTGGGACTTTAAAGGGAGAAAGACTGGCAGAAATACACAAAAAGATGTGGAAACCCATCTGTCCCTTGAGTTTGATGCAGTGATTTGCCCTGTGTAAAACATTAAGAGATGATTGGTGCTTTCAAGTATGAACATTGAAAAGCATTGCAGTTTTGACCTGTTACGACATCAGTATGGTGAGCTGACATAGTTTGTTGTTAAAATGTTTGTGCTGCAACTGTAATGTCACAGTGGAGGTGATGATACATACAACTATCTGCATTGACAGTGCTAGTTTAGCAGCCTTATCACAGCCTTTAGAGTATTTTTTTTGTACATTAGCACTAAAGAAGGATGTGAAGTTGATAGCTGCAGGTATTCAAAGATCACTGCTGATACATCAGTCACTATATTAATATAACCCCCAAGGGATTCCTCCATTTCTCTTGCTCCTAGTGATACATTAGAATGATATGTTAAGGAAATTGAGCCAGTGGGATTGTAAGTTGTTGTCAGAATGCTGCAGGAATTTTATTCAGCTTACATATTTCTGGCTTTTTTCTTTTTTTGAGGTGAGAGTTAATGTGACTTTTGTGGTCAGTGCATTAAAAAGCTTAAAAATACTTGAATTTTTTTTCTTTTTTATCCTTTTTCTTAAGCCAAAGTTATTGTGAACAAGTCAGGAAAAGATTGGAAGAAAGCCTCATCCTTCAGGCTATTTGCTGTTTAGGTTGAATATGCCTAAATTTATTGCAGTCATGCTCATAAGTGCTTTTGAAAATCTTACAGCCTAGTATTTGTTACTAGAAAATGAGATTGATTCCCTTGATGTTTCTGTTTTTTTCTTAATGCTTCCTTCACAGTATTTTTTCCAAAATGTCTGCTCTTACACTTCTGCTTTTTCACCTTACAATAGAGAACTATTGTAAGGTGAAACTAATCCACAGTTTTCTGCCTGTCCCAAGTGTGGAGGGAGAAGGAGAAAGTTCCTTTATTTTCCTCAAACCTCAGTTTTATCTGCCTTGCCTCCTGTCTAGGTAAGAGATAGCAGGATATATTTGAAGCGCCATCAAAACCAGATTCCAGTTGTTGGAAGAAAAAGTAGGGTTTTGTGTTTGTCATTATGTCTTCAAATCAGCAATCGTTGCAAAATTTGCCATGATATTTCTAAGAATTTACAATTCTCTAAGCATATTTCCTTGGTCTTGCTCATAGAAAAGCATCTAAGCTGTTTTTAACAGCTTTCCAAAGTGGAAGAGAGAGAACTGGCCCATGTTTGTCAGTCTTGATTGTCATATAAGCAGCAGCATCAGAGATAGTGCAGCTTCTTGTCTCTGCCCTTACAGCACAGCATCATTTCCGTGCTTTTTTTACATATGACAAGACATGGCCATCTGGATGAGAAAGCTGTATGGTTTTGAAACAAAAATGCAGATTCTGTGAAAGGCTGATAGCACACATTGGGAATTCAGAAATCTTTGATAGGTAGATATTTCTATACTGATGAAAACTGATGTCTCAAGTAAGTGTAAACAGGCAAGAATAGTGTGCAAAATATTGTGAAATAGTGAAGTGCTTTTTCAATTGTGTCAATTTAAAAAAAGTTTCTATTTTTTTTTCTTTCTAAATAAATGATTGATCAATGAAGAACAAACAGCTCTGCAAAAAATCTAATGTCTAAGTGACACATGTAGTCTGTTTGATGAAGAAATCCTTGTTGTAGTACATCAGTTATACCAGCATAGAGCAAGGCATGGTGCTGTGATAATCTAAGCAAAGCCGTTCTTGGCAGCTGGCCACAGTGGAGCAGCTTGCACTTTGTTAATAGAATGGCTTCTGCATATGCTGCAGTATCTTCATGTGAGAGGATGAAAACCTTGCTTTAAGGAAAGCAATCACCTCAGATGAAAATTAGGAAGAGGTTGTGTACATTAATATAGCAAATTATTTTATGTCATGATATTAAAGAAATATCAACTGCCTTTGGTGGTATATGCTAATAGAAAATAATCAGTGTAAGTGATAATGATGTTAGGTGTGAAATAAAAAGATATTGTTGTAAGTCTTTGTTTTAGAACTTTGTACTGAGAACAGATTAATTTGAATAGTGACCTCAAGGTTTGATCTCTTGAGTCCTCATTGATGAAATCTTCTCATATTGATCCTAAGCATTTAGTCACTTCATGATAGTTATTAAAAATGTGTTAAGTCCCATCATCTAAGAAATGGATTTATTTCCCCCTCTATAAACAGATAAAATATATCCAATAAGTGTTGTAAATGTCTTGGAACAGGCTCCCTAGGGAAGTGGTAGAGTCACTGTCCCTAGAGTTATTTAAAAGATGTATAAATCTGGTGCTGAGGAATGTGGTTTAGTGGTGATTTGGCATTGCTGGGTTAATGGATGAACTTGATGATCTTAAAGGTCTCTTCCAACCAAAATGATTTTATGGTTCCATGATTCTAAGATGCTGGGAAATGCATTTTTCCTACCTTTAAACATTAACTATAAATCTCATTGATCCCAGATAAAATTTGTTTGGTCTTCTGTATAAAATTAGTTTTCTACATTTTTATCTTGTCAGTGTTTTTTAGCAATGTACTGAATAGCTGATTGTATCTGATTAATTTTCTTCATTTCATTCCTCTTAACTGCAAAATATTGTCATTTTTGAGATTTTCTTCTACCTCCATACTTTTTGTCTGATATAAGTGTGTATTGTTTTTGTGATTGCATTTCTCTATCTTCTTTTCTGCTTGTGCTTTTGTTTTGTCAGAAGCCTGGTGATAATTCTTGCTAGTTTCGGTGAGGTCTATCAACAGTGGTCAAAATTGGCATGTTTTTATCAGTCTTGCTGCCTCATAATGTACCAAAGCATGTACATGAATGTAGTTATGTGGTGGTACAGACTGCCTAGGCCCCACTGTGATGTCAGAACCAGCCACCATTGTGTTTTTGTCTTGGCTACAAGTGCAGTGAATTGGGACAATCTGGCACTCCCTAGGTGTACCTCAAACTCCAGTTCCTTGGCAAAGTCCCACTGCCTGGATTGTAGCCTGCTCTGGAAGGAGCCAGAAGGACCTGCCAAGAATTAGGGCCAAGTGAAATAAATACTGACCAAAGTCAGTCATTTTATGTCCTGTAAGTGACAATCCTAAGTGAGACCCATGAAGAATGTAGTGAATTGCTCTGTACTAATTCAGACTGTTGAAATATTTAGATTTTAAATGTCTTAGAAGAAAATTGTAGTTTTGAATGCTTTTTTTTTTGTTGTTTTTAATTTCAGGTCTTTTTTTTCTCTGGGTAATTGAATGGGTCTTCAAAAGCAGAGCTGTTAAAACTGGCGGAAAAGTAAGTATATGAGTTAATTGTTTTTCACAGAAATATATATCTCTGACTTAACTGCTACCTCTATCTACAGCTAATAAAACCATTTGCTATGTTGGTACTTAACAATCTGTAATAATCTATAGTTTTATATAGCCTCCCAAGTCTATTTCCAGTTGTGTTTTTATTTTGTGAAAGTATACAATGACAAGTCTCTCCTTCTGAATATGCCCCATTGTTTGTTTTTTTATTGATTATTTAATGTCTAGAACATTTTATGCCAGGCAGGTCTGTTAGTGATTTTTTTTAAAGGAAAGGAAAAAAATAACCAAACATAATCTGTAATATAAGTTTTTTTTCTATTTTCATGCACAAATGTGAGCCTGAAATGGGTTGCTCAGGGAGCTGGTTGAGGCCCCATCCCTGGAGGTGTTTAAGGCCAGGCTGGATGGGGCTCTGGCCAGCCTAATCTAGGGTAGGGTGTCCCTGCCTATGGCAGGGGGGTTGGAACTGGATGATCCCTGTGGTCCCTTCCAACCCTGACTGATTCTATGATTCTAACTACCATTGTTTTAAATTATACATAAGCCATAATTTGTCACCTTTATATAGAAAGCATCAGAAAGGTTTCAGCCCTTCAGATTTGTGTTGTCTAGCATAGTATGACTAGAATCTCTTAGGGTGATGGTTTACTTCCACCTTTATTATAGTTACTGATTTTTACTTTGGAAATCACCTTTAACTGAAAAGAGAAATTCTTGTGTTCTGCCAGTTCTCAACTTAAAACAGGAAAAATCTACATGTGAAGAATGCATTTCAGTCCTGTGTTCAAAACATGGAGCTTTGTACTAACTGAACGTTGTGTTTGTTTCAACCTCTTTCCAGATGGTGGAAATAATGAAGTAATTCAAGGCTGTTACTTCTAAAAGTAGAAGTTCTTTAATCTAATAAGTAGGACTCTTCCTTTAAAAAAGTCCTGTGTTTTAGGTAGACCAGTATAAGAATTGCTACAAGGTGTGTGTATATGAGTTTGTATATACAGCTGGTATGTGCAATGTCCATCAATTTCATTAGAGCTGTTTATAGTATCTTTAAGTCCTGTGATTGTACTGATTACACTGCACTGATTTCCAGTTGTTCTTGAACATACCATGAGTTACTTTTCCTTAAAAGTAATGAATTACTTTCTATAATTAGTTTTTTTTTTTTTTAAAGGCTAATTAAAATGAGAATGTGTATATACAGGGCTTGTGCACAATCCTCATTCTTCTGTCTATTCATAATGAGTCCCGTTCTGGCTAATTGGATTTTTATTGTGTTTAGTGGCATATCGAAGAGATGAAATGTGGTCTGAAGGGCGATACGACTATGAAAGAGTTTCAAGGGAACGTCTCCCTCCAAGGATTCATCCTGATGTAAGTATATAATGTTCTGCATTGTACCTTTATACTGTGTCTTTACACCATGATGTGTACCATAAGGGCTGGGTTTGTGCACTTCTTTAAATTCTTAGCATACCCTAAGTTCTGTTATTTTCTTATTCATTTAAGCCAGCAATCTAGGAAATGCATCTACACAGAGATCATAGGATGCCTACAAATTTAAATTTTACTTTTTGTTTCTTAATTTGTTGTTTGTTTGTTTTTAAATATTGAAAGTGGTTTAGAACATTTATATTTTGATACTTTTTTTTGGTGTGTGTGGCCACATTCCTAAACTTTAAGTCTTTCAAGCTGTCCGGGAATCAATGCATGGTATACGCACCATGAAAATTTACAGTTTCAAAGATATACTCATTTTGATTAACTAGATAGTTCAGTAGTAGCATGATAGTACATGTGTTTGTAAATGAGGACTAGCAGAATACATTCGTTTATCACAACCAATACCATCTGCACCAAAACAGCACTCCTACGTACATGGGCAAACCCAAGATGTGTTGTGTCTGTCTCACTGAAAATTGGATATGAAGCACCTTCTCCTGCAGCTGTGCTGGTTCAAGATAGTTGGCAGGGACTTTCTTCTTGTAAGCCTGTGCCAGTGTATCTATGTCTGTATGTAAAGGTCTGACTTTAATTCCACTTTACCTGTCTAGTAAAAATTAATGTACTACATCCATGAATATGCTTAGCGTTTGCTGATGAGTTGGTATGTTGGAACTGAGCATGAGATATCTCGTGTTTGAGAGAGCAAGTGACTTGTCTTGATCTAAACTAAGTACTAATAATGTATCAAGTACACATCATAGTAGAAACACATGCTTGCAGATCCTGGTAAACAACATGAAGTTGCAAGTATTTGCACAACTAAATGTTAAGTGGGTGCACCTTCAGATTTCATGTAACTGTCCTTCTGTATTTCAGTATAGTTATCTGATATATAGTTATTGAGGTGAGGTTAAAGCATGAAGCAGTTGTCTTTCAGCTTCAGAACACATCTTTGTAAGACACAAAAAAACCCAAAACCCAAACCCAGAAAAACATTTTGAGAATGTTCCATGAGGTAGGGGTAGATCAAGCATTGTGTCTGTGTGTAGTTTCTGCTTTGAGTCAGTATGGCTGTAGACTGGCTTTGGATTGCCCTCTAGTGGATATGTTGGGTCATCGCTGTAATCGGAACTTTTTTGTATGGTAGTTTCAGAATTCAGTATTATTTTCTACAAAAGCTGTTGGTGCATTATATTGTGACTTCTACTACTGTTAATGAAAATGATTCGAATATCTTTCCTCTCCTCCAAGCTGCATAAGCTAACTCAAGGCTCTGCATTTATAGCTTGTGTTTTTAAGGCCCATAGAAAAAAATACCTTTCTAAATGAGTGAGACTTGAAACACATGGGCTTGCATTCATATTTTTGTTTGCTTTTTATTTTCTTTTGTCTCATCTAATACTTGGTTCTAGAAAACTGAATTTGTATCTTTTGCAACTGTGCAATTTGCACTTAATAAACAATTAATTTCTTTAACTGCTAAATGGTGCATGACATTTATTTGAAGGAAATACAATAAATTAATTTTGCATTATCCAAAAAGTTGAGAGTGTTATACCTGTCTCTGAATTCTCAGATCACTTACTGTACTGTATTGAGAAGGTGCTTGTATATCCAGATTGTGAAAGCAATGACTGTCTTCACTATAATCTCCATAGTATAGAGAATGTTGCTGGCATTTAGAAATTGATAGAACTTGCTTTATAGCCATTAGAGGTGTAACTTAATTTATTGCATTCCTAAGTTAATGTAGAAGTCTCTGAGAAATATATGTAGCTGATGCTCAAAACAGAAAGTAGCAAATCATAGAATCAACCACGTTGGAGGAGACCTCCAAGATCATCCAGTCCAACCTATCACCCAGCCCTATCCAGTCATCTAGACCATGGCACTAAATGCCTCATCCAGTCTTTTCTTGAACAGCTCCAGGGATGGTGACTCCACCACCTCCCTGGGCAGCCCATTCCAATGGCAAATCACTCTCTCTGGCAACAACTTCCTCCTAACATCCAGCCTATACTTCCCTCGGCACAACTTGAGGCTGTGTCCCCTTGTCCTGTTGCTGGTTGCCTGGGAGAAGAGACCAACCCCCACCTGGCTACAACCTCCCTTCAGGTAGTTATAGACAGCAATGAGGTCACCCCTGAGCTTAGAAAGTAGTTAGTGCCGCTGCTTAATGTTTGAAAGAAACTTAAGCAATGCTGAAAATTTTCCCTCTAAACCCGTAGTGCATAAGGGTTGCATCTGAATGGTGTCCAAATAGGGTTAAGAAGTTATTCTGCTGTCGGACTGGCATGATTTTTAACGTTTGTTGTTCCTTTGTGTTGTTCCAACTTTAAGATTATTATAGTCTCATGTTTAGAAGTTAACTTATTGGATTTTCAGCTGTTAAAAGCAATACAATTTTGTTTGTTTTGTCTTTTAGGGTGATTATCACAGAGTAGTAAATACTGTGCCCAAGAAACCACCGTTGCTTGAAAGACCTGGGGATGGGAATTACAGTCGGTATGACGATTACAATCATGCTGAGTACAGAGACTATGAAGAGGGTCGCAGTTTCACCTATGACCGAAGAAGTGGCCCGCCACATCGAGGTGTACGTAAGGTGATTCTTCTCCCATGTTTATGATCTTTATCTTCTCATTGATGCTTGAGTACTGAATGATTGAAATATTAGTTCAGACAGAGCATTGATGGTAGAGCTGTTCTCATATGTTGAAATGGAATGAGTAGGAAAAACCATTCTGGTTTCAATACTTGGTGCTTTTTGCAATTGCTGTTACTTTGTAGTTACTTCTAAGATTTTTTTGATTATATGGTAGTAGCTGTTTGTTGCTGCTTATGGTTCTTAGCTGCTCTGCTGATTTAGAAAAGAGCCCTTCTCCAGCACCATGGGAAGCCCAGAGTATGAACTGAGAAAATAGAAGTGGCTGTAAATCCTAAGGCTTTTGACAGGGCCCTGGGCAGCCTGATCTGGTTGAGGATGTCCCTGCTTATTACAGGGTGGGTTGCATTAGGTGACCTTTAGAGGTCCTTTCCAATCTAAACATTCTGTGATTCTATGACTCTCTATAATTCAATGCAAAGTTACCTGGATGAATAGAAGGATTTCAAAAGTTTCCTGATTAACAAGTAGTTGAGGGATGGCTGTCAAGATGAAGCTGCCAGTCGTGGTTGGGTGGTGCCCAGTGATATGACAAGGAACAACCAGTACAAGCTGGAACACAGGGAGGTTCCACCTCAACATAAGGAGACAATTCTTTACAGTGAGGGTGACAGCGAACTGGAAGAAGCTGCACAGAGAAGCTGTGGAGTGTCCTTCTCTGGAGACTTTCAAAACTCATCTGGATGTTTTCCTGTGTAGCCTGCTCTAGGTGATCCTGTTCTGATGGGGGGGTTGGACTCAATGATCTTTGGAGGTCCCTTCCAACCCATAACATCCTGTAATTCCCTGAATGCTGTCTACCTACCCTTCCAATTCACACTGTTATTAATGAATGTAACTTCCATTATGATGTTGAAGCTTTTTGTTATTTTTTTCCCCCCGTGGCTACATATAAGTACAAAATTTCTGGTCCCTTTGTGAGGTCATTACTGTTGCCTGCTCCAGGACAGTTATTTGAAATTCTGTAATTTCAAGCTATTGGTGATATTCCAGTGAGGAAAATTTTCTTCTTTTTTGAAGTCAAGGCCTGTATATATAGTTTTGAGATTTTTGCTACTTTTGTGTTACATATAGTTGTTGCTGGTTTTAGTATTTGTATGGGAAGAAAACAAGATAAATGGGATAAAGTGAAAGAAACTTGAGAGGAACCTTGCTGTGAATGATGAATATTTTCTTTTAGCTTATTAAATGCTTTTGTTTTGCAGTGAATAAGTGTCTGACATCTGATGTTGAGATATACTTTACACAGGTGTTTTGCTTATGTGTTTTTGCAGGATGAATCAGGATACAGGTGGCCACGGGGTGAGCATTCTCTAAGTCGGCAGCCTGAATACAGGTATTTTATGAGACTTCACTGTAGTGCTGTGCATGAACTGGGACTATTTAGAGCCGTTTCTTTTGTTATCAGAACAGTTTGTAGAGTGGAGCAGTGAAATGGCAGGGGTGCGGAAATGGACTTTTGTTGAAGTAAAAGATGATAGTGGAGATGTGGTTAACTTGGGACCATGTGTAATTTAGTGCATCTGCCTTATGAGTTTGCACTTTTTACATGGCCTCAGAGAACTCCTAGGTCTAATAGTTGCTTTGGTGACTGTTGTACCTTTGTGTCAGAATAGAGTGCGAAGATACCTGTACCGTTTTAAAGGTTGCTGGGGTGGATAATGGGGTTATGAAGTTCACCATAGCCTTGGTCTGACCTCTCTGTTTTCTCGGCTGGATTGACAATAAGTACCTCAGGTTCCCAGATATGAAATACAAGGAGTAGTATTAAAGAGTAAAGCTCTAACATACATAGGTATACGGTGATGTTTGCTGTGATAAATAAAGTGCACGGGATAATTTGTGGACAAGGATGAAACTCAAATACTCAGAGAAGAGTTAATTGTTAGTATAACTGCAATATTAAGTCTAATTTGAGAATCTCGTGGCTGTACTTTCGTATGCCACATGCAGTTTTTCCACTTCTCAAGGTGCCTGCTCTTATACCATGCCTGTATTTCTATATACTAAATTGTGGCGTTATTCATAAATACCTTGCTCTATGTAGAATAACTCTTACTGCTATATATAAAACTGTGATTGTATCATACAAAGATCACTGAAAGTCAACCAAGTTAGCTATGGCTGCCTGGTCAGTTAGAAAAGTTGCTACACAGTTGCAATATTTATCCTTCTGAATGTGATGGTTTAGACATAGCATTAGATTATTACATAACTTCACCGTAAAACCACAACAGTCCTTTATATATGTGTTCTTGGGCCTAGAAGCAACAGTAAAGAGGTTTGAAAAGTAGAGAATGTTTTATAGAAACTTGTGTAAGAATTCTTCCATCTTTCCTTCCTACTTTAGAAGAATCAGTTTAAAGCTGGAAATAACCAAATCAAACAAACAACAAAATCCCCCAACACTGCAAAGGACTGAGTTAGCCCAGGGCAGTTTATGTTACGCAGAACGAGAGTGGCACCCAGTGGTCAAAAACATTGTGTTAAATGTGTCTGGATTTATTCCATTAAAAATCTGTGGATAAAGTGTCAGTTTCAAAAATGTGTTGCAGGATAGGTAGAAGTCCCATCTGAGTCTTTATTATACGTTTTAGAATTTGTAACTTACTGACTGCAGTAACACTATGGAGGAACTTCATAAGGATGCTTGGTTTGGTTGAGGCTAAGGGAATGTATTTACTGTTAAATTATCTGGATTTTTTTATGTAGATATGCGTTAGCCTGTCAGAAACCTGACTGTACAGAAGTGCACAGGAACCTTGGATGTAAAATCCTTGGATTAAATTAATATATATGCAAAAATGCTTTTTGCTTTGGATATGCTGAAAGTTACTCGACATGGAGTAGTTGTGATTTTTTCTTGCCGCCTTCTTATGGAGTTAGGCTGCAGTTTCAAAACAGCTATCATTTGCCAGTAGTCTGCCACTGAGTGAAGCATTGCTGGATTCTTCTGCTCTTTTCTGGACCACTCAGTACTTGGAAGTTGTTATCCCTCTTTTATACTGTGCTAAGTAATTAGCTGTCATCCTGGCGATGTCTTCTTTATGGTAATGCCATATTTTATTTGTAAAAAATAAAGTAGTTCAGAGATTGTGCTGGGCATATATGTCAAAATGAGTTTCCAGCCCTCTTTCTCTTGTTCTGACCTGAGATTCTTGCTGGATTTCCGAACTCCAGGAACTGATGTGCCTTGTGTCATAGCCTGGTTTGAAGTACCGCTTGGTTCAAGTCTAGTTAGCATGTATAAAGACTTGTACATCAAAGCAGAATCTCCTAGTTTGGAGACCAATTTTCTGCAGATGTGATGACAGTTCTAATGTCTTGGTCACTGATGCTGTGAGAATTGTGAAACTTGGAATTTATCAGAAGAGCAGAGATCACATAACACGTGGCTTCTTTCTGTGTTTATCTTTTACTGATGTTGTCCACTGAGACTGTTGCTGCTTGTCTTTAGTGATATATCAAACCCAGTTATCCAAAGCAATTGAATTATTTTATGCATGTCAGAGGTTTTTTTTAAAGTTACAAGGCTGTTACATGTTGAAGAACTTCAGTTTTACAGTACTTCTGTATGGTCCTCATAGCAATGGATTTTGCTAATTTGTTTTTGTAAAGTCAGGTGAACTTTTCTGTGTGAAGTGCTTTAGAAAGTTGTTAGCTGTCCTTCACTTCAGTCTTACCAAATTTTAATCCTTTTAAGTGCACAGAACACATTATTTCATTCTTTTTTTTTTTTCAGCCATCTTTTTCATAAGAGGTGAAATAGGTGAAACTTGGCAACTTAAGATGAGTAAGACTCATCTTCAAAGAGGAATTACCAAATGACGCACTTGTAAATCCCAGCTATATGTGCATTACATTTGATCCTTAAAATTATCTGAGGTCCAAATTTTTGTAAAATAAGGATTGCCATATTTGTAGAGAAAGTGCTCTGCATTAGTAATAACCTTGGTTCATGTAATTAGTACAGATTCCTGAGAAGTGTCTCACATAGGACATTTTGAACATCCTCTCTCAAGTTGTTGATACAAGTTTTAATTTCTTAATGAAGGAAACTTGCTGCTGCATTGTGTGTGGTTTTAGTTATTGGTTGTTAGTGTGATTCCCCCCCGCCCCCGCCATGTCCTGTGTGAAGTTAGGAAGTAGTCCAATCTTTAATAAGTGGAGTAATAAAGTAATTTGGATGTTAAAAGTGAAAGAAGACTGGTGAAGTATTGAGACTTAAACAATTGGTGATAAAATTCATCAGTCAATTCTATATTTTATTTTATTTTAATTCAATGGCACATTGCCATTCCACTGAGACTTTTATGTGTCTTGCTGACATATTGACCATCATGTTGTCGTGGAGGGCCCATAGGCCCGAAAATAGACTTGCATATGCCTTGCCTTGCCAGGACATATTTTTCCTTCTTCTTAATCAGGGGTGAGCACATGGCCAGCACAGAGGGGCACAACGGGCCTGGTGCCATGTGGAGTCTGGCCTGCCCAGGCTTTAGGTTGTGTTAGCCCCCACGTGCTCAGCTCACGCTTGCCGGATGCTAGGCCCACGTGAGCCCCATATTTGGAAAGTCCAGGCCTGTGGCTCCTTGCCTATAACGGCAAGGCTGGCTGACTGCAAGCCTGATTGGTTATTGGTGACAATGAGACCATTGATCTCGGCCCACAGTTAATAACTAGACATGCACAGGCTCACCTGCCAGTGCATTCGCTCGCCAGTGCATTTTATGTGCTAGGTGCATTCACTCACGAGCTCACTTAAGCCTGTCATTACGGGGCTCAGACTCCCCGTGCAGCCGTGCATCTCACTGCGCGCCCACTGCCTTATTGCCTGGTGTGTGCCGTTGCCACAAGTTACCAGGAGGAGACCCGCTTGTCTGCACAGGATTGTCTTCCTTCTGACCTGCCAGCAAATCCTGCCTACAAGTTCCCTGGATGCAGCAGCCGGAGGGACCCAGCAGCTACGGTCGGAGACTATTGCCCCTGAAGCCGGGAGTATTCCAGCCTTGGAGTCCACGGGCGGAGACCCTAAGGAGTTGGACACTTTACAGAGGCTGTGACGTAGCCTGGAGGGTGATTTATAATAAATTAGAATCGTGAGTAAATACCTCTGTAATTTCTATTGTGCCTGCAAGAGAGCAGAAAGCTTTCAGCCCACCCTACTGGGCAAATAGTATATAGACCCCAAGTGGCAGTAGCCACGGGGAAAAACTCTCTCTGTTAATAGTTCTATGCTAGTCATTGTATTATAGTTATTAATAAGCCATTTGTGATATTTCCCATAAGGTACTCCATGCCCGTGAATTAATGAATCCATTTTAATATTAAATATAGTGGTTGGGGGGCGTCGAGAGTTAAGAATATTGAGTTTAATAAATATATTTTCATAAATATTATCTCGCACCTATTGATTTCTGTCCTTTGCCACAAACCAGTGTAGTGGGCAGAATCCCTCCGCGACACATGTCATGTCTTTAGGCTGGTAAAAGACAGTATGCCCTGTTTTTTATAAATACACAAGCCTTCACAATGAGATTGTGTTTACGAAAGGCTGTGGAGAAAATCCATAGTAAACTGGGGGAATAGAAGCCCAAGAATCATGCCTTTCAGATCTCTACTTGAACTACCCTTCCACTTTGTGATTAACCCCTTGCAAGTACAGTATGTTCTAGAGGACAGAAACATACAGGGCAGAATGTTCTAGAGGGTTGGTCTGAAGATTGTACATAAAGAAGAAAGTTTATCTTTGGCAAGAATGGTTATTTAAAAAAAAAAAAAAAAAGATAGACATTAGGTGTCACTAACTCTTCTCTTGATAAACATGATTTAATGTTGAGGATTCAGATGTGTCATAGGCCAAGAGAAATATCTTTTCATTATTGCTGTGCAGTCACCTTTGAATTACAGGAGGTAGCTTGTTGTGTTGTTTTTTTTTTTCTCTTTTATCCCCCCACCCCAGTCCTCATATATATTCTTTAAAGAATGAAACAGTGAGACTTGTTCAAATGCTCTATACTAATTTAAAACAGTATGCTATATTGTGGGAGGTTTTGAGGTTTTGGATTTAAATTTTCTTGTAAGCTGATCTTTTTTGTCAGACGAAGGGATTTATGAGATGGTACTAAAGACATAAGTAAGTCTGCTTTTCTGTTGCAATATTTGACAAATCGTAGGGGACATCATACAAGAACTTCATTCTTTATTAAAAAAAAAAGTGTGGGGGAGAATAAATATGGCAGTTTTCCAAAGAAAATGGTTTCTCTTTTGACAGAGATTGAGAAGTATAGTCCTAATCATATTCATTAGCACATGCCTTTTAAATTGATAAAACATTTGCCAGAACATTGAACTTCTCAGGTATTCACCGAAGTTGCTAGAATAACTTGTTTATTCGTATACAAAATTACAGTTTTCTTATAGTGACTCTATCACAATGAGCTACTGTATTTGCCTACAACTCCAGGCAAGGATTTGTCTGTTGAAATCTTTAGTTCAGAAAACCCATTATATTAGGCTACTAGCTGAGTTAGTTTACTTTGACTTCATTTTTGGGGAGTGCAGAAGGAAGTTAGAACTTTTCAGAACAAGGTAATAGGTAATAGATAACTTAAAAGTAGATTCTGTTTTATACTAAATACTTAATGACTTCATATTACACTTCATGTTTTATGCAGCAGTCTTACTGATTCAGTAGTTGCTACATTTTCTTTTGAGAGTTTCTGCTCCACCATCTCTTTGTCTCTTTTGTGCTTGGAACAACCATTTTGGAAACAGAGATTTACGGTTTATCATTTTACTGCTCTTACTTGGCCAAATTATCTGTTTCTAACCATATTACTAATGCTTTGGGTTCTCTTGGGACATGGGGGTTTCTTTTTGATGGATTTTAAGGACTAGGGTCTTTTCATGCAGATAACACTTAGCATTTTAAAATTTCCCTGTACTAAAGGCTATGTATAATTAAGAACAGGTCAAAACTGGCTGCTATTGCAGGTCATTGCAATTGAAAGTGGAAAAAAAAATCTCAATTCAGATAAGTCTGATTTTGTTACTGTAATGCATCCCTTTGATTTCTTTAAATTAGAATCCAGAGACTTAAAACTGTATGTGAGTGCACTGCCTGTTTTCTCTCTAAAAATACTATATCAAACTGAGTTTCTGCTTTTACTTAAGTTGGTGGGACTTGCTTTTGTTTATATCTAGAATTACACTAGAAATTTCACTCAAAGCAACACTGCTGCCACCCTACAGAAATATTTGTCATTTGAGGGAATGGGGAAGAAAGAAGAGAGTGATGAGCAGGGTTTCAGTTGTAGAATTGTTTTGCTCCCACTCTATAATGCAAAAATATGGAAAGAGGTGCTCTTATTTTCAGCTGCAGTTTATTGCATGTTTCAGCTAGTCTTGGGGTTATTCTGCAAGGTGAATGTTGCTTTCGCTGGCAGCTGCTTGTCGTTCAGTGATTGATTTTAATTTTAAAATGTTTTTATTTGCATAATGTTTGACTGTGATCTTTGTGGAGGTTCTGTTTTATTTCCTTGCAGCGTTTCACATGTCAGTTCTTAAAAAAAGATGTTTGCTTTCAAAAATTACTTACTGCTAGTTTTGTTCCTCTTATAGAAGATCTCACAGAACTCTGACTTAATTGCTTACACACTTTTGAATTTAGGTTGAGAGGGAGGAACTGAAACTTCAAAGTCATAATGTATGCTGTATTGATTATTTAATTTCTTTTTCTCTTAATCATTTCTCCTGATGAACTTCTGAAGTCAGTGACAATATTCCTGCCATTCAGCCAGGATCCTGCCGTTCTCTGCCATGAGTCTGAGCTATGGGGTTTTTGTTTGTTTGTTTGTTTTTTCCCTTTTTTTCTTCCTAGCTAGTGAGAGACTCCTCTGACTGTTACAGGTTACAGAGAGTTCTGACTGCTCCATTTCATACTGGAATGATGTAATGAAAGCTTTGGTTTTTTCTAATCAAAATATTAAAAAAATTCTTATACAGGGGAATTGTCAAGTCAGTATGACTTCCCTCTACTTCATTAGTTTAGTTTTTTTCTACTGAGCTTGTGAATCATAGAATGGTTTAGGTTGGAAGGGACCTCAAGGATCATCCAGCTCCAACCTCCTGCCATAGGCAGGGACACCTCCCACTAGAGCAGGCTGCTCAAGGCCTCATCCAGCCTGGCCTTAAACACCTCCAGGGAGGAAGTATCCACAACCTCCCTGGGCAACCCATTCCAGTTTCTTACCACCCTCACTGTAAAGAACTTCCTCCTAAATGTATAGCCTCATGCAGTAGCGTTTAGCCATTATGTGAAATGTAGACCAATTCTAAATCTTAGCTTTAACTCCTGCTGAGAGGCATAAGAAAAACCTCAGTAAGCTTGTTTTTGAAGAACATAATTACAATTTTCAGTCTGATTCTGTTTCTTATGCTTTGGTCTTTTGAAAGGTTTCAGTTACATTTAAATATGGTCTGTATGTATGCTCAAAAGGATTGACAAAGCATGCTTTTGACTAAAGACAGGTAGTTGTAGTTGTCTCAGACAACATTTTTATAGTCTTAAAAACACAAACTGAGTTATTGTTGAATGAGGAGCAGTTAGGCAGTAAATAGACTTGTAAGTAGTAAGCAGTAAATATACCAAATTTGGTAACAGAAACCCTAGAAGTTCTCATCATGGCAGTTCTCAACTGTTATCATGTGTTTATCCAAGTTGTTATTTTATCAAAGCTATGTCATGTTTTAAGGATCTGTGGCTTATTACATGTGTATCTGTTTCCCACTGCAGCTAAATTGTCAAACAGCATTGGTGTGATTCGATTTTTTAACAGTGGTTGTTACATGAAAGTTTACCACAGCTATTAGTATGTTATGTACATGTAAGGAAAAATGCAGTAGCATGTGCAAACTCAGATTTTGTGGTGACATGAATTTAGTGAAACTAAGCCACATTTTAAGAAAACTATTATTTTCTTCTTAGTGATGTTTACGTAAAGCTCGTAAATCATAAAAGATCCTCTGTTTACAGTGTATGATAGGGCAACAAGCCTGAAACTGAGATTCTGTGCCTTTGATCTTGTGCCTAAGATCTTGTCAGCAGGCTTGTCTGGTGCAGTTTTATAGCTAGCATTATAATAGGGTGATAGATGGTATCAAAACAACAAGTTAGTGCCGTATTGAGAAATAATGAGGCAAACACCCATGGGTAGCACTTGATTGTTCTGGAAAGTTTTCCTAAAAAATATGTTGAAAAAAAGTTAGGTACTGAGAGACTGTGGGGGAGGGAAACAGAAGGGAGTCTCTTAGAGTCCAGAGGACTCCTATGACCAGCCAATGAAATGTCTGTTTGAGTGTAGTCATGGCTTTCTCAGGCTGGGGAGCATTGTCACATAGGACTCATGTAATTTCCCTTAGGAAGGTAAGTTCTCTTTGTTACGTTTTAAATATACCAAACATTCCAGGGAATTTAATTCCCTTTAAGAGAGGGTGCGAATGATATGATATGGTAAAGGAGAGGAAAAAATTGGGTGCTGTTGACAGTATAAGAATCCTTTTGTTAATCATTTTGCTACAAAGATTTTTTTGTATGCCATTTCTACATGCTGCTGTGTTTGAGTGTGTTATGATCTACATCTGAGGAAGTTTCCATCAGTAAAACAATTCTCATGGAATTAGCATTATTTTTAAAAGCTGATTCTATTTTTGCACACTATCAAGTCATTTGTAATGTTAGTCTTGACATTTGTTCGTGATATATATTTGCATAACCATATAAGATTCTTTCCTTCACATATGAAGCTTGTAGTATTAGTGTGTAAGTTGATAACGAATGGCTTTGTTGATGTGGAACTGAGTATTGATATTGTGAAGTGCAGCACTGCTGTGTCAGCCAGCTATGGGAATGTAATTGTTTTCTGAAGTCCGACTTTGAGCAGTTACATATGTTAAGTGAAGTTCTACCTTACCTGGTCTAGTATGCCTAATGTTTTTGGAAATGATGTTTGAGAGCATGTTTATGAATTTGAATGTAGGTAGGAAAAGATATTTTAATGTGTTGACTTAATCATAGAATGGTTTAGATTGGAAGGGGTTTTTAGAAGTCATCTACTCCAAACCCCCTCCAGTGAGCAGGGACATTATTCAACTAGATCAGGTTGCATAGAGCCCAGTGAGCATGGTCCAGTGTTACTTGGAATGTTTTCAGGGAAAGAGCATCTGCTACCTCTCTGGGCAACCTGTTCCAGTGTTTCAAGCACCACTGTAAAAAAGATATCTTATATGTAGTCCAAGTCTGCCCTTTTTTAGTTTAAAACCATTATCCTTGTCCTACCACTAAAGGGCTTACTATAAAATCTGTCTCCGTTTTTCTTATATGCCCTCTTTAAGTATCAAAAGGCCACAGTAAGGTTGCTCCAGAGCATTCTTTTCTCTGGGCTGAATAACTCCCAACTCCCTCATGCAATCCTCATAGGAGAGGTCTTGCATCTGTTGCATCATTTTTGTGGCCCTCCTCAAGACCCTCTCCAACAGGTCCATGTCTTGTACTGAGAACTTCAGAGCTGGACATAGTGGGGTCTCACCATAGTGGAGTTGAGGTTTGAGGAGGTAGCAGACTCAATATGTGTTCTGCAGTTTCTATACTTTGGACAGTAACAAGAGATTACTTTAGTTCTGCTTTAAAGACTTACTGTGAAGAGTTGGTTTGTTGCACAAACATGCAATGCACATTTTTGAAAGAAACAGAATTGAGTCCTGGGAGAGAGGCTCATCTGAATCATGTTCATAGCTCTGCTATTCTTTGCAGTGTCCTGACAAGGGAGGCAATGAGATTTTGTATTTTTGTTTGACTCTTCCTTGCCTTTCTCTTGCCTCTATATTCTGTGACACAGAAAGTGCATTGAGTTAAGTATGGTTCAAGTTTTGTCTTATCTCTGCACTGAAATCTGGTGTCTTAGAAGGTATGTATAATTTCTTTAATTTATTTATAAAATTGTCTGAATTACTTTTAGGTAAGTAACCAAGCCCAAGCACATAAATGGAGTGTGTAAGGCCTTTGATAATAATCTTTCTTAGATGGAAGGAGTCACATAAACTTCTCTGCTGACTTTTATCTAGGTGATAAATTGCACTCGCTTGTGAGTTACTGAAAGAACCTATAGTTTCTGCTCCACTGTGATATGCTGTTGAGCTGCCAGTCTCTTTAGTGCAGTGTCAAAAATGTGAGTTATGTCCTCTGTGGCTGAACCATATCACAGATTAATGTTTCAGTTGATAAGATGGATGTCTCTCTTGGGATGTAGAAATCCAAGAGAATAGTGATCATGAAGTATTGCACACAGTTGCCCAATAGCATGAAATCAACAAGAGCAAAGCAAGATTCCTCTTACAAACAAGATGTGCATGTGATGTGCTTTCATGTGCAGAAGTACATGCCCATTCTTGGGTGTTTCACATCAGCAAGTGGATGAATCTTGCTTTTATATACTCTTAGAATATAAAACTGACACGCTAGTTTGTGTTTGTTTCACATAGCTTAAGCTGTACTACCCCATTTTGTAAATTAAGAGGCTTAGGAAAGGTGGTGTCTCTGATCCTTTGGCAATTCAAATCTGCCCTGCTTTGTGTTCTTTTGGTCTCCTGCTGTGCAGAAAGCTGTACCTTTTGCCCACTCTGTATTTGTGTTCCTCCAGGAAACTAACGGTTAACTGAAATGACTTTCAGGCTTATGCTCTTCCCTCAGCTATCTTTAGTGGATGGTGTCTCAGGGCATGGTTGTTTACTTATAAAATTTCAGGAGCTCAGCCAAGATTATCAACTTTAGTAAGAATTTAGTGGTCAAGTTTTGTGGATATTGGGGAGCATGCTAATACTTCCTGCTAATATTGCTGAGCGAACTAAACTGTTCTTTCAGAATTAAGTGTGAGGTATGAATACAAAGTATAAAGATAAGAGGGATTCTATATAAAAGGCATTAATCCTGTGTTTGTTATTAAGGGCAGTAGTTCTATTTTAAAGTCATAACTGAGCACAAAATTTTGTATCTATTAAATATTGTCCATGCTCAATAAACCTTTTGAGTATGTGTTGGAATCTGAAGCATGTGCTTAACTGCTTTGCTGAATTGAGTCCTTCATTGCCAAATTGCAGGTGTATGTTAGCTTAAATGCTTAAGGGGGAGGGCAAGAGAAAACAATGCTTGTTTTGTTCTATTGAGTGTAGTTTGTTGTATTTATGGAAAACATCACAAATGCTGTCCTGTCCAAAGCAGATTAACTGTGTAGTTGATGGCTTGAGTGTTCTGTATGAGATAGGGTCCAGTTAAGAATGAACATGGAGTCATGAAATTAAAATGTTAAAAAATGAAAGTGAAAATAGAGAGTGTCTTTAAAGTGTTTTCCTGTTTTAAAAATGTGTTTCACTGTTGTTTTGTAAATTCTTATGTGGATATTTGAGCATTATTATATGCGTGTGGTAGCTGGAGCTCTGTAAACATTTCCATAATAAACTCCTCTGTATACTAGAACTTAATAACTTGGTCATAAAAACGTGTTTAAGGTGTAAAAGTGGTGTACTGGTCTGCCAGAAAGTTTATGCTTTAAAAATAAATAATATTATTTAAAGAGGGAGAGATTGAGAAGGAAAGTGAAGAAAAAATGTACTGTACCTAACTAATTTCTGATAAATATTTGGTGAATATGTTCTTTACTTAAGTGGTTGATTTTTTTTAACAGACAAGTTAGTTCAGTGCAAAGCTAATCTTTCTAGTATTCTTAAAGTCTGGCCTCTATTGCTACATGAAATGCTCATACATGTAATGTAAATAAAGTGTTGTCTATTTTTCAGCTGCACCTCATAGGTATGAGAACTCACCTAGCCTTTTTAGATTAATTTCTATTGAATTTAAGTGGACAAAGGGATGCGGCTGGTTCGTCATTAAAGATATTTTCTCAGTGCCTGATAATTTCAGTTATTTCCTTTTGGGAAGTCTCATTTTTAATTCTACCTCAATCTGCGTAAAAAGTGGTGTCCAAAGGTGAGCACCTTGCTCTTAGGCCTTTGAAGAAAGCAGGGGGGATTATCCTTCTGTGTACTTTGGGATGATTCCTTCTTTAATGAAAGCATCTGTACAACGACTACTGTGTAGAGGTTATTAAACACAGTAGCATTTAACAATTCCTTAGTTGTTTCTTTCACTGGATTGGTTGGGAAGAAGAAAGTGTTGCAATAAACAGAAGAAAAAAATGTCTAGAAAGTAAATGAATATTGTTTTTTAGCACAACTGTCAGGCACAAATCTGTGTAACGTTGTCTTGTATGAGTTTTGCTATGTCGACTTTTAAGGGAAGGTTCTTAGTGAGATAAGACAGCTATAGGAGGCCAGTGGTCTGTTGACAGTGAAATAACTATTTGATTGTGAAAGCTGGCTTTGCTTCACTGGCATTTTACTGAAAGTTGGGATGCCTGAGAGCTATTAATTCATACTCCAGTTTTATAGGAAAGTTTTCAAAATAAAGAGAGATTTTATTTTTCTGATAATATATCCCATCTGGAGTTGGAGAAATAAACTGAAGGATTGTCTGTATTTTTACTAGCTACGTCTCTGCCCCAGTGATTTTTCTGTTTCAGAGTAACCTCTGTGTTGTTTGTGGGATGTTTGTGCTCTAAAGCAGAACCACTCATGCATATGGAAAGCATTCCATGAAAAAAAATAAGTATCATGTAAAACACATCAGTGTAATAGGGTTTGTGTTACTGTGGGTGCTACCTATGTAGTTCCAATAATCTAAAACACGTTTGGCAGGCAGAAATCCCTCGTTACCAGTCACAAATATGGGCCTGTACCATGCGATAGGGATGATACACTAGAGAACTTTTTTACCTTTTCTCTTCCAACATAAAATTGGGTATACCTACATTGTACTTGAATGAGACCACTAAATCTTTGCACATCTTTGTGAGATGTTCCCTTATTTCAAATACTGGACTATGATGAGAAATAGGAAAGAAGAGCAGGGAACTAAGTACCTTCTGTCTCACTCTAAATGCGATTAAGTCTTTATTTTTACTTAGCAATGCTGTGGAGGAGCTGGGAAGTACTCAGCAACATATCTTCTGACTGAAACTGCTGTCACAAGTCTAGATTCAGTAGGTGTTCACTTGGATGTTTGTTAGCTTAGAGCTTCTCCAAGGAAAGTTGAACTTGATAGTGTTTTTTTGACCTTTACGTATACTAACATAATTTGCAGGCAAACAAGATATTTGGGGTATGGTCCAGAGGAAAAATACGGACATTTAGCAGGAGGTTTTGGTCTTCACCGAATACAGTTTAAAATGATCTGGGTTTTGTGTGATACTGAATGTGTCTGTAATAAAGTTCAAAACTCTGTATTATGAAAGACACTGACTATTTAGCAGTATAAATCTTAATATAATAATTCAGGGTTTGTCCTTGCCTGAATACATAGGCATGCAGCTAGATATTCTGCAGTTTTAGTTTTGTTTTTGGTAGATAGAAACTGAATTCCCTCAGTGGCATTTCCCATAGCAAGGTATGTGAAATCAAATGAGGCAAATGGTCCCTTGAAAATAAGGATAAGAGAAAAACAGATCTGAAAAACATCTAAATAGTGTGATCAATATCTGCATATTCATTTTTAGATACTGTAAATGAGGTCTTGCTTTCCAGGTGAGGTATGGAGTGATACTGCATAAATAAAATTTGAAAGTCCCAATCTCTTGAATATGTCTTTTTCAATTTTTGCTACATTATCAAGAAATAGAAAGGAATTAGCTTCCAGAGATTAAATGCTTGAATCAAATCTGAATATTTTTCTACTCTCCTGTGGCTTTTCATTTGTTGCCTAGTATTCCTAACAAGACTGAAGATTTCAGACATGTTCTGCAGATGATAGTTAAGCTATTTGTATTTATTTTCAGTTAAGCACAGAATGTTGCCATTGCATTATCTACTGGTGTTGTACAAACATTAGAAGGGTAATGAAATAACTTTTATTTTTCTGTCTTCAAAGGGATGGCTTCAGAGATGGCTTCAGAAGAAAAAACTTCTATCCTTCTCACTATATGAGACAGAGATCCCCACATAGGAGGGACTCGCCTTTCTTCAGGGAATCACCAGGGAGCCGAAGGGGTTCTCCACACAGCAGATCTGGCTCTAGTGTCAGTAGCAGGAGCTACTCTCCTGAAAGAAGCAAAGCCTATCCTTTCCACCAGTCCCAGCATAGCAGAAGTATGTCATCTTTACATAAAAGAAATCTTTCTTCTCAGCAAGGTAATGCTGGATTAATGATAACTGGTCAGTGAGGTGAAAGTGTATCTCACTACCTAAGTCTTTTTTTTTCCTTATACACTGTCTTTTACAATGAGAAGATCAGACATTTTGCACCAATTATGCATTGTCTGGTTTTTGATTATTTTGTACTTTCTGTTCCCTCGTGTTTCCTGTGGGAGATTGTAGGTGTTGTTTCAGTGGCAGCTGTAGACAGACTGTAGGAGTTTCAGCTGCGCAGCTTTTTCTAGTATATTCTGGTTTTAATCCTTTTAGCATCAGCTTGCTTCTGTTAGGTCTTTATGTGCTTCATTGAATTCCCTTACAAGAAGCTTTGCTGTCATCTCTTAGCAGAAGAAGATTTTATTTCTTGCCACTCAGGTCAATGAGGGATTTTAAAAAATGGAGAAATTAAAGTACCTGTTGCTATTTGTTATATTTTCTGAAAAGCTTATTGGAATTGTTTTTTTGTGTTTGGGTTTTTTTTTTTTGAGTTTTTGCTTTTTAGTTTGTTTTTTAGTATAGTAGAATCTTAGCCATTGCTTTTTGTACAGCTTAGGTAAATTAATCCAATTTTATTTCCTTTCCTGCATATTCTTTTTAGTGAAGTATACAAACCTATTGTGCTGGTTTGAGGCTAATATTTACTGAGAGAAATTAAATCCTTAGCTGTGGGAATTAAAAAAAAACCCAACAGTAATCTATATCCCTCTGTTTTCTGCTGAGAAACACAACTAGTCAAAATATAGACAAGAGGATCACTTCTCACACACTTCTTAGCTCTCACTTCTGGCTGTACCTTCTTTCAGGTGGTCTGGTCTCTGTGGCTGACTCTGCCTTTAACTCTAATCCACCTAACCCTTTTTTTCCTCTAATCTCCTTGTCTTTTTTTTGACGTCTCACCTCAGATCTCCAGTTTTATCACGTGAGATATACGTGGGTTGATCTGGTTATTTCTGAAGGGAGGGAAAGAGGGAGGGAGAAGGGGGTTTGGGTCGGGAGCCCTCCTGGGGACTTGGATTGTTTCTGGGAGGGACACTGTGTTTGTATATATTTGTGGATATCTGTGTTTGTATATATTTGTGGATATCTGCTTGTATTTTGTGGTAAGCTGTAAATATAGCTTCATTCTTAATTTCCAACTCAGCTGAGTGTAGTCTGGGTGATTTCATAAGGGGGAGGGGTGGGTAATACCCAAACTGTCACACCTATTGGCTTGGTTTGGCAGCCTTTTGAAAAATAGGTATTTTAAAAAATTCACTGGTAGGCCTGTTGTGCCAGTATGCCAGAGTGGACCATTATGTAGCACTTTTTGCCAAAGAAGATCTTGTGGAGTTTAGTTAATATTGTTTAAATACTGAAGTATTGTTTCACTCCTTGTAGAATAGAAAATATCTTTCTAGGTCATCATTGCAATTCTTTTAACATTTTGTGGTAATGCTCACTAAACATGAATTCCTGTAAGTGTAGGGTAGAAAAATACCCTATTCAGCTACGTTTGCAGAAGAATTGGAGATGTGCAGATCATAATTATGAGGAACAGGAAAAAATCATTGTGAGGAAACCATATTAAATTTTGGAATGTTTCAGGATTTTCCTTAAATTTTCAGTTGACTTCTGTCACATTTGTAGCATTTTGGCAGTAGTTACTCAAACTGTAGTAGGTTTGAGTGGTAGTAGTGAAGTAGAAGGTGACATCTTCATAAACCAGCAAAGATCCTGGTCAAGAGAGGAGATTGTGTCTAGGTCTGTGGACGCCTTGGGGGGGATTTGTTTTCAAATTGCATGGGTAAACAGATGCCCTATCATCTTTCAAAATGAGTTTTGAGAGATCAGATGGCTTGTCACACTGGACTATTTGTAACTGCTTGTTCCCTGGAAAATAGTGCTACTAAACTGTGCCTTTAGATGACTGAATTGAAATGGCCTATTTGCAAAGTATTAATGACTCAGTACTCTTACAGTTGCATTTGAATATGATTTGTCTTAAGTAAGCTCATGTATTACATACTTGAAGCGAAACATATATAGGTCAACAGCACATTTTGGTCTGCACTTAGGTGGATATACAGCATGTGAGATATGTAGTGTTCCAGGCAGAACTTACAATACAGTGTCATTTTAAATATCATAGTACTCTTTAAAATCATGCCATCTGAATCCATTTGAACTGACTACCACTGAAGGGTGAATATTCCATGCTCTCCAGTCCTTCTTAATGTAGAATATGTATAGGATTTTAACAAAGAAAACTGAGAGGACACGAAGAAGCTTGATAAAGGGAGGGAAAAGGCCGATGGGAAAGCTAGGATTTGTGGGTTTGAAATAGCCCCATGCATTCAGAAAATGTGGCTTAATAATGCCCCCAAATTAATTGATGATTTCTCTCACTTCTAAACCTTAATGTAGTTTGCTACCACTTCTGTCAGCTTATTTCATTCACATGAAAACCTATAATCCACTAACTACGGTAATCTTTAAAGAATTCAGTGTGAAAGAGGAGGCATGTAGGAGGCAAAGTAGTCTGAACATTTGAAAGGAGGTGGTTCATCCATGGGGCTGAAAAGCAGGTATCACAGGAAGAAAATTCCTGTGTTACATGGTGATGTGAAGGGAGACATTCAGTCCTTCGGGGACTGACATGTTGAGGACATGATTATTTCTGTCTTCACAGTTTTGGTTTTGTCTTATATTTTGTACTTATGGAAACTTCTAATTTTTCACAGTTTTTCTTGTTGTCTTTTTGTTGCTAAAGAGCTTATTTAGTTAAAGGTAATTAATCTTTTGTTATATGGCTGCTAGGAATTCTTATATAAGGCTTTTTGGTGTATTTTTATGTATGCTCTCCGTTTAGCATCATATTCAAATTAAGGGTTAAAGTGCAATTTGTAGTCTTTGCTTTTGTCAGAGTTATTTCCCCAGCTATTGTCAGTAGCTTTTTCTGAAGACCTGTAATGGTTTAATGCCAGGCTTAACCTGCCTGCTGCCCCAACGCAGAAGAGGGGGTAAAAGAAACACAGGAAAACTCGGAGTTAAGATGGAGAGATAAGAGTTTACTGAATAAATGAGATAACGTAAATATGCAATTGCCTTAGGGAATAATCTAATTAATCTAATAAGACAATACATGGTCAGTACTCAAAAACCTGGAACCCAGAAGCTGCAACCAGAACTTCCCATGTTACAGTCTGAACCTCAAGCCTTGCAATACTTTGCTCCAACCAGTACTTTCATTTTTGAAGCTGGCATGACTGCAGTGTGGTATGAATAATGCAGCAGATTCAAATTCAACCCATGACATGATCCATCAGTAGCTGTGATGGTTTTTGCGTGGCACTTCGTCATTATAGGCAAATCAGTTATTGCTGTAACAATGTGCAGAAATGAGCACAGGTACAAATCTTTGCTTGGTATTAAGACTACACATGAAAATGTTGGAAAAGAGTAGAAGACCAATGAAACATTTGCTGTTCTTAAAAAGTATGCATTTGTTGCACTTTATGTGTATGTAGTACTGTTTGAAAATGCACAGTTTGATGTGGTCTTATCCTGTGGCAGTGAGTTAAAAAAGCTCAGCTATTAGGATTAAGATGCCATGTTTGCTCTTCATTGCTTTGAATTGTTAAATTAAAGCAGTATTTGTTCATAGTTCTAGAATAATTTATACTCCAATGTTCATAAATCTTTGATATACTTCTTAATTCATCTCCTTCTTAATTGTATTGATACAAATTGAATAGAAGCCAAGATAAGTCTATAATTTTCCATGTGCGAACAGTCAGCTATTTCCCAGTGAATGTGAATAGTCTTAATTAATTTAGGCCTGATGATGACACAGGCTGCTTGCATTTGCTTCTTACAGATCTCTTAGATATAATCTGTGAACCACAGATTGGAAATTTATAGTTTATACTGCAACTATGTGTGCTACTGTGGGCTGCCTACTAGTCCATGGCAGGGCTGTGCACAGACTGAGATGAGCACAGTGAATCTGAATTGCCGTTTTGCTGATTTTTAACTCCTACCAAAAAACCCTCTGATAATACAAATAAGACCTTACTCATGGTTGATTCAATACAGGACTGTTTCCCATGGGCAGGGCTTTTCAACGTGCTGTAGCCTGCTATACCAGTTTTTTCACTGCCTGGTTTCCTGGAGTGATTTACTGGTGTCTGATATTTCACACATTTATATTATTGCATGAATATTAAAAAGTAAAAGCACATCATCTTGTGAAATCACATTGATGCACCCTTTTGCTTACTGTTGAGAAAAAAAGACAATGGATTTTCCTAAGTAAATGAAATAATAAAGCTTCTCTTTGTAAAGAGGAGAAAATAGTATCAATTAGATGGTGGAGCATGTGGATTTCATGTCCAAGTGAATTTCACTGTGATTTTTCTAAGGTGGCAAGTGTATTTGCAACATATATCTTTAATACAGTTTTACAGCCATTAATTTTTTCCTTCACTGTAGGTAAGGAGAGGACATTAGTTCCATCACTGAAAACATCAAGAGATGCATCACCTTCCGGCTCCACAACAGTATTGTCATCAAAGGTGAATTTTTGAGTGCTTCTCACCATGATTTCAGATTGCTCATTGTTGCTGGACTTTTTTCCTCAGTTGTAAGGAGATACTGTGTGCAGCTGTTAAGGAAAGGAGCATCTTGAGTTGCTTTGCACTCGAGCAGATTATAGGTTCCTCTTATCTGCCAGGAAGGTGCTAATAAAGTTCTGTATCTAATGATGACATCGACAAACATTTTTATTTTATATGCACTGTCACATTTTAGAGGAAGTGCATCTTCTGTCTATTTTAAATGGTCATTTTCCAAAGTCTGGAGTGTGCTAGAGAAGGAATGACAAGGAGAAAAATGGGGAAGCACTTTCGAGGAGCTTCAGATAAATGGACAAGCCTGTAGTTGCACTGAACTTCATCCTTCAGTGATTCCTGAGATGTGACTGGATTTGGAAACAGTATGTGAAGGGTCTAACTGACTGTAAAGGTAATGTGAATAGCAGAGTTGACTTGGAAGCAGGGCTGCTTGAGGATGTGGCAAGAAAGATAACATTTACTTAGAACAGGAGCCATGTTACAAGATAGTTTAGTAAACATAATTTTGTGTTCTAAATTATACCCTTTGATTTTCCATCAAATGTTGCTAATTAGTGAAATGGACAGGCTAAGAAACCTAATGAGTAATCGACATTCAGTATTGTTCTATCTGTCCTGTGGCAGCAAAAGCAGTTTCACATTGCAGACTGCTTGCCTATCAATTATATTTGAGGCTAAAATGAACATTTCCACGGGAGTATTTTCTCTAAATTGCTATAAAATACTTTAGTGAGAAATAACACAATAATGCACTATATTGTTTTAAGTGAATAAAGTCTTATTAAGAATTAGAATTCACCCTAAGCAGCATGAGGTACTAGCCTGATTATTGAGGTCTTTTTAATAGAAGCAATGGAATGCTTCAAAAGAAAACAAAACAAGAGAAAGAAAGGTGCTTTCTGCTGTGAGAAGGTGAGACTGAAGGAAATAATTAGGTGGGGGAAAATAATCAACCTTTGGTTGTGCTATGTCATTCTAAGTACTTATCCTTTATGCAGCTTTTTTAGAACTGCTGTGCTAGGCATTAGCTAATTGCCAATGTCCTTAAGGGAGGAGGCAAACAATGTATTTTCAGTAAAGTACATAAGGAAAGCAAGATAAAAGCTGTTACACACAAGTTACTAATTTGGATTCATAATTAGTTTGTTATTTTGCTTACAGACTCAGTGTTCTGCAGCTTGATACCAAATCTTTGCTTAATACACCTTTGAGAACAAAGAGGCATTCCCAGATCTCTTGCTTTTGTTTTAATATGCAGTGTGAGCTTGAAATATGAAGTATTCTTTAAGATATTTTGCTTCCTTCGTCAGTCAAGTCTGATCAGTGTTGTGTTAGGTTTTTTGCCAGTAGTTTGCATATATCTCCTGGCAGTGGATATCCAGTTAATGTAAGCTACACAAACGAAACTTTCTCTTTTATGGAAATAATTTCCCCAGACAACACAAATATTTATTTGGTATACATCATCTGCAGAAATGGAAATACTTCAATGACCTTTTATTGCTTTTCTGTTGAAGTCCTCAAATCTTTTCATAGTACACTGTCCTGTGTCAGGGAGGCCTCTTGGGATGATGGCTGGATTGCAGTAACTTAAGTTATCTAAGTGCTTCACTAACATAAAAATACCAACAAAAAAAGTCAAGACATGATGAAAATCTCTGTGACCAAGGTCTTAAAATCTGCTTGAACTTGGGGAGTCTGATCTAGTGGAAGCTGTCCCTGCCCATGATGATCTTTGGTGCTATTCTGTGAAATAAGTTCTGTACTTCATTGTATAGATTAAAGGAGATAATTGTCAATGCTCTAGGTTATAATTTAGCTTTGAAATATCTTACAAAGATAAATACTTCTGCAGCAATATCTCTTATCATTCTAGTAACTAGATTCAAATCTGAGAAGTTATTATTAGAATTAATTTTTTACATATTCATGCATGTGAATTAATACATGATGGTGTTATCTGATCTTAACCACCTGTTTATTTGACTAGAGCATGAAGCCTTTTGTGTTTTTCTTCAATAGCTGTCTGGGCTGCAAGCCTTGGAGGCTCTATCCAACATAATTAGAGCAGAAGACAAATGTATGAGACAGGGAAGGCTTCCAGCAAAGATAACAGAAAACTGACAGGTTTTTGCTGTTCAGATGTTATACGTAAGCTGGAAAAAAAAAAAAAGAGACCTTTGTTTTGAGGCAGAGGGGGAAGTTTGGTTGTTTTTAACAAGATACACTAGCTTGTTAATTTCTTTCAGACTAAATAGTTGCCGACATTTTCCTCTCAGAAATATGTGCTGTTTCTTTCTCTTCACTTGTGCAAGTACTATTATTTTACTGCATAAAATGCACTCAGAGCTTTTTAACTATCTATTTATAGACATGTGACCTGTGGAATTAAATTGTGAAATGAAATGAAGTATATTTGTTTGCTGTGTTCCAGGAGACAGTAGAGCGATTTATTTCTATTTACTGACAAACTCAGCAACAGATAGTTTGTAATAAGGCTGGTGAAAGAACAGTTGTGTAGTTTGGAAAGGTGAATTATATTATCCCTTTCTTTTAAGAACCCTCTTGCATATTAAACTTTGTCACCTCCTGACTTCTATTGGAACATTGTGTTGTGCGCTTCTCTGGATTCAGATAAAGGCAATGTCTTTTCGAAACAGAATCCTGGGAGGATTCTGTAAACTGTGTACTTATACTAGAACATGAAGAGGTGCTTGGATAACTTTTTACTTGAGGCAAGCACAAAAGGTCTGAAAGTGAAGCAGGGGCTGGCATTTATGCAATTTAGAATGAACTGACAGGAAGAGAGGGAAAGTGTTGCTTTCTTTCTGTCTGTTTGGGGTTTTTTGTTTGCTTTTTTCTCCCTCTGTTTACTGTGGTGGAACAGCCATTGGGTAGAAGTTTCGGCAACATTTTTCAGGCAGGATTTTTTGTATGTTTTTTATATATCCATCTTGGTGTTGTAGATTTTAATACTAGAGTGGTATAGATTCTTGGAAGGATGTTTCTATACATGCAGTTCATTAAAATGGAGTAACTGTGTGTACCCATATAGTGGTAACAAGATTTATAACGCTAGCTACTCATAAACCAGTTTTGGTATGTGGGTATTTGTTATTGTTTGTTGCTCTATTAGTAAAAGCCAAGTTACATTCTTAGAGAGAAATCAGTTTTAAAGTGTTATTTATATGAGTGTTTCCATCTGAAAAGGTAGACTAAAAGGCCATAAAGCCATGACTGACTCTATTATATAAATGATGGATATTCACTGTGAATAAAAAATAATTAATTATAATGGAAGCTTTCATAATTTAAACTATGCATAAAACACTTTTTGACCCTAATTGGCTTAGCTTTTATATCCTACACAACATTTAATAGTTCAGTTTAAATTAGTTACAGCTTCTTACTGCCTAAAAATCATGCTGGATCTTTAGATCACTCCACACTTTGTTTCTGACTCCTTAGTGCCGATTTGATCCATATCTCTTTAAGCTCGTGTGGTCTCAAGTAATTTTTCTGGTAGCTCTGTCCTGTGAATTTAATGAAACTGATTTTGAAAGTATGGTGCTAGTTTTAACACTTAACATTTTTTAACATATACTGATTTGTCTTTTTTTCTTCTCTCTTTTTGTTCTATTCTTTCCCCACCCACTTTTCTTTCTAAAGAAGATCACTTCAGCTTTCTTATTTCTTGTTTTAAAGTATTTTGGAGATCTGATTGTTTTTTTTCTTCTTTTGAAGATGTCTTGCAATGTGTAAGTATATTCCATATTAAACCTTGATTATACTGTTTCTTTACAGGCCTTGGATAAGAGTCACAGACTATCGGAAAAGGAGCTTGCAGAAGCTGCAAGCAAATGGGCAGCTGAAAAGGCGGAGAAGGCTAATGAAAATGAGATACCTGAAATAACAGATTATGATGTAAGACTGGATTATTGATTGATTTGAAGTGTTACAAACAACAGTAGACTTGTTTTTTTTTTTTTAATTCTCTCCTGAAAGGGACATTTTGTAACTTACCCCTGAATTTGTCTGGTTGTGCTAGTAAATGTTTGTGGAAGGAGAGTGAGACTAAAACCTTGTTATTTGATTGCTTATTCATTTAGTTTTAAAAAATACTGAAAACCAGAGTGGGTTTTCTTAATATAAATTCGAATTCATGTTGAGTTACAACTGACAAAATGAGGTTCCAGCTCTCCCAGGGATTCTCCGTGGAACTCGTGTGCTAGTGGTAAGTCTGTATGTCTACTGAACTCAGGAAAATTAGCAACAGACTTCTGAATCAACATGTGAGCGTACGCATAAAAGACCTGAAGAGAAACTCTGGTTTATTGCATTGAGATCTGTGCCACTGCAGCCTGCCATATGATGTATTCTTTTGCAGAAAGCAGTCCCATTTTATATTAAAAAATAAGCTTTTGCTTTGGTATTGCAGTGGGTCAATGCTTTTTATTTCCACCAGAACTTTTATTTCATTATTGATCAACATTAATTAATTGCCAATTTATATTCATCTGTTCTTACCACTCCTTATCTTCTATTTCTTGCTGTATGGAAAAGTGATTATAGCCCTTTCCATCCTGCTCTTGAGTAGGGTAGAGGCTTTTTTTTTTTTTCTCTATTCTTTTCTATTAGTGGCAGATATATTTGTCACTTGAAACCCCCCCAATGTCATGTAATGTTTTTATTGTAAAAGAGGCTGGGGTCATTCAGCTTCAGCTTTCACTTTGCTTCAATTCCAGAGATACTCCAACAAATGAGTACCTAATTTACAAAGTCACATGTCTTAAACTGTGTAATTAGTGGCTTTGTATTTTAATTAGAGGGGAAAAAAATAGAGGGATGCTTCTTGGGAAGCATCAGATTTCATCCTTGTATTTCATACTTGTGAACCCTAAGGGCAAGATTAGAGAAATGAAAGCACTTTTAGTCCTGACCATCGATATAATAGCCTAGTACATCAACAGCTTCTTGATGCTGGACAGGAACATCCAGTTAGATAAATAAACTGTTTGTTTCCCTCCAGGAAAAAGAAATGTAAAATGAAAAAAAGAAAAGAGAACAAAGAGGGAGGTAAGGGTTGGAGTAAGGAAGGGGAAGCAGCAAACAGATCTAAATGCATGAATGCCATGTGGAGGAGAACATATATGTATGGGCATTGCTGAGAGGTTCAGGAGGGTAACACTGAAGAGAAATGTCACTCCAGTTCATGGGGGGAAGATAATGCAAGGGAGCAAAGAAAAGGTGGTTCATATGGAGAAGGGTTGTTCAAAGTTTCTTCCGTGCCTTGGAGAAAATTGCACTGACATTCAAAATAAAGAAAGAATCAAAGTGAAGCAATTTCAGCTGATTATAGCAGAGTCTGAGATGATTTATCGACTAAAGAAAGTGTGCTGCAGGAATGCTAATGAAGTGAGGTCTCATTCTGAGTTCTAGAAGAAAGAACATATCTCAGCTTGATGAGTAAACTATGTAAGATAAAGTTTTTAGGGTGCTTAATAGCTGAACTTTGCATTGCACTGAACTTCTTGGTAGTCTTTGCTCTCTCTCAGACATTTTGTAATTTCCAGCAGTAACAAGATTTGGGATGCTCTCTTAGTGGTTTCTATTGCTGCTAAGTTCTGAGCAGATGCTCCTAGGACCACTTAAGCTTATTTTGTTGTCTAATTGTGTTCAGTTTTATGTTAGTGAAGTCGTAAGAGTCTTCACTTTTAAAATTTTTGACTAGTAGAAAGTATTTTATGCAACTTCTTCAATTCTCAAGTCTTCTTTAAAAAAAGTTATACAAATCTGTTCCATAATATTGGATTGAAATACACTGCAGTAATTTCTTCACTTCTTACATCCTCTGTATAGACTCCTTAGAGTGGGAGTCTGTTTCCCTTGAGTCAGGAATGCTGTCTTAATTTCTGTTTTGGAGGGACTTTAGCCAATTTTGGTACCTTGGTACCAACACTGCATATTTGTTTTTACTATGCGGTAGGTATCTCTGTTCCTTTACTATCAAACCTGTGGTCTTGAATGTTGCAGGAGTTGTTGATTTTGCAAAAATAGCCTTATGATTTTTGTCCATTGCTGTTTACTTTTGATTTTCTTTTATCCTTTCTCAGAAAACTAATCCCATTTTTGTTGTGGATTTTTCTTGCTAGCTGGTGCTACAAATATCACATATATAAGTTCCTTCTTATCAGAAGGGCAGGTAAAGGTTATCTGACACCATTGTCAGATGGTGTCTAAGGGTGAGGGGCCTGGAACACAAGCCCTATGAGGAGAGGCTGAATGAGCTGGGGTTGCTTAGCCTGGAGAAGAGGAGGCTCAGAAGTGACATTGCTGTCTACAACTACCTGAAGGGAGGTTGTAGCCAGGTGGGGGTTGGTCTCTTCTCCCAGGAAACCAGCAACAGAACAGCGGGACACAGTCTCAAGTTGTGCCGGAGGAGGTCTAGGCTGGATGTTAGGAGGAAGTTCTTGCCAGAGAGAGTGATTGGCATGGGAATGGGCTGCCCAGGGAGGTGGTGGAGTCGCCGTCTCTGGAGGTGTTGAAAAAAAAGCCTGAATGAGGCACTTAGTGCCATGGTCTAGTTGACTGGATAGGGCTGGGTGCTAGGTTGGACTGGATGATCTTGGAGGCCTCTTTCAACCTGGTTGATTCTGTGATTCATTGTCTTTACAGAGTTAAGACTGATGTTTGCTTGGTGTCTTGTTTTCTTAATGTTTAAAATGTGTATTTCTTTATCTGTTAGATTGTAGCAATAATAATTGATTAACAGTCATGATATGCAGACTCACAACTAAGTGAAAGACTGCATTTGGGGTTTCATTTTGCTCTCAGAACTGATTTTTTAATTTAACTTTTTTTAAGGCTGGATCTTCAGCTCCATTATACATGGAACATGTAGAGGAAACGGAAACAAATGTCACGGACAGTACACAGTTGTATGAGGATGGTCAGCTTCTCGGTCGCTCTAAAGCAATTGCAACTAAGATAAAGGAGATTGAGCAGGTGAGTCCTCTTGGCAGTGTGCCAGTGATGAAATACCCATGTAATGGTCTGATTCACTAGAAATACATTGATTTATTTTTTCCTCCTTGGAGCATAATGTGAATGTAACCTCATTTGCTGCGAAGATGCCATGATAATGCCTCCTTTTAGTCGGCTTTGAATCTAAGTGCCTTTGTCATTCTCTGAAGGTGAAGAACCTTTATGTTTTGCATTGATTACAGTATCTTGTGTTGATGACAGTGATCTAGATGAGGGTGAGAGATGGTGTTCGAAATTTGTGTTATGTTCTCTTTTGTGCTGGGTACTTGGGCATTGACTTAATACAAAACAAGATTTCTATTACTCTTGTCATACTGAGTTTCTGAGAAGGTTCAATAGAAATTCATTCATGTATTAGTCTTTAATATATCATCTCACAGTAAGGAAATTGTCTACAGTAGCATTTAATTTGCCATAAAGTGTTTTATTACTGTATTTTTGTTACTTTAAATGGAGAGTTTGAAGATTTTTCTGACTTGATCTTTCTGACATAAATGCAACTATGCCCACCTCTGGAAATTGCATTTAAAGTTTATCATGAGTGAGAGAATGAGATGACTTTCTCTAAACTTGCTCTAATTTACAGTGTTTTCAGTGTATGCCTGAGATGAGTGGAAAGGAAATAGAAATCACTTTCCCCTTCATCATTATGTCATAATAACATCTTCAAGAAAGTAGGTCTCTATTTGTGTTCGTGAGAAGTATGTTCTAGGTCTTTGTTTTCTATCTTAATTCTAGTGGCCTTTGTTCTGTTGCCTGTGATCCCATTTCCTGTGCTGTAACACAACTTGCTACTTTTGTTGCTATTTTTGTTTCATGCATAATCCTGTTCTCAGTGGGCATGGCTTTGCATGGGTCTGGCTCAGATGGAGGTAACCAAAGCATATTGTAACTATGAGAGTCATGGCATAGTTTGTTTATTCTTCTGTGTCTGATCACTGGGTCATACCTGACCTAAAACACCCAACAGCAAGTGCATAAATTTATGACTATCTAAATATTGAAAACTGAAAAAAAAAGATAAAAACAACTGTGATTATTTAACCTGATGCTGGTGAATCTAGATTGGTTTATTTCGCCTGTGTCCTAAGGATAGGCTTATGCTGAAAACAGATGAAAACGTGCGTATAAACCCCAAATGTCAGTACATTTGGTAGAGTTTGACATTATCTCTGAGGAAATCTAGGTTGTATACTATGTCTAGTTCTGGAGCCCCTATTACAAGAAAGAAATGGACATGTTGGAATGTGTCCAGAGAAGGGCCGTAAGTATGATTGGAGGGTTAGAGCACCTCTCCTATGAAGACCTGAGAGAGAGTTGGGGCTATTCATTCTGGAGAATAGAAGACTCAGAGGAGACCTTATTATTCAAATATTGGCCTTCCAGTATTTGAAGAGGGCCTACAAGAAAGCTGGTGAGGAATTTTCTAGGATGTCAGGTAATGATAGAACTAGAAGGAATGGAGCAAAACTAGAAATGGGTAGATTGAGACTTAGGAAGAAGTTCTTCACCATCAGGGTGGTGAGACACTGGAACAGGTTGCTCAGGCAGGTGGTGGAAGCCCCATCTCTGGAGGTTTTTAAGGCCAAGCTGGATGGGGATCTGAGCAGCCTGACCTAGTGTGAGGTCTCCCTGCCTGTGGTGGGGGAGTTGGAAGTAGATTATCCTTGACGTCCCTTCCAGCCATGACAATTCTGTGGTCTGTATAACAGAATGCTTTCAGGAACTCAGCTCAGAAAAGTCCAAGGAACAACTTAGATTTGGATTTCACAGAACCAGTTTCTCCTGTTGCTGATGTGAATATTGAAGCTGTCAGCTTCTGCAGAATTAAAATAAGATTTTAGAGTGATACTGGATGCATCTTCTGTACATTTAATTCAAATGAACACAGTTGGTTTTTTGTTTTAAAATCAAATTGAGTACCATGAATTTGAGGGTTAGATAAGATATGTTTAATCATTTAAACTTAAGACTGTAAAATGACCTATGTGTTTTTTCAGGTAAGTGTTTAAAAGTAGCTTGTGGTTCAGCAACTAAAAATCTATTATTTTTTTAATGATAATTCTGATTAGTAATTGTGAAATATTGAATCTTCCTATTGTAAATGCTAACAGACTCTCTGTAGTCTCTTGACACTGAATTGGCAGCATCCAGAAGAAAATGTGATTTAATTCTGTGTGACTTGAGTTCTCTACATTTGACAAGGACTGAGAAAGAGCAAAAAGTGGAATAGAAACTTAATTTGCAGTCCTATGGTCAGCTGCTTACTAACGGTTCTTTGAATGAACTTCTCAGTATAATTTATTATGCAGTTTTACTACTGTGTAACTGAATGCATGTTTTTTGGGTTTTGCACAGTAAAATTAGTCCTTGACATGCAAATTTAACACTATTGATAGTCGTAGAATCATATAATGGTCCAGGCTGGAAGGGACCTCCAAAGGTCATCTAGTCCAACCCCCCAGATCATTCAGGTCTTTGTCAAGTTGAGTCCTGTATATTTCCAGTGAAGGAGATTCCACTGTTTCTCTGGATAGGCTAACTCAGTGTTTTATTCTTTCTCTCTCTGAGCTCAGCTGCCATCGAAGTCCTATATGCTGTTCTCCAGAACATGCTTTCTTTCCTCCAGGGACCAGGGTTTCTGCTCACTGCTCCTCTTGGCAGTTTCCTGTTCCTATCTGTGAACTGTGGAGTCACAGCTTGTTGTGGTCCCTGGCTTTTGGCTGCCTTCACCTGCCTATCAGAACCTGCTCCACGTGCAGTGGGCTCAGCTACAATGAGGAAAGGTTGGAGTTCATGGGACCCTCTGTCTCTGTCACTTTATGGCTGATAGAATAGGATCTTTCCTGGCACTTTCCCACAGCAGGTACAGGGAAAACTGATCCCTTCCATCCTGGTGCTTCATTTTTCCGGTCTTTGTGCCTTCTTGTACTGAATGGAAATTTCTGCAGCAGTAAGTCTCATGCCTTAATATATCCTGTGTAGTATGTCTAGATCCATGATGTGGCTTTTGATGTTGCAGTCATAAGTGGTTAGACGCTTAAAAATAGTGAGGTAATTAACCTTCTGGATTGATTTGTTTATTTGTTTTTGTGTTTTAAGCTAAGTGGTTTCCTCATGCCTTTGTGCCTTTCCCTTTTTCCTCCGCCATTATTATGTTGAAATTTGGTGTTACATCTTGTGTGAGCACAGTGGGGTAGAAGTTCATTAAGAAGGTGTTTAAAAGGTTGGTCTAGAGGTACTTGGAATGTGTATAACAGAGGATTTTGCACTGGAGTGTGAAGGTCAATGAATGCTCACAGGTTGCTGATGTAACAATTTCATGCACTTTCTTTAATGGTTTTGCGTTTAATAACATCCAATATACATTATTGTGTTGGGGTTGTTTAGTTTCTGTTCTTAAGCAGTTAAGGATCAGCTTATGCTTTTAGCACATAATGTACTGAAGTGTTGGGTTTTTTTTAGGTTTGTTTGGGTTTGTTTTCCAGAAGCCATGACAAATATGTCCCTGGTGTTAAATTCACAATTGGAGCAATTCTGCGTTGGTGTTACACAAAAGGCTATCTCTTTGTTTTTCTTTTACGAGCATGAGTAGCAGGGATTCTTGAAACATCTTATCTTGTCTAGACATCAAGTCTGCAACACTCTGTTAATTAGTCCATTATTATGTGTCCAGTTTCTTAAATGTTGCATATGCAAGTTGAAGTGACATGAATTACCTCTGAAAAGCTCTTATTTTCTGAAGACACATTTTATGAAAGGAGACAAGTACTTTCCTTCCTTTTGGCAAAAAATCAAACCTCTAAGTTTCTGAATGAGATTTGACGCTCAGAGCTTGATTTGTCTATTACCACAGACCTCTGGCATCTAATTAATACATTATTGAATGCTTTTTTTTTTTTTCCTATTGAAATTATTGGGTGACTGAATGCTTTCAGTTGAACAATTCTTTTAAATGTTCAGCAGAAAGGATATTTTTGAATGTTCAAATGTTTGGATGAATGGCTTGTTTACACGACTTTCTAAATTAGTTTTACTTGTTAGCAGCGCTCAGTAGTGTTAACGAGCTCTAACTGGACAGCCTCCTTGCTAGAAGATGCTGCAAATCAGGGTTTTCCAAAGCTTCCAAAAAGCTTTCCAAAACTTCATAGATACAGTACACAGAAAGAATGAAAAATACATGTGTGTGTGACCGGGTTAGCAGCCTCTCCAGATTCTATTTCCGGATCTGCTGTTCACTGCTTTTCTCTTGTTAGGTATATTACTTGAATATTTGGCCTAAAAGTTACAGTTAAGTAAGAAAAGCAGTTAAGGCTTAGAACTTGGAGAGTGTGTAGTTTCAGAAGAAGTCTTTCTTGTTCTCTTGCTTTGCCAGAGCTCTTGTTCTGCTAAAATCTTCCGTAGCAATAACTGAGTTGTCTTTGTGTGTATTTAACACTTTTTAATGGGTCTCTGTTCTCTGGGGGTGTTGTTCTAACAGAAGACTAACAGGTCACAAAGTAAAACATTACATTGCGAGGAATTAAAGTTATGTTTTTAATAACAGACCATTAAAAAAAATGCAGAGACATTACAATTTCTGTAATGCATAGAAGTATAGTGCATGCCTGCAGCCCCTCCTGTATCCATTACAAGATTTTGAGAGGATTAACAATGCTTCAGCAACGTAAAGGCAAAAGAAGATGTAAATATGAAGTAGCTTCTGTATTTTGGCTAGGAATAAGCTAAGGGGAAACTGTGATAAGTCTATCAGAAAAGTGTTCTAAGTTTTGAATATGTTAAACATTAAAGTTTTAGTAGATGCAGTAAAATAAGTAAGAAAATAAATTGAGTTAATGGGGTCCAGGAAGGAATGAAGGAACTTATCAAAACTTGCCTTGGATGTTGTACCTTTTCTGCTGAATTCAGTTGAGCTGGGGAAACAGGTTGTTGTTGCCTTAGATCCTTAGATGAGCTTGTCAGTCTGCTTCTGCCGTTGCCCATTTCAGGCTAGATTAGAAAATATCCCCTAATTAAAATATGAGTTAAGAGGTAGTAAGTTAGGTGAAGCTGAAGAAACTGGAATAGTAGCTGGAAAACACATTAAAGGATTATTTCTGATGATGGATGAGGTCAGACATGCTTTGTTGCTGGTGAGAGTAGAGCAGACAAGAGTAACAGGCCAGATGGGAGTAGAAGGTGGGGAAGCTTAGATTTTCGTTCCCTTCCACCATTTCCATTGCCTTTCAGACCTTGCGTGGTTAATACACAGTAGCAAGGCCTTAATGATGGACTCATCATCATCAGTCTAACTCCTCTGAGCTTATGTTTACTTCATTGAATTGTAAGAAGTAATTACATGTATTAATTTATTTTTTTCCAAATCGAGAAAAATTTGTATCAGATTTTGTTATTTTGCTGTAGGCTTCTAAGAAAAACTGATGACAACTGCCTTACTTAATGATATGTGCCTATGATCTTGTGTCATCCTTTTGTGGTTTATTAGTTACCTTATATACAATGCAAGTAATTTATTACTTTTTACATGTTCTTAGATATTTGTTCCTCCATATTAATTCTGACTTGTTGATTTTTTTCACTATCCTTTAATTTTTATTATAGACCCCCTTAATTTTTTATCATTGCAAATCAGATCAATAAAGTTGTATTGCTTATTTGCATGTTTGTATTTCACACTTGCCTCAAGTCTCTTTTGTGCTGGGATCTTTCATTTTTCTAAATCTGATTATCAGAAATCTGTGTTTTTGTGTTTATGAAACTGCAGGGTGGAGAACATAGTATCAATAAATCTCTTTTACAAATACATTAAGGGCAGGATACTTGTAAAAGCTTGCTGGTGTTTTAGCCACTTCTCCTGTGTTTTTCTTCATGTTTTAGAAGTTGCAGTCCTTCACTTCCGTTTATTTAGCTGTGTTCTCTTCCCTTTCAATGGACATTAATGAGTTATTTGCTATGCACTGCAGTGTTGGTAATTACAAACTGCTGCATATGCAAAATTAGTGCAATTCGCCCATTTTACTTCATCACCTGAAGGTACAGTTTAATAGGGAAGTGTAATACCATATTTCAGCTTTTTGCCAGCAGCCTTTTCCATTCCAAAGCTGATAAAAAAGTGTTATTAATATGCAATGCTCAGAGGGTAACACTTTAAAGAGAACTTCACACCAGAAATGTGTGCATGGATCCAGTAACAGCAGGGTGTATCTTGCATGCATTAGATAGAATTCACCTATAGTTTTTCTGTCACTACCAGTCTATGGAAGATTTTACATTTGCCTTATGTTTTTTAATGTAAACAGTTTTTGACCTGTGCTGAGCATATTATTTTGAAGTGGTTGAATGCTGGGGGCTCAGCCCACTGACCAATGTAGTTTATTATTATGGATGTGGTTTTATTGTTGTTGGTGATGGGGTTTTGTTGTTACAGGCTTTAATAATTGAACTTAGAGGATAGAGCTTCCTCTCCGACTTTGTCTCCAGCTTATTCTTGCTTTAATAGAAGGGCATTGGTGCACTTGAGAGGTGGTCTTAGAAGTGTTGTTTGATTTTTATTATTGAACTGTTCTAAGGGCAGAAGGCAATGTTCTGTCTTAGTTATTTCAGTACACTGAAGCTTAATGTTTTAACTTTTTAGTACTTTTTAATCTTCCGTCTCTTGAACAGGGTATCTTTTGAATTTTGAAGGAATACTTCATCATTGCTTTTGGGAAAGCGTGCAGTTTCATGGATTGAAACAAAATGAGAATAGGATCAGTCAAAACTACTTAATAATTAGAACCATAGATTTCAGTTGCCTCAGAAATAGCCCTAGCTTGAAGAACTGCCTAGCATCTGTTTTACTCACCTCAAAACTGATTTCACTTCAGTTCTGTCAGCATTCCTGATACTGTCTTTGCATTGGTCTACTGAAAGACTTGTAGATATAACAAGGATTCAAGTGGTGCTTACAACAAGTTGTATGTAGGGCAAATGGAGAATAGAATCATAAAGGAGAGGTTTCAAAAACCCGTACGTGATGGTGGGAAGGTGGTAACTGAGTGAACATGCAAAAAACCCTGCTAAGTGACAAATTAAAATAGTGGCAGGAAGGCAGGTGACAGGAGGGACTCGATGTTTGGCATGGAAACTGGTTTCCGTTTCTGCTTCACTGACAAGAGCTCCAGTGAAGCTGGAGGTTGAAGTAAGCAGCAACAGAAGACTATCACACAGATAACCTGTCGGTAGGGAAAATCTGCTGAAGTGAGAATCTGCAGTTTTATGGGATTTCATGTGTCTTTTGCAGTAGGACTGATCTTAATATAATTGAAACTTGGTTTTTGGATGATAGTTTTGCTGGTGCGTGTAATTTTATCCTCCAATCTGTTTGTAATCTGATTTGTAGACAACATTTGTGTATAAATATAGGACCATCTGTGTTGAAAGACATTTTTGTGGCAGGCTGTGTTTGTCACCTGGTTCTTAAGTTTCTCAGTGGCTAGCCTGATGTCTTCTTTCTTCTGTTGGCTGTGTCACTGAGCAGGTTAACCTCAAGTATGTTTAAAGATGGGTAGGCTACATTTCTTTCAATAGCTTGTTGTTTTCTGTGAACATTAGTGGTTTCACAGCCATTAGGTAAGTGGCATTTGGAAAGCAAGCAAATTATTTAAAATGAAAAGGATGCAATTTACAGAGGACTGTTATGGTGTGGGTTTTTAAAAAATTTGTTCAAATGCTTGTAGTGTTTATGTAAGTTTGTATCATAAAAGCTTGGCACAGAAAATACTTGTTTGCTCTGACCTTTAAAATATAATCTCAGAGTTATTTTTTTCATAGTTTATTCTTATAGAAGCAATTCTCTAAGGCATCAGAATTGGGAACTAACCTAATTGAAATAGAAACAAGTATTTTGTTGCAGAAGATGTTTATGCATGTGCTGCTTCTATAAGTTAAGATTATGAAACGTGAGGTTTTTATCTTGAGGTGTAAATGACTAATGCATATCATAATCATAGAATCATAGAATAAGTTTAGGTTGGAAGGGACCTCAAGGATCATCCAGCTCCAACCCCCCGCCATAGGCAGGGACACCTCCCACTAGAGCAGGCTGCTCAAGGCCTCATCCAGCCTGGCTTTAAACGCCTCCAGGGAGGAAGCATCCACAACCTCCCTGGGCAACCCATTCCAGTGTCTTACCACCCTCACTGTAAAGAACTTCCTCCTAACATCCAGTCTAAATCTCCCCTCTTCCAGCTTAAACCCATTCCCCCTCGTCCTAACATTACTAGACCGTGTAAATAGTCCCTCCCCAGCTTTCCTGTAGGCTCCCTTCAGATACTGGAAAGCCACTATAAGGTCTCCTCGAAGCCTTCTCCTCTCCAGGCTGAAGAGCCCCAACTCTCTCAGCCTGTCCTCATAGCAGAGGTGCTCCAGCCCTCTGATCATCTTCGTGGCTCTCCTTTGGACCCGCTCCAGCAGTTCCATGTCCTTCTTGTATTGGGGGCTCCAGAACTGCACACAGTACTCCAGGTGGGGTCTGACGAGAGCAGAGTAAAGGGGGAGAATCACCTCCCTTGCCCTGCTGGCCACACTTCTCTTGATGCAGCCCAGCACTCGGTTGGCTGTCTGGGCTGCATGTGCACACTGCCGGCTCATGTTGAGCTTCTCGTCGACCCAGACCCCCAGGTCCTTCTCCTCAGGGCTGCTCTCCAGCCATTCATCACCCAGCCTGTATCTGTGCCTGGGATTGCACCGACCCAGGTGCAGGACCTTACACTTGGCCTTGTTAAACGTCATGAGGTTGGCCTGGGCCCACCTCTCCAGCCTGTCCAGGTCCCTCTGGATGGCATCCCTGCCCTCCAGCAAGTCAGCTGTGCCACACAGCTTGGTGTCATCTGCAAACTTGCTGAGGGTGCACTCAATTCCTCTGTCCATATCACTGACAAAGATGTTAAAGAGCACTGGTCCCAGCACTGACCCCTGAGGAACACCACTTGTCACCAACCCACAAGGATCATTTTCCTGTTTGGTTTAACTCTTATTTGCACTAATGTTGTGACTTTCAGACCTCAGTGATTATCTGGGCACACAATGGTGTGGCTATCGCAATGTTACGCGTCGCAAAATGCAGCAGAAAAACAAAGGCCAAGATTCCCCACAGGGAAAGGCTGTAGTGTGCCTGTTTTACCTTGGTGCTTTGACTTTAAATGGCTGGTAGTCAACCTGACCTGTAATTGCAGAAGTTAAATACTGACAAAATCAAGTGGGTCATGCTGTTCATGATTCTTTAGCTTCCCATGTATAACAGAAGCATTGTTTATGCGTTAAGTTTTTGAACTGTTGAACTTTGATTATTGCTCTGAATGACACTAATAACCTTTAATAGATAGGCTTGATGTTATTTCTCCATGGTTTAATTGGCTTGCTAGCAGTCTTTTCCCCTCTCTTGCCCCCCAGATAGCTTAAATGTTTGGTTTCATTACAATGTGATATGTTGTACTTAACGTGGGTTCTGTGTGTACTTACTTGACTTTAATTACTCTCCATAAGCAGTTCACCACCTTAGCACAGTAAGTAATTTATATATTAACATTTTTGGTAACATGCTGCCTAAGTAAAAAAATCTTCACGTAAGCATTTTTAAACACAGAATCAGAAATAGATTAGAATATGCTGACAAAGCTTTTCAGTGGTAATCTTCAGCTGGAAATATGCCCATTTTGTTAAATGTTTTTTTAAGTTGGCTTCTTGGAGAAACCAGCTTATGCAATCACAGAGTATCTGTGTATCTTTTGATTCTGTTGTCAGGTTTCAACTGAATTCAGTTTAAGCATAAGCCAAGATGATTAGTTGTTAACAGCCTTTATAAAAATAGACAGGAGCAGAAACTACATATGAGTTCCAGTGGAGAAAGATAATGTGATTGCATCTCATTAGACCTCAGAAAGTGCCCTTATGCAAGTGCTGCAGTTGTTTTTAAAGAATTCCGACCAAATGAACAAAGCAAATAAACCAGAAAAACCAAACTCCAACTTGTACCATTGCAGACCTCAGCTTTACATCAGAAAGAGTTTTGCAGCAATTATAGTTTAAGAAAGTAAGTCCCTGTGTCGTATTGTTCCGAGGTCCCCTGGGAGAGAGGCCCCACCATGTAGTCTACATGTAGCCTGGCTATCATAGGATCATAGAATAGTCAGGGCTGGAAGGGATGTCAAAGATCACGTATTTCCAGTCCCCCTGCCATGGGCAGGGACACCTCACACTAAATCGGGTTGCTCAGAGCCCCATCCAGCATGGCCTTGAAAAACCTCCAGGGATGGGACTTCCACCACCTCCCTGGGCAACCTGTTCTGGAGTCTCACCACTCTGATGGTGAAGAACTTCTTTGTAACACCCAATCTGAATCTACCCACTTCTAGTTTTGCTCCATTCCCCCTAGTCTTATCACTGCCTGACATCCGAGAAAATCCCTCACCAGATTTCTTTTAGGCTTGCTTGAGATACTGAAAGGCCATGGTTCAGATTGAAAAGAGTGAGAAGTTAGCACATATTTCCTAAGCTATTTCTCTTATTCACATTGTGGCTTCTTAAATGTGCCAGCTGCCACAAGTGACTACCCACACTATGTTGTGAGTTGAGCCACTACTGCCTCTGATGTTCAGTGTCTTGAAAGCACTGCCTTAGATGCTCAAAGTTATTTAATCATTAGACAGAAACCTACAGAAAGGTATGGTCTCTGGTGATACTTGCATTGTAACTACTTATTATTGTCATAGAGAAGATAAAACTTGAAAAAATATTTCTGTCTAAAGGTGCTTTCACAAGATCTCTTCTTCCTTGAGGGCACCTCACCGTCTTCTAACGGCCTTGGTTCCACATATTTTGGAGAATTTACTCATTTAGGAGCAGAATGCCTCACTAGACACACTCGTAACAACTTCTTCCAGCTGGCCTGTTGCAGTTGAACTTGATCTGTTTGTGAACCAAGCTGGTACTGAGCTGCTCCAGCCCCCAAAGTTCTTCAGTAGCTGCTGAAAGAGAAATCACAATAAGTGATGGTTTTGGTTGTGAGATAGCTCAGGTTTATACACTAAATGGTTCCTTTTAATTCAAACTCTAGCATCTTAAAATTCATTAAAGTATTTGCACTTCAGGAAAATGAAGATCAAAAGATTACTGAATATTTGATGTATTTTATTGCCTGTCAGCAAATGTGATGAACTGGAAGTGTGCAATTACAGAGAAATGCTCCCTCACCAAGACGCAACTCCCTGTGAAGAAAAGCTGAATGCCCTTTTGAATGCTTTTGTTACCTGCAGCAAAACTGTGCTGCAGATTAAGATAAAGATGTCTCTTCTCTTTTTTGGGAGACCTGTGAAGTAGAGGCAGCCTTCTTGAAACATTTAATTAGATGACTTCTACTAGTGGGGGAGTTTTGCCCATGGCTGTCTCAGCAAGGAGATGGGCACTGTAGCTTGATCAACTCTTGGCAATGGCTGGTGCACCCCTCCACCTCCAGCAAAAGTTATGGGATTTTTTTCAGTTGAAAGGAGTGAAAGCAGTGTGAGAAGACATGTGAATGTCAGGTTAGGGATCTTCCTATGAAAGTTCCTTCTCTGTGAGGAGAGGTGGACCATGCCAAAGGGAAGATAGTAGGAAGACCGGATGTAGAGCATCCAGAAGTCAAGGGCAAAAGGATGCAAGAGTTTCTGAGGAAGAGGTGGAGTGGAAATATGTCTAGCTGAGGAATGAGGTGACCTCTGAATTAGAGGGTGGGGGAAATCTTGGAAGAGATGAAAGGATTTGAATTGACAGAAGAGGTAGGTAGGGTTGGGAATTGAGAGTGTGGGAAGCAGTGAATGAGGGTGGGACTGGACGTGCAGTTGAAAAAAAAAATACTTGTGCCAAGATTGGGAATTGCAGCCAAGAGGGTGGAGAAAAGAATGATATGGGGAAAAAATGGAACATGGGTGGAGATGGGAATTAATTCCACAGCTCGAAAGCCCATGGGCAAGTGCAGTGGAGTTTCTCCCTGTCTGGAGCTTGGAGACGCTACATCATGCAAGGAAACTCGTTGCTATTTCTGGTGCCAGAAACAAGTGGGGAGCAGTCAGGTGCTTCCAGCTTGATGTCTTCCCCTCTGGATGCCCTTGAGGTGTCTGCAGGAATCTACAATCTTGAGGCAGGAAATGCAGCATTCGTGCATTCAGTACCTGAAATCAGTGAAGAATCCAAGAAGGTGCTGAATTGTTCTTTTGTCCGTTTGGTCCAATTTGCTGTAGTTCTCATCAACTACAAATAATAATCTAAAAAAAGACTAATTTCTTTGTGTAAAAAAAAAAGAGATTCAAATTAAATTATTAATCTGATTGCCTAAATGTAGGTCTAGCTGTAACTAAAAAATGCCTTGACTAATTTTTAAATGTTTTTTCTCAGATTTATTATTAGGCATAATTACCACTCTGTAGCGGTTTCCCTTTTTTAATGAAGCTACTGAAGGGTGTTTTCTTTTAAGTATGTTTTTGCTAAAATCAGAAGCAAAGATAAACTCCTAAGATTCTGTTTCCTGTTTTACTGAGATCAGTTAATGCTTTTTTTTCTCTCTGATTTTCTAGTAACAGGATACCCAAATGTTTAACTCTGAGCTCTGGAAAGCTCTCTGACTCGCCCTTGGTTTGGTTTAGACTATTGGTTTCTTGAGCTCATGTATTGGTGCTTTTAGTAACAGAGTGTCATGTTTCCTAATACATACAACCAAATTATTGGTCTTACTGCTCTTAAAATCTCCTTTTGGGTTGTGATTTAGCTCTGTACTCCCAGTGTTACAATTCTCATCTTTACACGGGGTTAATATATAGTAAAATGGTCACAGTGCTGAGTCATTAACATACCTAATACAGATGTAATTAGTCTGAAATTGAGAATTTGTATGTGATTTGATAAGATAGACTCTAATAAAGAAGAGTTAAATAAAATGCGTTCTTGGGTAGTGAATTTTCTGCATGACTAGTCAAACATCAGTATTTGGGGAATGGAGGGGGTGTGTGTCAGAAAATCTTGAGTTTAAATTAGTTATACAGTCTCTCATGACCCAGATGAATTACCAAAGAAACTCTATTTTAGGAGTGTTCTATTTTAAACAGGGTGGGCTTTTTGTTACCAAGAAAAGCTTGTATTATTATAATGAGCTGGCTCTGGAGCCTTTCAATTTGTGTAGATGTTACTCCTGTCATGGTAAGCATCTGGAGCAGTTCTTCTAAAGAGAAGTATGTAATCCTCTGTGAAGATTATTCCCTCCTTGTCTATTTATATTGATTCAAGGTGTTTTTTTTTAAGTTATTGATGGGAGAAACATAACTGTTGCCTGTATATGTTTCTGACAATGAAAATGTAAGGTGACTCCTTGCTTCTCTTAGGCCTGTGCCACATGGTGAAGACTTCTGAGAATGTAACCTCAGTGTTTAACGCAAGCCTTTTTCTTTACTCTGTGTGTGGGCCAGTTTGTTCACTTCTTTGAATTGTGACATCCATCATAAAAAATTATCCTTTCTCCTTATGGAACAGAGGATTCAGTAACCCTTTTGTTGAAAGTCATGCTGATTAGTTTTTAAAGTCTGGTGCCTTTGTAGTAACATGGTTTGTGTCTTATTTTTTTTATTTTCTTCAGCTTCTTTTCAGTCTGTTGCCATTTGACTGTTGCTATACAGCGTTTATTATTATGGAATTTACAGTATATATTTCAAGTATTCTTGAAAAATAGATCTGCATATTGCTGCAGATATGCATTAACATATGCAGAGAGCTCTTAGGGATAAAGCGATGAGCTTGTTCCTGTCCATTGTGGATCAACTGAGATTTTAAGAGGCAATCTGTTAGTTGAGTTTGAATACTCAATGCCTCGTATCAAGTAAGATTTTCATGAGTAGACTTGCTATTAATTTCAAGATGAATTGCTCAGCAATATATATCTGTATAACATATAAGTAAATGTTTTTGTTTTCTTTTTTTTTCTGTGTTCCTTGGAGCTATTAGTATCTCAAATTAAAGCTCTGAGAGAATGCATGAGTGTGGCTGTAGTGTAACAGTAGAAAGTGTTTGTTTCTGTTCCTTAAATGTTTCCACATAGATAGGAAAGTTGCCTTTTGTTTGTATTTTTTTGTATTTGACAGAAATGCACGAAATGTAAATACACTTCTGCTGCAAGGTAATACGAAGATGCTTAGATAGATTTCACTCGATGTGAAACACTTTTTCAATATGTTATTGACTTTTCAGAGAGCTTGAGTGAAGGCTTGGTGGGAGAACAAGGAAGACTTGCATAGAATTGTGGTGGCAGAAGTGAAGGTAGCCAGAGGTAGTAGTGGTTTATTTATTAAGTATATGTTGGCCAAACTGCAGGGTCTATGGAGCAGGAGGAGTGATTTGACTTGTTCACAGTGTATTTTGCTGAGTAATGTAGAACTAAGAAGAACAAAGAGAAGAGGTAAACAAGTGAAGGAGAAGTTAATACCAAGTTGAGGTAAGATGAAGTGAGTCAATGGACCCTACTAAAACCAAGCAATAGTTCCAAGGTCTGGTTTCAGTGTGTTGTAGCTGTCAAATGGAAAGTGTTAGTCACATTTTTTTTCATTAGGAGTGTATGCTACTGACTTACCCTGTAGAAAAGAACATTTTATTTTTTCTTTTCATGAAACAGTTACTGTTATCATTCTGCACAGCCCAGGGTACTCTTAAATAAATGAAAGAACCCTTTGTTCAGTGTGTAAATCAATTCTTTGTGGCTACTAATCCTTGAAATAACAAATGTTTTACTTGATGATTTGAAAATAAGAATTTTGCAATGCTTATACCCTTATGTGATTTTAAAACCCAGAAAGCCTACTGGAATTCCTAAATTAAATGAAAAAAAGTAATTAGTTTTCATTGTGGGTTTTTTTTTTATTTAATTTGGCTTGAAAATTTTTCCTCATTTCATTTGTTCCCAGACAGTGTAGTTCAGCCAGATCTTTACTAGCATGAAATGGTGGGCACAAAGTGAGGAATGCCTTATTTTTCAGGATATGTTTGTACAAATAGCCCCTGTCTATTCTGTATCTTTGAGAGCACATGGTGATCTACTGTGAAGTAAGGTTAAAAGGTAAATGGCATGGGGCTGTTTCTTTTGGCTATTGCATTAAAGTGTTTTGACCTTTTGCAACCTGTTTTTATCTCGGGCAGTAAACTATTTAGTTCTGCTTATCAAAAGATCCCTCAATGCTCTCTTTCCATGTTGTTCTTATCCAAAACACACTGTATCAAGCCAACATGAGTAAATTCCATCAGCAGCAGCTATTACTCTGCATAGAGATACAGCATAAAAAAAAAGTTTATATTGTAATAGTACATTTTATTCAGTAAATATTTTCATGTGTAGTTCTGTGGTTTCCAGTTTCACTATATAGTTTAGACCTTCTTTTGTATTACTTCCATCCTTGCTTACTCTCTCTCTGTATTTCTGTTTCTTGACTTGAAATTACTTGTTTTGTTGTCTGTCCTGAAGTGAATTATTTTGGACTAGTCAATAGCTTATATATTTTTAAAGATAAATTAATATGACAAAGTAAGTATGTTTCTGGATATTAACTATTTGAGGATATGTTCAAATCATCAAGATGATGAGAGTAATTTGAAATTTTTAGGAAGCATTTAGTTGAAGATTCAACCCCCATGAAGCCTTTCTTTGCGATTTGACAGAAGGAAGTTCTATACATAGGAGTGTTGAGTAGAGGTGGAACTTGCTGCATGTCTTCAGTGGCTGCAATTCATAATGCTGCTGCTGATACTCAACAAATCTTTGACCTGTAGTCAGTTGACTGAGTTGCTGGGCAGCTGCTGACTTTGTACTAGTTCTGATTTGGTTTTACCAAGTTGTCAATTTGCTCAGTGCTTTACCATCATCCCAAGCAATCCCTAGCACAAATACAGTCTAAGTGGTGAATGGCTGGAGAGGAGCCCTGAGGAAAAGGACCTGGGGGTCTGGGTTGATGAAAAGCTCAACATGAGCCAGCAGTGAGCACATGCAGCCCAGACAGCAACATGTATCCTGGGCTGCATGAAGAGCAGTGTGGCCAGCAGGGCAAGAGAGGGGATTCTCGCCCTTTTCACTGCTCTTGTCAGACCCCACCTGGAGTTCTGTGTGCAGTTCTGGAGCTCCCAGCACAAGAAGGACATCATACTGTTGGAGTGAGTCCAGAGGAGGGCCACAAAGATGGTCAGAGGGCTGGAGCACCTCTGCTGTGAGAACAGTCTATCAGAGTTGGGGCTCTTCAGCCTGGAGAAGAGAAGGCTTCGAGGAGACCTTGTAGTGGCCTTCCAGTATCTAAAGGGGGCCTAAAGGAAGGCTGGGGAGAGACTATTGACAAGGTCTTGTAATGACAGGATGAAGGGTAATGGGTTTTATCTGGAAGAGGGGAGATTTAAATTAGCTGTTAGGAAGAAGTTTTTTACAGTGAGGATGGTGAGACACTGGCACAGGTTGCCCAGGGAGGTTGTGGATGCTTCCCCCCTGGAGGTATTCAAGGCCAGGTTGGATGAGGCCTTGAGGAACCTGTTCTAGGGGGAGGTGTTCATGCCTATATTGGGGGGTTGGAACTAGATGATCTTTGAGGTCCCTTCCAACCTAAACCTTTCTGTGTTTCTATGATCATTACTAGTTAACAAATATCGGTACCATAGCCAGCCTTTCTGGCCTGTGGCTAGAATAAACAGGATCTTTCAGGAAAGTAAACGCAAGAGGACCAAGGTACTCTAGTATCCTCGTGCAAGTTTTGTTTCTTGAATACTAGAAGTATTTTTTTTTCTCCTAGCAAATCTGTTGCAGTGTGCTGTTTGCACAATTTATAGATGTCAGGGTTCCTAGAAAGCTGCTCTAAGCTATGTGAAGAATACAGAGCTAAAGCTTTCAAACAAAACAAACAAGAAAAACCCCAACCTTCCAGCAAGAACAAAACCCCAAATCCCCCAACATAAAAGAGTATTTGATGATCTCAGTTTTCTTCTGTTGGTCATAATACTTTTTATAAGGACTGACTGAAGCCAGACTTGAAAAGAATCAAAGCTTTTCAGTGGATGCCATGATTTGAAGACAGGCCAACATTTCAAAAAGTCGTGAATGTGTTCACATATCTTGCCAAGTTTGTTCCAAACCTGTCCTCTGTCAGTTCACTCCACCAGACAACTTCTGGAAAATGTTCAATGACACTGGACTGAACAGGGCAGACATTCCTTTAATGAGTTTCTTAAGTTCATGTGCTTAAATGCTGTAGCGTTGTTTACCTATCTCATTAATAAAGGCTTGTAATGAGGAAATAGGAAGCCAAATATTCTTTGTTTCAGAAGATCTTTTAAAACACAAAATAAGCATTGCTTTTCCCAGGTAAAAATTGTTGTGATTTAAAAAGCAGTGAGATTCCCAAGCTTTTTCTGAGCCAGCTAATTGCTGTGATTCATCAGTATTACTTACAAGCTGTAACCTAAACTTAACCAAATAACTAAGTCCAAGTCCTATGGGATGCAGTCAGTGGTGTATCCACTGTGTAAATGCAAAACTACTATTACCTTCCTTTGGAACCGCAACTGGTAGTCACTACTCTAAGGCATATGATTTACTAACCATAAAAGATAATCTCTATTCCTTGTGGCTTTCTCTCTAGGGGGAGGTATACTTTCTTATGCCATTTTTTTTAATAATTAATTTCTGCTTCCAAATAAGTGGAAATAGCTGGAAATGTGGGAAAAGATTTATCAGGGGTAGTTTGCATGCTGAATGCTAAAAATCCAGAAGGAACTAATATATTGGTAACGAGAGATGAGGCTTCATTATAGTGTGACCAGCAGGACCAGGTAAGTCATTCTGCCCCTATACTCAGTGCTGGTTAGGCCACATCTTGAGTACTATGTCCTGTTCTGGGCCCCTCAATTTAAGGAAGATGTTGAGGTGCTTGAACATGTCCAGAGAAGTGCAGCGAGGGTGGTGAGGGGGCTGAAGCACAGCCCTCCGAGGAAAGGCTGAGGGAGCTGGGGTTGTTTAGCCTGGAGAAGAGGAGGCTCAAGGGAGACCTTACTGCTCTCTACAACTACCTGAAGGGAGGTTGTAGCCAGGTGAGGTTGGTCTCTTCTCTCAGGTACCCAGTGACAGAACAAGAGGACACAGTCTCAAGCTGCACTAGGGCAGGTTTAGGCTGGACGTTAGGAAGAAACTCTTCACCGAAAGAGTAATTGGCATTGGAATGGGCTGCCCAGGGAGGTGGTGGAGTCACTGTCCCTGAAGGTTTTTAAAAGGAGACTGGATGAGGCACTTTGTGCCATGGTTTAGTTAATTAAAGTGGTTACGTGATAGGTTGGACTCGATGCTCTTAGAGGTGTTTTCCAGCCTGGTTAATTCTGTGATTTTGTGATTCATCATACATCTGACTTCCACCTCCCATAGCCATAATGCTAGGTTTGCTTCTTTCTATACTTTGTACTGACTGAAGACACACGCCAAGATCTGTGGCTGTTTCAGCACAGATCCTGTGCGCTTTGTCTGTCTAGGTTAGGTAGCAGTTGTGTGAGCAGTCCTGGGTGAGTGCAAAGAGCCCGAATGCACTCATGAAGCTATAGATAAATGTTTTTTTGGATGTCATCTACAGCTGCCTGTTGCCCTTTCACCCAGAACAGGTGATTCCTTTCTTCTCAGCAGCCCAACTGATGTTCTGGCATGTGACATGATTGGGCTGATTTTGCCTGAAAATGAATTTTTAAGAGTAATTCTCCGTATTGTTGCCTCACACAAAGAAGTGGGGTGATGATTTCTGACATGGGAATGATGACAGCTGCTGTGGGGACGTAGTCTTTTCAACTGTTACAGCTGCATATGGAAAACGATACCCATCCACAAGCTCAGGAAAGCTTATAGGAGGCTTCAAAAACATTTACATTTTTCCTTTATCTAATTTTATATTTGAAGTGAGTACTTAAATGATGACAGTGGCATTTTAGAGAGTAGAAACAGGACTGTGACTTAGACACTTAGAAAATGTGATCCCTTATTGAGGCACTAATAAAACTGATTTGTAAGGCTAATATAATGTGTGAAGTAATTCTAAACTTGCAGAAACGTTAAGGTTTAACATAAACGAAGTAATAAAATGTTGGTAATCGAAGTAATTGTTTTTCTTCTCGCAGCTGTTGCTTTTCTTCTCTGAAAAGCTGTCCATTACATGCAGTAGTTTATCTGTTTTGTGTTGTATTTTCTTAATGCTGCACATGTGATTAAGCCTCCTGATGTTTGGAATGCATATCCAAACCTGCTTTAGCTTTTTTTTTCCTTAACAATTAAAGAAGGGGAAAAAATGAAGTTGCTGTTTAGACAGTGATTATGAGAGAGTCTTCTAATTTAAGGGCTAGCTCTTAAAACTCACTGATCCACTAGCATTACTGCACTGACTGTGCAGTAATGTTGCTGCTAGTTAGCTGTGCAACTAATCTGCTGGGAGTTGCTCTTAATTGAAAAAGGAAGATTTTGTTTGTTTGTTTTCTTCTCTTGCTGCTTGTTTACATTGTGCCATTGGGGAAAAAAAAAAAAAAGATGATCCATATCCCAGGATAAAATTCTGTCTTATCTATTCATAAAAACAAGCCCTGCTAATGGAGAAACATGAATTTGAGAATATTTGTAGCTGAGGATGTTTCTTTAAATTGAAAGTAAAGAGATTTAGGTTGAGAGCAAACTAAATGAGCACCAGTCCCTTTTTGGTAAAAGCTCATGCTTCGCTGCTGATCTTGATGGCAGCACAGTCCACAGTTGTGGGTTTCAAACTACTGTGCTTTCTGTGCAAAAATGTGTCTGTGTTTTTGTGACAGAGAAGACTGTCTTTGTTGTGTAATTGCTGCTGTTTATATACAGCCCATTCTGATGAAGCTTAAATGAATATTGCTTTCCTTTATGGTCAGTGGGACATAACTGAAAGCTATTAAAGCATTTTTAACAAGAGATTTAACGTAGAGTCTTGTGTAGATAAACTTCACCCTTCCTGTTTTGGATAGAGCAACAAGTTTACTGTGGAGCAGATTTAGGAAATAGCTTTCCATCAATTCAGTATTTTATAAATAAAAAGTTGCAGGGCGAGGTCCTTCCTCTGGCGTAAAGCTGATTGTTTCCTGTTTGATCCTGAACTGCTGCATTTCAAGTAAGGGCATATATAATTTTTTTTTCATCTATCAGAGAGGAGAGCTTTTAGAATTTTGTTTTCATTTGTGTTCCTTTGAAAATGCAGTTTCTGGACTTGAAGATCATTGTAGAGCAAAGAGAAATTAACAGATATGTAAGGTGTTGCTCTTTCAGACACTTTTAATCTAGCTGCTTAGTTGTTTGTATCTGGGTATTCTTAAACATATACATACTTCTTAAACATAAACAAACTTGAGCTGAAAAGGTGCCACTGGTGAATCTTTTAAGAGAGTATCAATACTTCTAGTGAGGTTTGGAAACTGATGAGTTGTAATTGCTGTGGATTATTTGAATTCAGATTCGTCATCTGCTTGCAGGAGGCACACGTTTTCTATAAGAAGAATATGTGAGAGGTAAAACTTGAAACTGCTCTTTCACCTAAGGAACACACAAGTTAATATATGAAGTAACACTACCCTCATCCAACACATCTGTTGTAAAAGAAGCCTATGAAATCTAGGCCACACACAAACTGGTCTCCAAGGGCCTGTAGTTGGTGTTAGAATGCTGTTATTATGTGGTCTGATTGGTTTAGTAAAGAATTATCTCCAGTAAAACCATGTAACATAATAGTTCTTGCTCTCCCACATGGGAGCTACTTCTGCTTGACTGAGCAAGACATTTCTTGAAGCAGTAATAACGCACTTGCTCTTGCCAAAATGTAACATTAAGTGAAATGTATCTTGATGTACATTTCTGTTGTGTGTCAGTTCTTTTTCATTTAAACATTCGCTTCAAGTCCTCCACTGTAGTATTGAAAACTATTAAAGTAAATATGGATTTCCTAGGAGTATATTTAAAGTAAACTTCTTCCTTCTTATATTGAAAACTTGTTTCTGGTTATTTTAAAGCAACAAGGAGCTGTTTGGAAAATGTAAGGTTTTGTAAATGAAAACTCTGTTGCTGAACTTGGCAGTTACTAGTTTATTTGTCGGGCAGTCGTAGCAGCTTAATGAATACTTTGTGTGTGGTGCTTTCCCTGCTCACTTTGGCTTGAAAGAGAGCTGAGACAGTTCAATAATTGACAGGAACAGTTTTCTGAATAGTACCAGCTTGGTTGGCTTTTGCTGTGATTGTTCAGAATTGTATGGCCTTGCTCTACAAAATTGTCCTTGTGTGACCGTGTGACACTTCCTATCATTGTTGAGGACTAATCATTTTAACTGTTGCTTATTTTTATTGTCTTTGCTCAACAGTGTGATACAAAAGCTGTATGTTCCTTATTTAGCTTGCTTTATAAGCATTGAGTAAGTCTACAAAAACTTGTAATTTTTTGTTTGGGTGGTGAAGGGAAGAAGGGAGTTGAGGAGGGGTGGTGCTTATGATGATGAGAGGTATTATGGTGGAGGGACAGAGCCCAGCACAATGGAAGTGACAGAAAGATGAGGCTGACGTGCAGAAGATGGAGGCGGCAGCATGGCTCTGTTTGGGCACTCCTGTAGTTGCTGCACACTCAAAACTAGACACTGGCTTCCCCTAAGATGCAATGGTCCCCACCCTCTGCAAACAGCATGACTTTCCTGTAATTGCAGAGGTGTCACCAGGGGCATGATATGAAGGAATTAGGTGATGTCTTGAGCTTAAACTGAAGATAATGCTTTCATACAAGTAAATGATTTGACCTCCATATTTTCTTCCCAGTGGATTATACAGCATAGAAAAGTTCTCAGGATCCAAGCCAACTCTTCAGGATTTTCAGTCTTAAAATACATGTGTAAACTCAACAGAGTGTTCACTGTAGTTATGCATACTTAGCCCAAGTTTTACAGAGCACTTTTCACCTCTTTTCATACTAGACTTCTACTTTTAAGATTAAGTGGGAAGCCTTGCAGTGGTGTTGTAGACTGCATATTCCGCTTTCAAATTAGTTTAATTGAAAGAATAAATAAAAATGCAGGCAGGAGATGCTGTGTGCTAGAAGCAATATGTAGACTATCCATGTCCCCCCACGCAGGGAGCAGCAACCATATTCTAGGATGCTCAGAGTGAGGTTGCCTCAGCTCTCTCTCCCATGGGCCTCCTCACAGCCCCTCTCTCTACTCTCTACAGTGCTCACACGCTGCCCCCCATATCTCTAGTCCTGGTCCTTGAGGGCAAAACAGAGTTCAACTTGGAATTCATACTGGTTTTGAAGTGATTTATTTCACATGAGAGACTTCAGCAGAACTTCCAGCCAGGTATTTAGATGCCAAAAATGGTGAGCTTACATTCTGAAAGCTGAGTAAGACAGAGTGCTTGAAATTTTCAGTGGAAAGGGAGACTGAATTGCAGTGAAGTGCAAACAGCTTTAATATTCTGCATATCTTCAGCAAGTTGCAAATTAACATGAAATTGTTCATTATTAGGTAGTAGATTAGATAACTTGTTTCCCCTAATTTGCATGTCAGTGCATTGCATGTCGATGAATTGGTCCATAAAAACATTGGTTAAAGGGAGCAGGAATTATTTCATGGCTTCAAGGCAAAATTATTAGTGCATTTTTAGCAAGGGAATAGACTTGCTGGTGCTTCGTAATTCAAAATTGTATGCTGCTATTTTTACTAGATGTTAAATCTGTTGTGTTAATTCAGATTTTTGTAACCATGAAAAATAGTTCATTGTTGGTTGCAAACCAATTTTAAATGTCTTGATCGTGAGAATTGTCTGCGAGGGGTTTTAACGACAGTTCTGAGCACTCTTTACACTGTGGAGCTGTGAGTTTATGTACTGTGCTCATATCACTAAATTACACTGCCACTGCTGTAATGAACATTTCTATGTACGCTTTTAGCTTATTGTATGTAAGGAGAGTACATTTTGGGTAAGTTAATATAAGTCTGATTTGCATGGTTGAGAAAAATTTAAGGTAGTATCTAAGCAAATGAAAAAGTAATTATTTGGGGAGAGGTAACGTTTGTTTTTAAAAGCTGTCTGTGGCAAGGAAGATAAAACTGGTACCAGGAATACAGAAGTAATTTAGTGTATGGTAATTTCCTAGTTTGCAAGCCTTTCACATGCACAGTTGTAATGTAGAACCTTACTGCTTGTGCAGTCAGCTTAGAGCTATGTCTACATTACAGAATCTTTTAGCAGAGTTTTTAGTTAGGAGGACAAGAGAAAATACACCTCGCAGTCTGTCTGCCCATGCTGGGAAAATCTGGCATAAATGGTGGCTGCTTTAACAGAAGAGCACTTTGTCAGACTTTTCTTTAGGTCTGCTGACTTGTACCAGCAGAGGGCTATATCAGCCAACCTGTTCTGGTATAGCTGCGGGACATAAAGCTGTTAACCTCTTTCTGGAGTAGAGGAGTCCTGGGGCATCAGTGAAGCAGGAGAGGTTTCAGGCCATTTGTTCTTTCATTCAAAGGGTGTCTGGAGGAGATGTACCATTTTCAGACTCGAGCTATGCTTGTGCTTTGCACGTTCAAGCTCTGCCTTTGTCAGAAATCAAACAGCTACCAGTGAGCATGTTGTGTCTTTCCTCCTTGCATGGGCTATTTGATACTTGTGGGAGATGTGCCCTCAGTAACTGAAGAGTTTCCGTCTTCTGGAAGTACATTAAATGAATACTTGAATGAATCACAGATACGAGACTGGGCTGGGCATGTTGGGTCTTCTCAGGGGCAATTTAGTATCTCAGAGTGGCAGGCTGTCTAATGTGGTTTGTGAGCCACAACTCTTTAACTCCTTCCTGTATGTGAACTGAGCCTTGAATGTCTTTGGCCTTCTGGATGAGGAGCTAAGAACAGGCATCTCGGAAGATGAGGGCTGACTCAGGCACTGCTGGTGGGCTGTATAAATGTCTTGCAGAGATGCTCAAAGAGCCTGGAATTGTGTTGTGGTGCTCTGAAGGAGTTCTGATGGAGGTGCAAAAGTGTTAGATTAATCTGTAAATGTATGAAGTGATAAGAATGCTCAAGATTGCAGAAAGATTGTGCTGGAAAAGAGCAGAGAATTAGAAATTACAGATTAAATCACGAGCATCAATTTCACTTGCTAGATTATCACATCCACTTAATATATGTGATCCTTCTCATGCCTGGTGATCCTGCTTGTGTTTGCAAGCAGAAGTACCACCTTCTGCATTTAAATGAATTTGCTTGCTCATTTCTTGCATAAAGCCACTCGAGCCTTGCATGCACAAGTCTCTCAATTCCTGTTTAAAAGGTTTTTACATGTGCAAAAAGCCAAGAGCATTCAAAACAAGTGCCACAGTCATATTAATTCAAAACAATAGCAGGAGACCATAGTTAATGTTGTCTACCTTGATATAAAACAAGGCACATTCGTTAGAACAATTCTTTCAGGAGTGAGAAGTGAAGATTCAGTTGAGTTATCAGAGGAGGAAACTGCATCTCCTACTTGCTACTCAGTTGTTCTTTCTACCAGCTGTGGGCATGGGAGGTACAGCAGGCCAACTTACGGCTTGGTGAGACTTGTCTTTTTGAAGAGATTCTCCAATTGTTGGGGAACTGCAGAAGCTGTAATTTTAGCTTTTCTGGATCACCTTGGGAAGTTAAAAATCTTGCAAACTGTAAGGCTAAGATGGAGGAACTCAGTGTGTGGGCTGAAACAAGGGTTGCTAGTACCTCTTTTTCCTGGCTTCATCCCTTTTGAATATTGTGTCGATGCTTGCTGTTGAAATTAAAATGCTTTTTGGCCAAGTGCAAGACTTTGAGACCAAACCAACAAAGAATTAAAGCATTTGACTCTTCTGCAGACAGTAGCCACTTGCAGGAGAGGATATCTTAAGCTCCAGCTTTCCCTTTCATTACTATTTATGTTGTCCAATAGCTCCGTTGTACAAAATGCAGTGATGGTTCTGGAAAAGAACATGGAGGTACACTGGGCAGAGAAAGGAAAGTCTGTGGACTTTGTCAGTGGTGGACATGTTATCGAAGTATTCCCTAGCCAGGTATAGTTTCATCCACACTCAGAGTTCATATTGACAAGAAGGTTTTGGTGATGGTGTTTTCCACCCTGTGAAGGTTTGGGGTATCCTCCGCCCCCCGACAACNGAGTTCAGCCAGCAGCCACAGCTCTCCCCAGCAGGCAAAGCAGAAGAGAACAGCTCAGCACCAAGTGCAGAGCAAAAGTGACCTAATCTTTGTTTTGCCTTTCTTTTGTACACATCTCAGCAAGACTGTGAGCGAAGTAGACCTCACCATTGTTTTAATTTCTCAGCCTATCATCTAGTTCTTCTCACCAAAACATTCTAGCTAGCTTCAAACTAGCACATACCCATCATCTGGGTCGTTCAATATGTTTTCTTTGGTTTAAGACAAAACCATTGATAGGTTTCATTGCAGGAGTGGTACAGCAGCCTAAGATGTGAGCAGTCCTCATGTGCTTGCTTCTGCCCCTTTTTCTTCCCCACCAGAGGTTAACATTCTAGAGTTGAGCTGACAGAACACCGAGGCATCCTTCATCCCTTTGATGTCAATGTCATACAGTGTAATTTAAGTCACTTTCAGTGGTGCTTTGAGGTTAACTGTGAAACTTCACATGGGTGCAGATTAAAGAGTTATCAAAAGTTTCATTCTGCCTGGTGAGTTCTAGGGCTTGATCACCTTGTACCTGAAGGACTAACATCTCTCTGTTGCTCTAACTAGATGCAGAAGTAAATGTCTTTTACCTCTTTTGAAACAGTTCTACATGCAAATTTTGGGTTCCTCAGATGTGTGAGGAGCATTCACTAACACGTTGCAGATGTATCATACCTTCAGATTTCCATCTAGACAAAGCCTAAATCTTTATATGGAAACCAGCATAGTGAAGGGTGATCTCAACCAGAGCTCCTGTGCTGTTACCGTGTAAGAATAGAAAGAGGTTAAATGCCATAAGAATATAAAAGTAGGCACATTTGTGATCCTCCAGCCTAACAGATTTCAAATGTCCTGACAACTCTTTTTGGAAAACTCTTCAAAGTGAACATGCATTCACTTTACATACTTCTCATTCACAGGACAATCAAGACTACATTTTGTATGTGTATATAAGTATGAATATATCTACATACCTGGAAGAGGAACAGCTCTTTCTGCTTCTTTTTCATCTGCTTACTGAAGTGTTATGTATTCTGTCTTTTGTGCTGGTGCTGTGTCTTTGTTCAGAGAATAAAAGTGTGCTACAGCCTTGGTAAATGATCACCCTATGGCTTTAGCTGTTTTCAGGATTACCTGACATATATATCAGACAGAATAATCATTTCATTGGTATCATTCCCATGTTTGTTTTTCAATATAAAAAGGTTATATCTTCTTTTCCCACATGTGGAATGATTTTCAGTTTCTAGTTCCAGATGTTTACAGATGAGCTTTCCATGGTCTGAACTCAAAATCAGTATCAGCTGGAATTTTAAAGATAAGGTTATTTTAAAACCTTGTTGGGTCACAAGTTCTTCCAGTATTCTTCTCCAACAGAGAGCTTTTTTGCTTGCCTGGAGCCTTTTCTGTAGTTTTTTTCTCAAACATCATCTTCACAGCTTATTTTCCAGAAATTGCTGCCTCCTTTTCCATGAAGATGGATTTTAATATGCCATGCCACCTTTATTTTTTTCAGGGGCTTTGAGTGCTTTCACACTTCTACTAAATAGTTGACCACACTGTTAAGCTGTAATTAATATTCCTACAATTGATAGTCTCTGCTCCCTTTTGCAAAGCGCAGTAGCTTCTCTGAGAGTTGCTAGTTTTGCACTGCTTCAGATAGAAACTGGTTTGTGAAGTTAATTCGACTTTAAAACTGTGGCTCACAGTTCTTTCAGTTGTGCTGACACATCTGGTTTTAGAATTGAATCACTGGATTACATTAATTGGGGGGGAAGTAATTTTAAAAGGGATCATCTCAATGATGCAATTTACGTCTCAGCTATACAAATAGGTTTATCAGCACAATTGAGAAGGAGGCAGATTGCACCAGGAGGATCAGAATTAGCAGCTGGGATAGAAATCTTGTTGAGGGAAAATTGCTCAATTATTGTCAAAGGAGCTGAGCTGCTTCCTTTGTTTTCTGTTGTGAGAACTGCCTTCCTGCTCCACCTTCGCCCTCTTCCCCTATTTTAGGTCAATTCTATTTGTTTAAAGAGTCTTGTAACACAAAGCAGTGAAAACGTTCATCTTGTATATGAAAGTGCTTAGTTTCCAGATTGTTGTGACAGCAAAGTGACTTCTGACTTCAGATGCAGCAATGATGGTGACTCTCCTGATTCTCCTCCAAGTCTTTTGTGGAAGTTTTGAAGGAAAATGTGCTTAGATTGAGCTAATACTTCCATGCTGAGGTCAGGGAACTTCATGTGTGGTGTGAGAGAGAAATAGCAGATTGAACTCTCTGCTATAAATTTGAAGTCCAGTTAAAAGTAGAGCATTTCCTCCACTTACAGCTTCGAGTGCCTTCTTGTGTAGAAGACCAGGCAATGTGTCTGTGCTCTCTATTAGTGCCAGGGTTTCACTCTTGCTGATGTTGCACGGTGTCCTCTGAAGACTGACAGTTACCAGGTTTGTTTACCTGTGGAAGATCATACACATGTCCTTGGTCTAACTGCTTCAAAGGTGATGAAATAGGAGAAATAGATATGCAATAAGAAGAGGGTGAAAAAAAGGTTCTGAACTATTTCCTTCAAAACATAATGGCTCTGGGGAACAAAAAACCTTTCAGAAATCATTCTGTGAAGGTTACTAGCAAAATTGCTGCAAGTACTTGAAAGGAATGAGTTACCCAGAGTGAGACACCATCTGTCTGTCATATGACTAATCAGAGACAGCAATTCTTCCTGAGCTTTTCCCTTGGAAAGAACTGGAAAAAAAAGTAACCTAAATTTACTCTGTTTGAAGTTCTCTTAGCAAGTACCATGTTTTACTTGTTGTGGAACATAAACTCTCAGAAGTCTGAGTTTCATGCTGATATTTTACTGCCAAAGAACTAAGCATACAAAGCAGGAAACAAACCCTCTCTCATAAAAAATGCCCTCTGCACACCATTTCCACTCTTAAAATGTTTAACTCCTATTTGTTTGGGGCTGAACTCTTCTTCTTGACTTCTTGATCTCCATTGAAAATGAGATTTTAACTTAAAACTTTCTTTTATTTGCCAGCCAGTGCTTGAAAAATAGGTCCTATTTCAAACTCTTTTTAAACAGAATACAGAGTCATAGAATGCATCATGTTGGAAGTCATCACTTGACAGGGACACCTCCAACTAGATCAGGCTGCCCAAGGCAACACCAACTCTGAGCTTGAATGTCCCCAGGGACAGGGCCTCAACCACATCCCTAGGACAACCTGTTCCACTGTTTCACCACCCTCATTGTGCAAAACTTCTTTCCTGATGTCTAACCTGCATCTCCCTTGCCCCAGCTTCAAACTACTGCCCCTCATGCCATCACCACAGGCATTTCTAAACAGACCTTGATATAAAATGTTTGAGAACCATCTTTATTAAAGGTATCATGTGAAATCATTGTGTTTCTGATAGGAGTTTAATTTGCACACAGAATTTTGATGGTGGGTTTTTTTTTTTAACTATCCCTAAACATAAATTTGCTTAAGCTGCCCTCAGACTGGTCCTTAAGAACAAAAAAACTGTGGTAGTATTTTGATTGTGGGGTTGTTTAATATTCTTCCTCTTTTACTAATGGGAAATCTCTTGTATTCTGTTGTATCACTTGTGTCCACAATGCAGATAAATGTGGGAGCTAAAGGTCACAAATCTCTGTTGAAAATAAGTTCTAACACACACAGACAATGCATTGAAGAATAGCAACATTTTAGTAGGGTTCTTGGTTGTTTTTTTTTCCTATTTCTCCTAAAAAAAAATGTATAGAGGTATAAAACAAACTTACTTTCATTCAAAAAGCCAGTGTATTTTTAAAATGGAACTTGGCCAGAGAGGTGTGAAAATGTACTGCAGCTGGAAGACTTTGACAAGTTCTTTTTTTGGTGGGTGTTGAGATTAATAACCTTAGCTGGAATCTGAAAGAAAAGAATTTGAAAGGCCACTGACTCGCTTTGAAAACTACCTAAGAGCACAGTTATGTTTGTTTGAAAAACTGTTTGCAGTGATAAGGAGCAGTTAACTTCTTCTCAACTCTGGTATGTAACTGACTTGCAGCCTCTTCATTCCCTGCAGTATGAGATCAGATGTAAACCACTGCTAGGCTTTCCCAGATCTTTCGTGGTGGAATCACAAATGCAGTCAAGCTAATTCAAGTCATATATGTCAAGAACTCCTGCAAGAAACAGATAGCAAACAAACAAATGTAATTTGGTGAAATTACTTAAACACAGCTTGAATTTAAAGTTTTAGGAAAGGTTACAGACAAAGTTATTGACACTTTGTAAACAGATTGTGAATGTTAGAGAAGACATTTGCAATTTTCATTGCAAATATATGTAACATTAATGCAGTTTAGCATTTGCATGTTGCTCTGTCGCTCTGCTTTAAATATTGCTGCAAGAAGAACTTGATCTCCCTTTTTAAGGCATTTCAATAGAAGTTACTTCTTGTATCCAGGTGGTTCTGGGCTAGTTACATTTACATTAGTGCAAGTCAGAAGAGAGAAAAAGGCAAATATGCCTTACAGCTGAAACTCATGTTGAATCCTATGGTCTTTGGTTTGGATCTGCAGTAGCACCTAAGTCAGTGAGAGCTGTTGGTGTGCTAATGTGAAGAGTTTTGCATTTAATAATTTTCTAAAATGTGTCATTTCCAGGTCTACAGACAAGACTGTGAAACCTTTGGCATGGTAGTGAAGATGCTAATTGATAAAGATCCATCATTGAAGAAGTCCATTCAGTTTGCCCTGAGGCAGAATTTGCATGAAATAGGTGAGCGATGCATAGAAGAACTCAAACATTTCATTGCACAGTACGATGCTGCCAATCAAGATCTGTCAGAACCCTTCAAAGAGGGCTCATACTGAGGACAAAAATAAGCTTTTGGGATCCTCTGTGTTGTGTATGCCATAATACATAAATCTTCTTTCCATGTGGAAAGGAGGAGAACTTGTTGGAAATTTGAATCCAAGGTCTCAGCTCCATAATAGCTCTGTTGGCTATACCTTGTTCCCTGTGGTCTTCATAAGCATATTCTTCCTACCTGTACTTGCAGACATCTGTTCCTTTGAAAGGATGTTCTTGTCAAAGATGCTGTAAAGTGGCAAACTGCTTTTTAAACCTTTTTGCAGTTACTTAGGGGAACAAATCAGTCCCACATATGTACACTTATGTTCTGATGTTTGTAAGTGTAACTTTAAACACTGTATTTTTTATTAAAATAACAAGGAGCAACTCTGCATTCCTCAGCTTCTCCAGAAATATGTCTTGGTTTCGTATGTACTACAGGAAGGGGAGACTTGCAAAACTGGTCACAGCTGTGGCCTAAATTATTTATTATACTTTAATCTTCAGGTTTATTCTGTAATTTCTATTCTCTGACTGCTTGAGCAACTCTTAACTGCTTAAAAGTGAGAAGTGCTGCATTCTTTGTTCTAATTGCCTGTTACATTTTGGTGGTTTCCATATCACTACTCATTACTAGGAAGCAGTATTATGTAGGATGATTTCCACTTCTTGCTACTATTTGCTACTAATCATTTCCTTTAATGTTTTTTTTACTACACCTTACACAGTGTAACTCTAGGCAGCCTCTGAGAAGAGAGAAATCCCTTCTCCTCCTCTCTTGCACTGCTTGCATCTTCTCACCAGTTTTCATCCATCATTTTTAACAATTAGATGGCTGTGTGTAATTTTTATTGCTGACATGAAGGAGGAGTAAGTATTTGGAATGGCAAGGAAGGCAAGTAGGACCCTCTTTTTAGTACAACTTGTTTTGTATTAGGTGTAACATGAAATTGAAACCTAAGACCCCAAATCCATCATCATTTCAAACCTAGGTGATTCGCTGTTGGGTTGTGTACAGCATTACGTTTCATAAGGTACTGTTTGTTATGAATGTGTTAGGAAAAGGAGTAATTCAGTCATAGTCACAAAGAAGTGAGTCTAAGACACAATGGTTTTCTATGCATTTGCATTTAGAAACTTGAAACTCTGTAAAAGGACTTACGACCAAAGCTCACTGTTTCCAGAGTGCACAGTATTTTAAAGTCAGTAAGTCTTTAAATCAGCCTCTTTATTAAGGCAGCTTCTCAGATTTCATCAGAATGTAAATGAAGCAGCAATGATGTTTTATGTACAAGGTACTGTATGTATCAGAGCATCTTACACATGCAAACGTTGATGTGGAATATGAAATATGTTTGATGTCAGATTCCTGAGATGCCTGATTAGTTTTTATGTTGGTAGGGTGTGGGTTTTGCAGTTGGTGTTTGTTGGTTTCTAAGAGGTCACCTTGCTCAAAGGAGGTGACCTGCAACTTAACCTTGTTGGCCTCTGGGATCGTGTGGGCTGCACAGCGAGTGGGAGTGAGCTCAGGGATCATACAGGATGCTGGTTGGGGAAGGAAACGGGAAGAGAGGGAACCTGTTGTGACAAAGTAGCTAGACCTGCCCAGCCCCTTCTGGCAACAACCTGTTTTGCCAATGTCAGTCATGAAATCCCAGGCGAAGTCTTCTCTCAGGCAGAGGTATGAGGGACTTCACTACTTGTCTGCAGAACCAGGAGCCTTCAGGGTGTGACACCAGAGTTTCTGCTTTGGGTTAGAAAGGCTAATGAAAAAAATACTGAAATAGTGTTTCATGTATTTTTGCTTTAAAATGTTCATTGTTACTGCACAGTTTGTTAGGGGTCTCCTTTGTTAGAAGCCTGATTAAATTTACTATGACAAAAGAACCTGATTTTTGAGGTGTTCTGTAAAGACCTAAGCTTACAATCAACGAATCAGAGAATATCTGAAATTGGAAGATTCGTAAAGATCACTGAGTCCAACTCTGCTCCTTGCTGAACCGCCTAAAACTGAACCATGTGACTAAGTGCAAATGCTCCTTGAACTGACAAGCTTGGTGCTGTGACCACTTCCCTGGGCAGCTTGTTGCAGTGACTGACCACCCTCTTGGTGAAGAATGTTTTTCAGATGTCCAATGTGAACTTCCCGGCTGCAGCTTTATGCCATTTCCTCATGTCCTGTCACCAGAGAGAGGGGATCAGCACCTCCCCCTCTACAGCTTCTTCAAGAAGGGCAGTAGACTGTGATGAGAACCTCAGCTCCTCCTTGTAAGTCTTGCCCTTGAGGCCTTATAACATCTCAGTTACCCTCCTCTGGGCACACTTTAATACTCTGCTGTCTTGCAGCACCCAAAGCTGTACACAGTACTTGAGATGGGGCTGCACCAGTGAGGAGTGGGACAGTCCCCTCCTTCGACTGTCCAGTTATGCTGTGCTTAATGTGCCCCAGGACACGATTGGTCTTTTTGACTGCCAAGACACACTGTTGATTCATTTAACTTGCCATCAACACAAACCCCTGGACTGTTTTCCATAGGGCTGCTCTCCAGCTTCTCATCCCTGTTTGTACATATAACCAGATCTACCCTGGCCCAGGTAGAGAATCTGGCACATGCTTTTGTTAAATTTCATGTGGTTGGTGATTGTCCAGCTCTCTGGACTCTGTGCTCTTGGAGTCACAGAATTGTTTAGGCTGGAAAAGAACTTTAAGATCAAGTCCAGCAATGAACCTAACACTACCGAGTCTGCTGCTAAACCATATCCTTAAGCACCTTGTCTCCCTTGAGAGAGTCCATAGCTGCTAGTTGAAATAAGTAAAGTTTGCTGATGGTGTTAATGTACATTTGACTCCTATGTTTGTATCCTTCATAAAACCAGTGACAGCAGTGGTCCTAGAACAGCCCTGGGGAACCCCACTGGTGGCTAGCTGCCAAGCTGATGTCACCCCATTTACTGTAGCTCTTTGAGCCAACCCCTCAGCCAATATTCTTAGGTTTTTCAGATCAGCTAATAGATCAGTTAGGTCTTTCAAAACTTTGTTAGCTTGTCCTTAGCTTCATCTGACTTTTCTTTTTAAATCGATTAAATCTTACTTAGGAACTGAGGAGCCTTTTGAAATTTCTGTAAGTGCTGTCTCTATCAAAGGCTTAATTCACATTCCTGAGTGATCAGTAACTAGTTTACCATCCAATACTTCTTGTTACATTGAATAGTCACCTTTTGTGCTATATGCTTCTGTTGATGTAAGTAAAATATTGTGCCAGTCACTTAAGAAAGAAACATGGCTTTTAGTCTTCCTTCCTGTAAAAACAAACATACACTTTGGATTTATTCCATCTCGGTTAAAAAAGCTGTCCTTGCTCTCATGCACAGCCTCGATGAGGCTCCTGGAAAGGTGTAGGAAGAGATGTTGTGCTGGAGCAACTTTTTTTTTGTTGTATGAAACTAAAACTTCTAGTGCTTGTTATTAATGTGCAGGTACTCCTAAAAGAATAAAATGGATAGAAGGAAAGGAAGGAAAGGAGCATGGAAATTCAGTGCTACCTGGTGAAGCTGGGGTGATTCTCAATAATGTGTGAAGTCACTGGATGGGTTGGCAGCTTTGAGTGACAGCGTAAGTCCTGAAAACAAACAATGAAACCACTGTGGATTTAGGAGGAGCTAATGCCATGTGTCAGAGAATTGGTTCCATGCACCCTGTTTTCTGTTCAAGGTTCCCTATTTTGAGGAGGATGTGGAAAATGCATTGCCCTAGTGTTTTACATTCTCCTGAACCCTGTGCTGGGTTTGGCTAGGATACAGCTAATTTTCTCCGTAGAAGCTGATAGGTGATGTATGTTTTGGATTTGTGCTGAAGCAGTGTTGACAACACAGGACGCTTCTTGCTGGGCAGAACTTACAGAGTCAAGGCCTTTGCTGCTTCTTACATCACCTGCCAGCAAGTAAGCTGGAGGTGGGGAAGAAGCTGGAAGGGGACACAGCTGGAACACCTAACACCGGCTGACCAAAGGGATATCCCAGACCACATGACATCATGCACAATAAAAGGGGCATGGAAAGAGGGAAGAAGTTTTCCAGAGCTGCTATTGCTTGGGGACTGGCTGGGAATTGGTTGGCTGGTGGAAGCATCTGGGGTTTCTCTCTATCAGTTGGTGGTGGTGGGAGTCTATTCTGCTTTGGTGTTTTGTTGGTTTTTTTATCTCAACTCACTCTTTTCTTACTTGGAATAGGGGGGAAGTAGTAAGTGAAGAACTGTTCATTTGGTGAGCACTTAGATGTTCACCAGGGTACAAACTCCACTTAGAATATAGGTGCTACTTCTAATAACACAAAAAAGAATGTACACATTTAGTGACTCTATCTTGAGTCTTGTGCTGGTAGTAGATACTCTGTCCTGTACCATTTGTCTTTAAAGTGGAAGAATCAATTGGAAACATTCCTTACAAGAAGTGAGCAGAAAGAATGAAGGAGAAATATTGTATCAAGCTGAATACAGTGAACCAAATTATATAGCTATATCCTTAGTGTATTTTTTTAAATAGATAAAAGCTCCTCTTTCGTGAAGTGTTGTTACAATTACCCCTTACTCTCTCCCTGAGACAAATGTTTCTTAGCAGTCCATTCCTCAGCAAAACAAAGCTTTCTAAGTGTTTTCTAACCCTGCTAATTACCTGTCCAGGGCTTCAGGACCTTAAGGGAGATCTATGTGCCTCACAGCAGAGATACCTAAACCAGCTCTGAACAAGGTGTTTAACCACTGGAAGGCAACAACAGTGAAGCACTGCTCCCCTGGGCATTGTGCTGTGCAATCAGATCTTCTTTGGCTGACTTTGGTCTTGAGAGAAAACAGGTCAGAGCTCCTGCCTTGGGCTCTGCCATTTGGCTGCTGTAAGAAAGCAAATGCTGCCTGAGCTACTGCAGCAGCCCACAGTAGCCCATGAGCATCCCATTGACCCAGGTGATGCTGTGTGATAGTACTTTGATCAGCTTTCATGTACACAAGACTTGTTTGCACTAGAAAAGTGGCTTAGATGGTGAACACCACCTTTGAGAGTAAAGGATTTGCCACTTACAGGCTTGTATCTGCCAGGATAAAGTAACTGCTAGTGTAGTTTAGCCTTAGCATTAGATTCCTTTTCTCCCATGTGTTTATTCCCTTCCCTTACTTCTTTGCTTTTGTTGCAAAACTTCTGTATCCTCAAGAATAGTTCAGGTAGCAGGCTTTTTTTAGTAGGAAGTATCTGTTGTTTCATTGGTTCCCTCTCTTCAGGTGGTCAGAAAGCAAACAGCTTTATCGTTTACTATCTTAGTTGGTAGGTGTCACGGTTAATTCAGGTTAAAAACTTCTGGCCTTTATCTAAAAAAAGGGAAGATATTTATTGCAACTTAAAATAGCTCCTGCTCCATGCAGGAACTGAAAGCAACTCCTGATATTACTTACTACTATATAAATTTTGCCAGCTTTCTTCCTAGAACAACCCAGCATCTCTCTGCCGTGATGTTGGTGAACTTGACAAACTTTTTGGGCAAGGAGAGGAACAAGAATAAACAATAATAATCCACAGCCACAGTAGTTGCATATCTGTTGTACTGATATATTCCAGGCTTGTGTGGTTTTTACATTTATATAGTTTACATTTCGCTTGACCCATAAATAACACTTGCAGGATTAAGAAGGCCGTAGTTTAGAGAGTATTTACATAGCCCCACCATGCATACAGAGCTTTTAATACCTAGTAGACAAAATTAAGCTGTTCTGCTCTAAACATCTTTCAGCGTCTTTCAACTTAAAACCTCTGACTAAAATACAAGCAATATTTCCTCCACGCTGCTGCTGTTTAAACCCCTAACAAATCTAGTCTGATATCGTAACAAACTTGTTCAAATTCAAGGGATATAAAAATATTCAGCTTTTAAAACTTTTAACTGTACAATATGTACATTAGTATTTGCACTGTTAAATTATGAATACATTTAAGCCTATGAAACACTACCTTATAAATATCAATATTTTTAGATTTTATTTAGAATTGCAGCTAATACATTTTAAAACCTGGATAATGCATTTGAAGAGACACAATTCTGGAGCCTAATCCTTTAAGCCCTTAGGAAAGTCTTTCTTACGTAAGTAGACTCATTGAATTAATGGGTGTTGCATGCCTGAGCAAAGGACTCCAGCAGCTGTACCTCTCTCTTTCACTGCTGGGGGGGTGGGGGGACACAGCATAGCAAACATCACCACTTATTGGCACCCAGGTCCAGTTCCAGCAGCTTAATTAATATCTTCCCTTAAACAGACAGACACACACACACACACACACACAATCCCTTTAGAGGGAGGGAATTCTTAAAAGAATGTGGAGGCCGTGGGAGTTATATCAACCATTTACTGTTGCTCTTGAATACATCAGGGCCTCCAGCATTTCAGCTCCCAAATTCTATGCTTTTTGCCTCCTTTATAGTGGACTCTTTGGAAAAAGAGCATTTTCCCAAGTGAAAAAAGAAAGGAAACTTGAAGGAGGAAGACTAAGAATTCAATAAAGAAAGGGAACAGTATGGAGCCTTCTTTTTCTTGGTGGAAAGAGGAAAGAGTCAAAGATCACCCTGTGTGAGTACAGCACAGGTCTGACACTTTTACTGATCTTTGTTGAACCCCCTCTCTCAGATAATTCAGCTTAGGTGAACAGCAAGCATAAAATAAAATGTGTTACAAAACATCTGTGTGAGGAACCTGCAGTAACAGTAAACCTAGCAATATTTGAGCAGGCTGTCATTTGGCGTGGTGACATTTCCCAGTGTTACTTCTACAAGGTAAACTCCGGTTATCACTGACACTGGCAAAGCATTAGGAGCCTTAGCAACTTGCCTAAGTATACTTACTAATATAAAAAGATATGGTTCAGACTGTAGCTACAGAGTTAACTGCTCTTCCCAACTGTTAAAAGCACTTTAAGAAATGATGCAGTTTTTTCCTTTGTGTCCCCTCTTCTTCTTTGATTTGGTTGTCCTTTGTCCAAACTGAGAACTAGATAACGCGGCCGTTGGACCAGAAAGGTCATCTGTGTAGTATGGGTATCTCAGCGATCGTGGCTGTGGAATTGGCTGTCCTAGAAAATATCCTTCTTCTTCAGAATCAGATGATGAGGATGAAGTCGAACACCAGGAGTCGTCTTCCTCACCATACAATCCAAAAAATTTATCAACCAGCTGGTTCCTCAGTGCGTAGTCAGACCGCGTGTGGGCATACTGTCCGTACAGCTCCGCGTTTTGGATGTACGCCTGCATCTCGCGGGAGCTTCTGTTCTGGATAAATTTCTCATGATCCTGAGGGGAGTAATAACGAAATCTCTCTCTTGGAGAACATCTTCTTTCTGCGGCCAAGTTAAGTGCATTATCTGAACGAGACTTCCTACTTCTTCTACGATGATGAGAAGGCCGATTGCCACGGTCTTCAAAATGGTAAACACGCCTGCGAGTCCTTTCACTCATCGGAGGCTGACGTATTTCAACGTTCTCATAACTTCCATTATCAATCACATCATCTGAAAACTTTACTTGCTGTGGTCTAGACTGGGATTTAGATCTCCTCAGCACAGGCACGTGCACTGGCTTTTCTTCTGGCAAGACTTTTTCCTGACACAACTCTGAGCTCAGGCTCTTCAAGGACTCTGTGCTCCGGTGGAGCATTGAAGAATTCAGAGTTCCCATGTTGCTCATTTTCTCACAGTCCTCTACTTCCAGTTCTTGGAAAGTTTGTAAGGAGTAGAGAGATGGTCGTGGCTTGCCTTCTCCATCCATTGAAGCCCCTGTGGTGGGAATGGAGAAAGAAGGAAAAGGAAAATGAGAGGACTAGCAAAGAGATAAGTGTTACAACAAAACAGCAAACATTTCTTCTCAGTAAAGCAGATCTTACCAGTGTTTTTCAGAACTGCTACCAGGAGTAGCTTCATAGAAGAGTAAGCTTTATTTTGACTGAAAATATTGAAGTATTTGCTCTGATTACTAAGGTTAGGCTATCAAGAGCAGAAGTTTAAAATCTGTAAACAGCTCTAGTATGCACATGGCTAACCCTCTAGGAACCACTTACAATTGCTCTATGGTGCGTGTTTGGCATTTCTACGGCTAAAATAGTCTGTATTTCTGGTATCACTGTATTCAATATTCCAACTGTTGCTACAGGAAAGATAAGCTTGCTGCCTCACTGAGAAGGATCTTTACCCTCCGAAAATAATCAGTAGTAATCTGGCCTGGTTTACTCCAGGTTTGTCTCCAATGACCATGCACTCCCACAGCAGCAGCATCTGCCTACTGACCTTCCCAGGTGCAACACCTCTAGTTCCTCCTCCTGTGTCCCCTGAACCAAGCTGCCCTCACTGATTCCTTTGTTACTGCTTCGGCAATGCAACCCATGGTTGGTGCTGAGCTATAGGAGTAGCTACAGTAACTCCAGGTTATAGAAGGAGAGGAATTGAGAAGAGGATACGACAACTTTTTAAATGGGCAGCTCATAACAAACTCCCAAGTTTGTGGGTTTTTTGTAGGATGTTAACACACACACACACACACTTGTAAATCTGCGTGTCTGATTTCAATCACATTTGACAAGGAGGTTCCCAAAAGTGGATTATCAGTTCAGTCAATGGAGAAAGAGATCCTCATAAAGCTCATTTCCCAAGGCTGAGAAAGTTACTGTCCTATCAGATTATCTATTCATTTGAACAAGCAAATCAGGAAATCAACTATAGAGTGTTTTGCAGATTATCTTTAATATTATCCTAGTATGTAATGCAACTTCTACTTCAGGTATGGAAAAATTAAGTCCTTATTTGCTTAAAGCAGTGGTTTGCGTATAACAAACATGTAGTTCAAGACCACTCTTGGTATGTTTATGGGGTTTTTGTTATAAAGCAAAGGAGAGAGAATTCAAAAGGGAAAGAAGAATAAAGACTTTAAGCAGCAGAAGTCTATCTTGTGGAAGAATTTTGCACTTGATAAAAGCTGTTGCCTACTTTACACACATTTCTTGCTACTACAGCTTTTTAGAAATCACAGATATGAAGAGTCCAAAAGAAAAGGAGACTTAGGAGTGACCTCATTAATGTTTGTAAATGTCAAATGTTTACAAATATGTAAAGGGTAAGTGCCAGGAGGAGGGAGCCAGGCTCTTTTTGGTGATGCCTGATGACAGGACAAGGGGCAATGGGTGGAAGTTGAGGCATAGGAAGTTTCATGTAAACATGAGGAGGAATTTTTTCACTGTGAGGGTGACAGAACACTGGAACAGGCTGCCCAGAGGGGTTGAGGAGTCTCCTCTATGGAGATATTCAAAACCTGCCTGGATGCATTCCTGTGTGATCTGGTATAGGTGATCCTGCTCTGGCAGGGGGAGTTGGACTGGATGATCTATCTGGGTCCCTTCCAGCCCCTGACACTCTGCAATTCTGTGGTTGTGAAAATACTCCAATGTGCATGCTTTGGTTGGTCTCTCCAGCAAAATCAGCTATTTTTCCCCCATTACCTGTTATATTAGATAAAGCCAAAGAATCCATTGAGTCTCGAACACTTTGTTCCTGCTGTTTCAGGTCAGACAAACATTCAAGTGAACCTCCATACCAGGGTGTTTGGTCATGCTTGTATTCTGATGCCCTGTGTTCCATGTCTAGGTCCTGGATTTTTCTGCTGCTGGCAGGGCCTGGGTGGCTGCCATATGCAGAGTCACCCAAGCCATCTTGTGACTGAGCCCAGTACATGTCTGACTGATACTTCTTGCTTGCTAGACTTGGATTATTTTTTTTCAAGTCCAACTTGTTCTTGACCATGCTATCAGAAATCCAGTGTTCACTTGCTCTAATGTCTACTTCAGCAGGCTGCTGGAAGAGGTTTTTATCACCAAACTTCAGAAGAAGCTGAGTCATGTAGTCTTCATGTTCAGCCCATTCTTCAGGGTCTTCAGGCATTTCTTGCTCTACTCTTCCTTTCCAGAAGTCTTCATTAACAAAGCTTGCCTCTTCCCTGGAAAGGCTTAGGTCATCCATCTTACGAGAAAGTGTGTCATCAGCATTGCCTGAAAGGCCAGGGAATTTGTAATTGAGGGCTGGTGACAGCAGGAGAGACTGGCGGCACTGGTCGGCTGACCGGCTGCTTTTTCCCATGCGAACGCTCCTCCTGGAATCTCTGGAGCGAGCGGACTGAAATGCAGAATCGGAGGAGTCGGAGGCATGAACATCCTCTCCCAAGCTGCAGGTTTTGGAACAATAAATCTGCCCTTGCTTTGGAAGGAAAGGGCAGCCAAGCAAAGATGTCTTGCATTGAGCACAAGAAAAGCAAGTCTCTGTGGCATGCCAGTGCTGTCCATCGTAGGTCATCTGAGCATGGTCAACACCTGGAAAGAGAGGGGAAAAAAAAAATACATGTTGAGTTTCTCTAAAAAAAAAAAGATTACTTTCAGAATCTACACTTCTGGAATGTGAAATAGTTTAATAAATTGGCTTCCCCCTAATTTTAAGCTTAATACTTTAAAAAGACACACTTACCAATGTGCTCCCCACAGGTCTCACAGTATTCTGCATAGAGAGATTCAAAACAGTTGCAGCAGAATGGTCGCCCATCCTTCATGATGTATCTCTGTCCACCCAGGATTGTCTCACACTCGAGGCAACAGAAGTGTTTCATGTGCCAGTGGCGACCCTCAGCTTCTGTACACTCATCAGCAAAAATGATCTTTACACAGATGAAAAGTAAAGTTTTAGTTAAGTGCCCAGAGTCTCACCTTGCGAATTAAGAGGACGCAAGATACCCTAACAGCGCAGTTCACACACTAAATTTATTCTTATTTAGCTGCCTTTTGAATGCAAGGATAGAAACAACAATCTCCCATAGCAACTGCAGCATTTGGATCTTTTCTACAACAATAAAAGGGAAACAAAAAAAAGAGAAAAACAGTAACTGTATTTTCTAAAGCAGAAAAAAAAAAGGGAGAACATAAAAACCATTAAAAAACCCTCCTATCAGGATGGTACTTTTGAGTATTTGTACTGACTCAATCTACAAGATTCAATTCTAAATATAAACTGGAAGGTGGCTTCTAAGTACCATTAGGTTGCTTGTGGTGGTGTGAATCTGATGAGATGTCAAACACCCCTCAGCCTTCAAATGCAGCAGAGTTCTACCTCCTTATAAGTGTGCATTTGAAGTTAGCAATTACCCAAATGAAGCAGTTTGTGAACTGGCCAGGAAGGCAGATTTGCTGTAGAATGTGAATTATTTACCTCATCACAGGCTGAACATCGAGGTTTGAGAAGCTCTGCATGGTGTCTGCCACAATGAATTTTTCCATCTTGGTAGAAGTAGATCAGGTCAACAAGCAGCTCATTACACGTGAAGCACACAAAACATGAGGGATGCCAGCACACACCTGGTCCAGCTCTTGAGGCAAAAACTGCAACTTCACCTCCATTCACTTTTGTACCACACTTGGGAAAAAAACAAAAGCAGAGAGTGAACACACTTCCCATCCCAAACCACTAGCTTCTTGCATTTAACTGTAGTTGAGACAGCAAATCAAATACGGAGGTTTTGTTCCAAAAGGGGAAAAATATCCTTAATTTTTGTCTAAATGAACTCTGTGCTTCAACAAACCTATAGTGAGTAGAAGTTATGGTAACATTTTAAAGCATATGATGTTTTTTTCAATTGTCATTACCTTGGCCAGCAACAGAGTTAGGGGTTTGGTTTTTTTAAGTAGAAAACACCAAAGGTTCACTTAATTCCCGGGACTCAAAGTTTTGCTTAAGCAAGCCCTACCTTCTTTCTATTTACATGCAGTATCAAAACCAAGCTTCTGTGTGTCTGTGTGTGTGCAGACAGAGAGACAAGCTTACATTTAATATTGAGATACTGTAGTTTTAGACTGTTCAGCCTGCTAGTTGGCTTGTGGCACCAGTGGCGTTACCTGTTCACAAACAGCATGCATCACTGCTCTCGAGAGTAGCTTAATAGTGCCTCGGCCAAGGGCCTCTTTTTTTCGCTGAGAGCTGAACATCTGCAGTTCCTTCTTTTCTTCTTCACTTAAAGACTGGCAGTATCTCACCTACGAGTGAAAACACAGGAAAGCTTATTTTAGATGTTGAGCTGTTAAAGTAACAGGTTAATAAGTGTATGTAGGCAAGAAATTAATCAGGTGTGCTGGCAATCATCATTAAACTTTTCCAGCTTGTGGTTTTTACCATCTAAATAGCTATCTAATATAGCATCATGCAGAAGTAGTACAGAGGGAGATTGTTGCATTATAAAGGAAAAAAAAAAAACCAAAACTACTAAACTAAGATGTTGTCTAGGCACAAAATAAGGTCTAAAAAAGCCAAACCAAAACCTGCTGCTATCCTAAAGTAATGGAATGAACCTAAATTAGCCATAACATTGTCCATTAGATTTATGGTTAAGTGCCCACAACTAAGTATTGCAGTATGCACAAGATCTTAAGCATTGACACCCCCGCCCCTTTTCCCTACAAAGAGGTTGTTTGTTATTTCCACTTCTACTCCAAATTGCACTGCATATCTGAGATGCAAACCTTTTACTATCACAAAGCATCCTTTTTGTGCGATACAATGCAATTCCAGGAATTTGTAGGTTCCTGGTAATTGGTGGGTGGCTGCAAACACTGTAAACCCAACTTGTGTTAAGTTTATTGCAGTGATACCAGCCCCCCTAACAAGCAAAGGCAGTGTTCTTCCAGACAGCTCTTATCTGCACACAAGCCAACTGGACAGCTAAACAATGGACTCAGTGTACACACTGTGCTGCTTTATAGGTCAGATGCCACCACAGGCGGCAGTTCAGGCTTGTAATAAATACACAGGTAGGTAATTCTCCACGTAAAAGCTGTCAGGAGACATAAGCCCTGATGGTGCATCCTAAAATCTGTATTTACCTCATTATCATGGGGTGGCAGCTGATAGAGAAGTTGTTTAATTCGATGTTTCTCTCCAGGGCTGTTAACATAAGGGACCTTCTCCTCTGGCAAGCAGGCAAAATACAACTGGACCTGATCAGGAGGAATGCAGAGTTCAGATCAAGGGGTGCACATCATCCGTGCATTACAAGCTTCCTTCAGCTACTGTTTTATCTCAGGTCTCATTTAGGCAGGAAGAAGGTTACGCTACATTAGATCTGTGACAGGGTTTGTGCTGAAAATAGGAGATCCAGATGAACCAGCTCAGCAAACCTGAACTGTCTCTGATAAAACTAGCACCCAGCTGCTGAATTGCTTTTCTGGAATGCAATTTGCAGTCACAATTGGGGGAGGTATCATAAATTATGCACATTTAATGTTCTCATTATTCCCACCCCCTTCAGGGCTGGTCAACAACCCGATGGAAATTCCAACTCTCCCTCTGCAATTTACCACATAAGGCATGAAGCTTTCCAGAAAACAGCCACTATATAAACAAATTTCATTTGCTCTCTGCATTTTACACATTGTTGAGACAATAGCTGTTTTGTAGTCTCCTGCTGATCAGGTTCACCCAAAGCATCAGCTTTCATTGCTTCCATGTGGGCTTTGGTACGAAGGTGGAAACATCCTTCCCTTGGGAGGAGGCTGGATCCAGTGAAAATTTCAATCAAATGCAAATGAACTAAGAAATTTTCACAGGCTGCATGTTTTTGATGAAGAAATCAATGTTAAGTGTACACACCTATCAACCTTCACTCTTTTTTTCCTTCTTTCAGAACAAAATTATGACAGGAAAGCTGTAATGAACTCTTATGACAAAGCCCAATGACAAAAAAAAATATTTTTGTGGAACAGTTACAGATTTATTGTTTTTCCTATGCAGCTTCCAGCTTGTCACGAGGCCTGAGGCTGTAAATAAGAGATGACTATTGGCAAAAATATTGCTTGCCATCTAGATTTAAAAAAAAAACCACTCAGGTCAACAGCTTATTGCTGTGCAAGACAGATACAAAAGACACAGTAATCAGCCACCTGACTCAGGAAGCAATTGGGAAGGACTATACAAAACACTTGACCAAAATTGAAACATCAGAAGTCTAATGTAAAGCCACTCACTACTGACTGTATTTCAAGAGGCTACAGGAAAAGATAAGACGCAGTATGAAGTGAAGATTTAAAGATCCTTCTTGTGCCCTTTTCTCAAGTTTATTGCACTCTCCTCAAGTAATTTTTGGGAAAAAAAAACCTTTATTAAGTTTGAACTAACTGGATTATGAGCATTGCTGAGGCATCTGATGGCACTGGCAGAATGTTAGCTTGCTGTTTGCCTTAAGGTCTGGTTCATCAGGATTCTTATATATGACTAAGTAAATGATAAAAATAGTTTCCCTAGAAGTGACCCAGCATTTGTCATTCCTGCTGGCTTGTTACTTTATTCACGATTAAGAATATCTCTGCATGGCAAAAAGGAGACATCTTCTGCACCTTTTAAACTAGGCTGTGCGAGGTGGCCACCTGAAGGAGGGTTGCTCTGCGTGTTCGCAGATGCTAAGATGCTACAAAGCCACTCTGTCCGTTTAACGCCGGTCTGAATTCTGAACGTTACCAAGTACACAGCTTCAGCACGGCTGCAATGAGTACCCATGAGAGCTGCATTTTATCTCCCACAGCAGCTTTTATTTCCATTACTGTGATATTATAGAAGAAAGAAAGAGAAAGGGGGAGAAACAGCCCAACCAACCTGTGAATGTCAGGTCCAGAGATCACACAAAAGAAATCCCAGCATGAACAAATAGCAGGCATATAACTATTTAAACAAGCATAACATACACTACTGCTTGTCACACTAACCCTTTCATTTATGTGTGCTGCAGTAGCATACACGTTCTAGATGTCAAATACCTAATGAAAGAGTTGCATTTAAAGAAGTACTGGCCAAGTAGCACAATGCCATGAGCTTTAACTTATCCTAATAACTTATTCCAAAAAGCAAGCAAATTCCTGTGCTGGTTTTAGACTTGACACTGCATACCTCTGCAGCACATACTGAAAAATCTTGAGTGGGAATTTGTTTGTTTGCTTGTTTTTCACATCAGACTACTCCACATGGAGGATTTTAGGCTCCCTACATACAGCTTCATTGAAACAGGACAAAAACAAGACGAGAACAGTTTTATACATGATGAAAATGTAATGAGACTTGTGCAGGCAGCATATCTCTCCCTTAGACAGTCCTTGCAAGGCTTATTTTAAATATACAGAAGTGTAGTTGGTACCTGCTCTGGTCTGAGGCCTGGGGGAACCCAGGCATATTCTTCCAAGGCACAGCCAGAGTCATCATCAGATGTTGAGCTTCGCTGACAGCCAAAAACGAGATTGTTGGCTTTGGCCTCCATCTCCAATGGCATAAGTATGAAGCGTTAAGTATTTCAGCTGCAGCTCATCAAGTAATCGATCTGGAAGAAAAGATTAACAGAGCTTTAATAAATCTGAACATGCAAAAATTAATTATCAGCACAAATGATCTTACAACAGTTTACTGTTACTTGAGTTGCCCAGAACAATCAGTGACTGAAGCATCAGTACAGCTTGCCACAAGCAATTCAAAGGTGCTCACAATAGTTAAAAAACTGATCAAGAAAAAGAAAACTAGACACACACTAGCATGTTCAACAACCACAAAGTATTTCAATGTTAACATGGCTTTGACACTTCAGCTTGTGTCACACTACAGATTCCTTGTGGGTCTATTCAGGAAAGACTCACTGAGCAGATATTAACAGAAGAAACGACACAGACTTCTTGCTCAAGTCTTTGGTGGCACCATTCTAGTAACACAAAAGACATGACAACCACTTGACAGAAAATAAAGAAGTTATTGGAGGAAGGTGGTTATGTGTGTAGTGTCCCCTTTTTTCCACACAGAGCAATGAATGTCTGCTGGATTCCTCTGAGAACTTTGTTTTAGCTGTATTGGACTGGAAGGGCATTGGTATAGTTAAATATCTGAAATCCAATTATGCCAGATTAGGCTCTGTAAAATGCATCACGATTGTTCTGTTAATTTAAAACCCTACAGGGACATGCTTCTGTTGATTCATAAAGCCTGCAAAGCTTCATCAGTGGGAGTCACAACTGGCACAGAAGGCCCTCACTGACATCTGTAAGCATTCTGCAGTAAAAAGCTTATTAAGATAAATATCTTACATTAATTCTAGCAGACATTCTTAGGAAATTCAGACTAGGAATTTCAGTGAAATACAGAAAACCAAAAGCAGAGTGAATGTATCCTACCATGACACACATCCTGACCAGTGGGGTTAGAAACAGGCTTGGCTTTAAAGCATGACATTACACATGAGCTGTGCCTTCCCCATTTTAGGCAATTCTTTTCCCTCTTCATCTAAATACAGATGTAACTTTGTCAGTGCTAGATCTGAGCTGTAGAAAACTTTAATAGCCTTGACATTTAATGTCACTGGTGGGTCTGAAGGGGAGAGCAATCTAAAAACTTCTGGCAGGTCCCACATTGCATTTCCAGTTTCATTACCACCAGACCAGAGAAAATGAGTTGCTGCTAGATCACAGGTGGAAGAAAAATATAAGAATGAGTACCCAAGTGTTCTGGTAGTTCCTCAATAGGAGTTTCTCCTCCTTGAAGTGTGAGGCACTGGCTAGTACCAAGCTCTTTGATTCAGGATGTAAACACAAACCTGCTCCAGAAAAGTGGCCACATGCATCCAAAGCTACATCAGAGAAATGATGATGCTCAGTATTACACAGGCTATCTACCCCCATTTTAAATAAGTCTATGTAATCCCATACCAAATAAAAAGAGACGGGATTACTAAGCTCTTGAGCTAGTGCTCAAGAAATTAACTTGCTCAACTTTACTCCAAAACCTTCTGGTTTGAAAACATCCACACTACTTTTGGTGCGCTGTTATTAATTACACTGCATAGCTGTGCTGTAATAAAAAAGATTCATTCAATATTTGAGAGGCAAGCAAACCTGCCAATTTCCTCTTTGAGAGCAAGCTATTTCTACAAACCCTGTGAGCTGTCAGGCACATTTCTGAAATCTTAGTCTAGCTGAACAACATAAAATTGGCAAAACAGCTTCTGAGCTCAGTATGACCATACTACAGTTTCTGTCCTGGAAGGTACATAAACCCAAACTCAATCCTATATATCTAAAAGACAAGGACATCTAGATCCATTGAATTAGTTTCCTCCAGAAACAAATTATAAGGTAAGTGATACAGAACTGTTTCCCCTTTCCACATACTAATGGAAATACAGTCACCGAATCATAAAATATACCTGATGGGGAGAGACCTCAAAGACCATCTAGTCTGACCCTCAACCAAGCATTGGGTATGTTTTTTTTTATTGCTTGTATAAAACTGGACCATGAGGAAGGAGGTACAGAGGATACTGTGATGCAGTTAAGAAATCACTCTAGCAAAGAGCAACAGCAGTGCTGACGGTTCAGACGGATGGCGATGCTCAGGTTAGCAGATGATGTCTTATATCATCTATACCCAAATAATTCTTCAGTGTAAAATCACTATGACCATCAATGAGAAACCCAAGTCCTTCCAAGATGACCTTAGTAGTAGATGGATTGCTTTGCAATTTCCCTTCAGAAGCAGGTACCTGGCTTTCACTGACGCCCAAGTTGCTGTTTCCAATTATTGCAGCATTGCAACACAAGAACTTATGTTGGTTAGACTCTCACTTTTGAAGAACTGACTCCTGTCCAGTAACCCAGAAATAAAAGGAGTCACTAGGAGAAACATCTTTGCTAACATTTCATTAGGCAGCCCGACCTCAGCTGCACCACAGGAATCAGGTTTGCTATGTAGTTTAGCCAAAGATACAGGTTCAGCTTTGCCAGTCCCCGGGCACTCAGGCAGGGTGTACCTGTGGCTCACTCACACCCAACTCTCACCAGCACACAGGTAATTGAGTAATTGCTTCATACCAATTGTTCCAAAATCTTCTTTGTAAGACAAAAGATTAACTTCTCTGGCTACTTTTTTTTTCTTTTCAAAGGCAAAGAGATAACCCAAAATTTGAATCCATGAGGCTTTGCTAACTTTTCTGAGGATTCCTGAACTAAGGCTGCAATGCAACTTCTGCATGGCAAAGAGCCACACTAGATAATGTTGTATAGCAAAGGTACATAAGTGCGGGAGCATTGCCTAACTCCAAAGAAAGACAAGGTGCTGGTGTGAGCAAGACCATCCTGCTTTTCCAGAGGGACTGATCCTGCCTGGTTTGCCTTTGACCCATTCATTTCAGACAGCATGTGTTCCAGCTCCAATAAGAGAAAAGCACAGATCCACAAGCCCATTTCCCAGCGACACATGGCAGGGTGAAAGTATGGCTGTCAGAAAATCAAGCCAACTGTTAAAGCAACTTTACCATCAGGATGCTCCTCCTCAGAGAAGGCACTTGGAAATGTTTAAAGCAAGGTTCATAAACCTCCATGACCCGAGATTACTGAAAGGACAGCATTCACTTGAAAAGAAAAACGCCACCATGGAGCTAATGCTAAGCCAGCCATAAAATGACTGACAGTGCACCATATATCAATATAGCCCTGTCACAAATATTGTGGTGTTGCTCAGAATGAGGTTTCTAAACCAGCCCTCCTTAACAGCACGCTATCTGCAGAACTCCTTTAGCAATTGCTTGTTTAGGAGTTCTCCTTCCTCTCCTGCTCAAGCGTAATTTGGTTTGCATTTTAAAACTACAGGGTTCTTCCTCCCCACCCCCTAACCACACTCATCCTTCAAAGTGATCTGTTTAAAATGATTGCATCCTAAGGAGGACTCAAATGAATATAAACAGCAGCTGAAAAAATAAATGCTTTCAGAGGGATGAGTAGAAAGGTGGTCTTTCGAGTCTTGCCATAACATCTACAAAACACAGCGAGGATGTTTTGCTTTGCTTTCTTAAGAGTGTGAAATATTTTGAGGCTTCAACTCCATTCATATACTACTTCTCAAAAAAAGCTTCATAGGCTATAGGCTACAACGTATTTCTCTGGAAACTTGACAACTATCAATAACATAACTGAACTAAACAGCTAACTTAGATTTTTAAAAGAAAAACAATTAATACACTTTTCTCTCCACTAATGTATTAAGCCAGCTGTATTACAACAGTTCTTAGAAGTAAAGAGAAACTACACTTCTAACTACAAAACAGAGTATCAGGATATCAAACTCAGCAATTGCTGAACTCCATATGAAAGTTACTAACGTGATAGGATTTCCAACTCACTGATTATGTTCACCCCTGACCAGATAGAGGAGGTCACGATTTGTGAGCACAGTTAGACAAACATCTCCTTGCCCATCCCCTGCTGTTTTACTCTGTCCTGCAGGGCAAATTGTTTAACAACTTTTTTGTTAGAAGGCTTGTTAACAAGGCTGTAGGGGATACAAGATGCATATCACATGCATCCATTCACAATGAAGGAGTTAAGATTAGCATGGCCAGCCCATTCACCTGTTTATTTAATCCTCGGTGCACGATAACTACATTAGAAGAAGAAGGGTACAATACAGCAGCGATAAACTGGCATAGAATAACCATTCATTATTTTAAAACAATTTCCAATATATATTACATGAATGAACAGAAAGTCCCATTCCATAGCTACAGTACAAGTAATGTATTTACAGCTCTGTACTTGGGAAATCTGAATTCAGGGTTGAAAAGCAGAATTTCATCAGCACCATCACACAGTTACTCCTTCAGCTGTTGGGTCCTTTGAATAATGAACTATCCAGAATACTGGGGGAAATAATGAAGCCTGTATACTTATTAATTCAGCAGACCTTTAGATGGACCTTATAAGTAAGAACTTCTCTCCCTTTCATTTACCAGTGTGCAAGGAGGGAAGAGTTAACTGCTTTCCCTCCTCTAGCATCCTAGCACAAATATCGCTTTTGCATCTGGAAATCCGATGATGCTTCTCAGAGTATTTCCTTTTGACAAGCCACACTGCAAAGACAGGCTACCTGCATTAACAAAAGAAGGAAGCCCCGTGACAAAGTATCGCCCCCCGCCAGCGCATCTGCCTGGGATGTATTATGCTTGGCGCTGCGCAGCGCTGAAGGGAATACGAGCGCCCGCTGCAGTCAGGCAAGAACCAAACGTCTAACTGAGGAAGAGGTATTCTCACGGATGCTTCTCCCCCTCCTCCCCCGGCTCTCCTTAAGGGAGTGTACAGATTTAGAAAGAACGAAATCTTGCCTTTTACAGTCTCCCATTGATTTTTTTTAAATTCTATTTTAAACAGCAGTCAGACTTTACTCCAATGTACACATATACTCGAGTTTCACCCCGTCACCTGTTGGCTCCCGAACAACACTCTTCTTTGTTAGGGCTCACAGCCCTCAATTCAGACAAGTTTCCAGAGAAAACACTTCAATAAAGTGTTCAGTAAGTCACCAGTATGGAGTTGTAAAACCCTCCAAACTAATTCCGCGCATAGCCCAGTTTATTCTGACAGGCAGGCCGACCCAGACGCGCTCATCTTAGAGGGGCCGGGACGATGCCTTCTTCATAAGGAAGATTTCTGAGGGACAGAAGTTTTCCCAGTTCTTCCCAAGTTTCAAGGCCGCTACGATGGGTCAGAGGCGCCAGAGGCCCCCCTAATGCCCCTGCCGGCTGCCCGCTGCTGCGCTGCCGCACCGACCCCCGCCCAGCGGCTCCAGCGGACGCACTGTGAGGGACAGCGGCACCAGGACCCGCAGATTACCTCTTCGCAGCACTGAAGGGTGGCTGGGCTGCTGGCAGAGCCGACCGCGGAGGCGTAGGAGAGGTGATGCACGCTGCTGACTTCGCTGCATTCACTGTTTTAAACCGAGCCCCTATCCTAGCTGTCTCCCGGGGCTGCAAAGACGGGCAGACCCGGCGAGGCGCCCACAGCTCCCCGGGTGCGGAACGCGCGCACTGCTCCCCTCTCCTGTTCCCTTCCCCAGGCACGTCCGGAGGAGCGGCCAGCATCAGGCACAGCCCCGCCGAAGAGAGGGGCAGCGAGGGCGACTACTGCCCAGTCTCTGCCGGGCGGCGCCGCCGCCACTTCCCCTCCTCGTCCCGCCTGCTGGCAGCACGGCGGGAGAGCTACCTGCACCGCCCCTGCGCCCTCCTACCTCTCCACCCCCGGGGCTGTCAGCCGGGGAGGGAGCAGCCTCCCCAGCGCTCCTACCGAAAGGCGCCCGGGACAAGCACGGTCAGCGCCGACCCCCTGCATCCCCTGCTTGGGACAGGGTGCGGCGGCCACATCGCGACCCCTCACCGGTTCCCCGTCGGCCGCGGGAGGAATTTCTCTCACTAGCGATCTTCCTTTCAAAGCGCTGCCCAAGGCGGAGGAGGGAGGGAGAGAGGAAGGGAGGAAGAGAAGTGAGGAGCCGCTCCAGCCGCCGTCTCCGCCGCCTGCCCACCCCAGGGACTAAGCGTTTGCAGAAGCAATAAATCTCCGCGCTCAGGACACGACGGACATGTTTTACCGACAGCGCTTTTGTTCGTGTTTACGCCCGAAATAGACTTCCCACCCCACCCTAAGCCGCGCTCCGGGGTGACCCTGCTCCAGCGTACTGCGGAGTTAAGGACCCCGGGTAAGGACGGGAAAACATTTGCTGTAGATCTCTGTGTATGAATAAAAGTAACTCAAAAACTAAAACCACTCCGAAGCCAGGTACCACAGCGAACACATGCCCATCACTGCCTTCCTTGTCACATCTCAAGTGCGAAAGAGGTGTTCGAGCTCCTGCCTGTGCACAGTGAAGTGCACCTGGGCTACCTGGACAAACAACTGCCAGCCTTCAGTTTTACCCCGCTACCACCCCGCGGTGTGGGCATAAAACGCCCCGAGAGGCGGGTGGTTTGGCTTCAAAGGCTGGCGGGCAGCTTCCCCTCCGGCACCGTGAATGTAACCGTGAACACCGTGCTCAGATTTCCTCTTTCCTCTTCCCTCCCGGCTCTTTGTTTCCCCTGGGAAGTCATTATCAAAGAGAACGACTGCCTCTCGGGGTCAAAGCGGCAACACCTCGCTGCGAGGGGCAGCGGGGCAAGCAGCGACTCGCCTTCCCCTAACTCTCCCAACCCCCAACGAGGCCGGGGGTGCCTCATCATCCGTGCAGGACGGTGACGGACGGAGGCACTTCGCGGACACTTATCGCTTCCCCTAGGAACCAATTTGCATGAATTTAAATTCACTCTCCTAAATTTGAATGACTTTGCCCTCAGGGTGCTTTGAGGAGACGGCCCTGACGGGTGAAGATGCGGCAGCTGCCGCGGGCAGAGGCGCTCAGGAAAGCACCCCTGTCCCCTTCCCTGTGTCCCTGGCGTGTCCGCCGTAGTCCCGACGCCGGCGCTCAGCCAGGCACACGGGAGTTTCAAGGCGGACCAGGATGAGCTGTCAACCCCAGCTCCGTTGTGCTGATTAACCATCGCCAGACGCAGCCAGACAGAAAGGCAGACTGATGGATCAGGACCAATGCTGAGCTATCTGATCTCGAGTCTCCAAGCCTATCCCGGGTTAACGACGTTAAAAACAGCCGATCCCCATCACAAACCCACATTGCCAGGACAGGTACCCAGACACTTCACAGTTATATGTGTCACCGTAGGGAGCTGTGGAAAAAAAATGCTGAAATTCCTTGAAATTAACCAGCACCTATCCTTCTACACTTCATCTCACTTTCGTAAACAGTTCCACTGGTTGCACTACCCCTACTCTCAAACTGCTAAGTTGTTTCGAGGTCAAAGTTGGTGTATCACTTCGACGAACTAGAGATTGTCAGAGCTTTTGTGAGTGCTAGCTTTACAAGACCCACTCTGTTTCTAGTCTGTTTGTTGGACTGAGCAGACCCCATCTGGTGGCCAGCTGAACATCTGCCGACTCCATTCATCATTAATCAAAAATGGAAATGTCAGGAATAATGTTTATTCTTCCCCACTACATGACTGAATTAAATACCAACAATTTGCATATATTGTCTACTCCTTTTCCAGGGGTGCCTGACCTTTTCTTAGCAGTTCTCTGCAGCGACAGCTCACCGCATCTGCGCAGCACACTGCAAAAAGGAGAATCTCATTTGGAGACTTCCATAGCACAACCAACTAAACGGCTGCAGATAAATTTGTTTAATAAGTTCCCTGACCTAGAGTCTGCTGAAGGCAAAGAGGAGACGCTCACCCACTTTACTGGGCTGTGAAACTGTCCCCAGTCTTGCTATCACTTTCCCTGATGCCAAAGTGTTTGAGGGTGTACAGAGACAGTTGGCTGCACTGCTCTATTTTCCTGGGTTTCCTTGGCTTGGACACAGAAACTACTATATTGTTTTGAGCAATGCATTCAAAGATTATCAGGCCAAACCCAGATGTTCTTGCCTGAATTCATGTGATCAGAAGATTTTTCTGAAATTACTACATTACTGTCTGCAAGAACAAAACATGTGATTTTGATTTTAAAGTAGCAGCAATGGAGAAGCCACCACAACTTCTGTTAAATCCACTACAGCGCCCTGTTAAACTGTTCTAAGTAGTCTACTTTAAACTTTTTTTTTTTTAATTAAAAAATCTCACCTTGCTGTCTTTCAGTGCTGATTGTTTCAAAGCTGATTGTGAAGCATCGTTGAATGTTAGGCTAAAGAACCAGCTACCATAACTCCCTCTAGGCATTTGCAACTTGTGAAAGTAATTCCTTAATTCTCTCTTTTGATTCAGGCTGCTTCCACAACAACAACAACAACAACAACAACAACAGTGTTGCTATGATTTGTGTTTTTTTACACAACAAATATGACGGCATACATATTTGTTATATTAGGCATNAGAAGCAAAGGTGAAATCAGCCAAAGCAAATGGAGGGTGAGGTTAGAAAGCAAGATGGAGTTCAGCCAGCAGCTTCAGCTTCTCCCCAGCAGGCAAAGAGCTGAGAGAACAGCCCAGCACGAAGTGTAGAGCAAAAGTGACTTTATCTAATGTTTTGCTTTTCTTCTCTACACATCTCAGCAAGACTGTGAGTGAAGTAGGCACCATTGTTTTCATTTCTCAGCCTATGATCTAATTCTTCTTACCAAAACATTCTAGTAGGCTCAAACTAGCACACTATGCTACAGAAATTGCCTTTAAAAAACCTGAAGGCACTCCAGAAAAAAAAAAAGGGGAGGGGGCAGAAAATGGCTTGCCCTTTAAGGCATGCTAAAAATTCTTGACTGTGGCTGAGTAGAGCTGATCCTTCAAACAAACAGATGTTTCAAGTGACCTGTAATAGATACGGAACCTTTTGCCCTAAGGTATTAGCACAAATTTAGTCTAGGTAACAACTTTCTTGTACTCCTGACCAGGCAAGGGGTGTTCTCTGGCCTGCAAGAAATTCCCTAAGCATATCAGTGTGGTTTTCCAGTTTGCAATTATCCACATCAGGGAACAATCCCTGAGATAACACTGGTAATTGCTAGCTTTGTTGGCAGTCACAGAAGTGAGACCAGGGAGCAGAAAATGAATTAACCTCTTGCGCTTCAGAGACGGCTTCTCTGGGTGGGACAGTGGCATAACAACCACCTCTGTGGATAAACAGAGGAGTTCACCCTCTACATCATCACCCTTTAATGATCACCACCCCCACTCCAAGAGTTTTAATTAAGCATCATCTCATCTCTGCATTTAAAAGAAAAAGTAATGAGTCAGCTATGAAAGGTGAAAGTATGCAGTAAGGTGAATGGAAGCTACAATAAGAGAAAAGTAAAATCCGTGAGTAATAACTCAGACAAGTCAGTAAGAAATGAATTTAAAACAAACCAGGTTTCACGTTTTGAAAGAAAACAAACCACAAAATGTTTTGCATGGTTTTGACAGCACAGGAGGAATCCACAGAGCAGGAATTACAGCTGCTCCCCAGGGGTTTATGCACAAATCAAAGCCTATCTGACGCAGGTGGGTATGCCCTTCAGGAATTTCAGGGACAAGGACTCGACCACGTATGGTTGTGCCCACAGGCTACAACATAGGGAGCTCTAGGATGTATTTACAGCTCCAAGGTCCTTTCCACCTTTACAGTAGTCCCAGGTCTATACCCCGAGGGAGTGAAAAGGCCAGAGCAAGGGACATGGTTTCACCTTGGTTGCAACTGATCTACTGGAAAACCCAACCCAGTGAAAAAAATGCAGATTTAGTTCCTGGACCTGCCAGTGTCAGCACAAGGAAAACCAGGACCAACTCCCTTGTAAGGCTGGGCTACTGTGCAGCTCCAGGCTGTGCTATCAGCTTCACGCCCTCTGTCTTCTGGGAAAACTGGGTACCACAAGCCTTGCAAACACAGAGCAAGAGGGTCTTGCTCAGCCAATACATAAATGGCCTGATCTCCAAGACCACAATACATAATGCTCAAATAGAACTGAAATTTAACTATGTTCACCTTTATGCATTCCCCTTCATCTTTAGATATTTGTGCATCTTGTCAAAGCTGGCATAGGCCTCCTATTACAGGTTAAGAATGTGAGTGTGGAAGTATGCTTTCATAGGTGGGAACAGCTTGTACAATTTTAACACTTTATATGACCACTAGGAGATACCTGACACACTTTGAAGCAAAGCTGCAGCCCTGAAGGACCCTAAGGGCCCTCCAGAGGAAAGCCACTCATGTTTCTGCCAATCTGCACCTACAGCCATAGGTGAACCTTCCTTGAGTTTCTCCCCTTTCAAGACTGCTTCCTCCTGCACACCCAAGTGAGGGAGCCTGGCACTGGCAGCAGATCACCATGTACTGCTGATGTACTGGAGCCTTTCAGGAGTGTCACTGACTGCTGTCTTCCCGTTTTTTCTTTTATTTTCAGGCTGAAAAGAAAGGGCATAGCAGCAGCACTTCATGAGTTCTGATGGCCCCAAAGCCTGAACTTCTGCCTATTTTAAAATAACATTTAAATATAAACAACATTTAAAAATACAGAGAAAATCAGCTCTGTAGGCAGTACGCAGGTAAAACACAAGAGGTGATACGCAATAGAGAGGGGATAATGCAGGTATTAAAAGTGCATATGAAATGCAACACATTAAAAAACAAAAGCACTCTTGCCCCACTCAGGTTGTGACTCAGTGTGCCATTTCCAGCTTTTCGCTTCATTCCCCATGATCCTAACAGTCTGCCCTCTGCTTGCCTCAGTATCAACAAAACTGTGACAAGGCCCCAAACAACATTAAAAAAGATGAAATCTTAATTTTCATGCTGCAAACAACATCTGTTGGAAGGTAGGACAGCCCTGCAGAGGGACCTGGACAGGCTGGATGGGTGGGCAGAGGCCAATGGGATGAAATTTAACAAGGCCAAGTGCAGGGTTCTGTACTTTGGCCACGACAACCCCAAGCAACGCTACAGGCTGGGGACAGAGTGGCTGGAGAACAGCCAGGAGGAAAGGGGGGTACTGGTGGATAGTAGGCTGAAGATGAGCCAGCAGTGTGCCCAGGTGGCCAAGAGGGCCAATGGCATCCTGGCCTGGATCAGGAACAGTGTGGCCAGTAGGACGAGGGAGGTTCTTCTTCCCCTGTACTCAACACTGGTCAGGCCACACTTTGAGTACTGTGTCCAGTTCTGGGCTCCTCAACTCAAGAGAGATGTTGAGGTGCTGGAAGATGTCCAGAGAAGGGCAACAAAGCTGGTAAGAGGCCTGGAACACAAACCCTATGAGGAGAGGCTGAGGGAGCTGGGGTTGTTTAGCCTGGAGAAGAGGAGGCTCAGGGCAGACCTCATTGCTGTCTACAACTACCTGAAGGGAGGTTGTAGCCAGGTGGGGGTTGGTCTCTTCTCCCAGGCAACCAGCAACAGGACAAGGGGACACAGCCTCAAGTTGTGCCGGGGGAAGTATAGGCTGGATGTTAGGAGGAAGTTCTTCACAGAGAGAGTGATTTGCCCTTGGAATGGGCTGCCCAGGGAGGTGGTGGAGTCACCATCCCTGGGGGTGTTCAGGAAAAGACTGGATGAGGCACTTAGTGCCATGGTTTAGTTGACTGGATAGGGCTGGGTGACAGGTTGGACTGGATGATCTTGGAGGTCTCTTCCAACCTGATTGATTCTATTCTATTCTATTTATTCTATCACAGGGACTTGCTAAGGCATCTGACAAGAAACATCAAGCAGGGAAACAACGCCTGAGTAGCCTGCTCTGGAGAGTGAGGACTGGCTGGCATCAGCTACTGTGTCGGAAATGGCACATTTAAGAGATCTTTGTTTTATTTCCTTTTCTTAAAATTCTCAGAGCTGAAGACCAACACACCTTTTAAAACCACAACCCTACTTTGCTTCAGGAGCAAAGAATTAAAGTTTCATTAAAAGTACCTTCCTTGCTGCATTAGGCTAGGACTTGTTCCTGAACCAACAGGTCTGTTGCCATATTTGGAAACTCTTAACCCCGCAGGCTTTTCTGAAGACAATAATCTTGATTTTATCATAATTGGTTTCGTGCAGCCCACAGTCACACAGGCCAGGGGTAACCACCCGGGTGCCCACAGTATCACCGCAGCCACAGGCTGACGGCTGTGAGCAGGGCTCCCCTACCCACACTGTCTGCCAGGCTGCACAAGGCTGAACAAAGAGCACCGTATGAACACAGGCCTGCAACACTTTCACAGAATCACAGAATTAAACAGGTTGGAAAAGACCTTCAAGATCATCGAGTCCAACCTAACACCTTCTAATTAACTAAACCATGCCACTAAGTGCCATGCCTCCTTTTAAACACCTCCAGGGACAGTGACTCCACCACCTCCCTGGGCAGCCCATTCCAGTGAGCAATCATTCTTTCTGTGAAGAATTTCTTCCTAAAGTCCAGCCTAAATCTGCCCTGGTGCAGCTTGAAACGGTGTACTCTTGTACTGTCACTGGGTGCCTGGGAAAAGAGACCAACCCCACCTGGCCACAACCTCCCTTCAGGTAGTTGTAGAGAGCAATAAGGTCTCCCCTGAGTCTCCTCTTCATCAGGCTAAACAACACCAGCTCCCTCAGCCTCTTCTCACAGGACTTGTTCTCCAGCCCCCTCACCACCCTTGTTGCCATTCTCTGGACATGTTTAAGCACCCCAACATCTTTCTTGCACTGAGGGGCCCAGAAGTGGACATAGTACTCAAGGTGTGGCCTAACCAGCGCTGAGTACAGGGGCAGAATGACTTCTCTGGTCCTGCTGGCCACACTATTCCTGATACAGACCAGGATGCCATTGGCCTTTTTGGCCACCTGGGCACACTCCTGGCTCATCTTCAGTCACCTGTTGGCCAGTACCCCCAGGTCTCTCTCTGCCTGGCTGCTCTCCAGCCACTGTCCCCAGCCTGTAGCACTGCATGGGGTTCTTGTGGCCAAAGTGCAGAAACCAGCACTTAGAGTTGTTAAAACTCATGGCATTGGACTGTGCTCATCTATCCAGCCTGTCCAGGTCCCTCTGCAGAGCTCTCCTACCCTCTAACAGATCTACACATGCTTCCAACTTGGTGTTGTCTGCAAAGCGACTGATGATGGACTTAATCCCTTCATGCATAGCATCAATCATGTCTCCTTTCCACCATATCTGCCCCTTTCCCACCCCACCCTGCATTTTCCCTTTTTCCCCACCAAATCCCAGAGCACCTGGGTTCTGTTGCAGCCTCCTCCCACCCCAGGTGTGACCACTTTGCCCTCCCTGCCCACTGCCCTTTATAATTGGCCTCAGGAAAGGCAGAAGCCCTAAGCTTGCCCAACTGGGCAGAGGGATCCTCCTCATCACTGGTGAGTCCCCATGGTGCACACTGGGTGAATGGGAGTGGGATCTAAAGGCCGGGGGGCCTGGTTGGCCCCCCGGTTATGTAGGATTAGGTTTGATGCTTGCTCTATCATCACCCATGGGTGCTGGCTGGGCCTCCTTACTTAGGCTGAGCTCCTTTCTGTTGAGCTGCTTCTTTCTGCTCACTTGTAAAACTGTGAAATGTTTTGAGAAGTATCAAATTAGCATGGAGGGAATGTCTGAGAATCCCTAACAAGGAAAACAGAATGAAATTCAAATCTCATTGACACTCTTATGTCAGAGTGACTAAAACTCTGTCTTGTTTTGTAACTAAGTTAAAACTATCTTTATTCAGTGGGAGGTGAAATTCCAATTGTGTTAAGTCAGGCCAGGGCACTAGATGACCGTGATGAGGTTTAGGATTTTAGTTGATTAAGCTGCTTGGCAGCCAGCGGTTTTCACAAATTGTTGCCTCAAACCATTTGTGTTTCTGCTTCAGAGTGTACACATTTTCACATGGATTAAGCAATCTCCTTTCACATCATTATGACAGCAAGCTGCAATTCTTCATATGCTGTGTGGGTTGCTTGGAAAACATAATAATTTGTTCCCAGGTGGATAAATGTATAAAGCTACTGCACAGGTCATACCCTGAAGTCTGTAGGTCTGTTTTTCAGCACTCTTATGCACCCCATAAGATTCAGAGGTGTTTGATTAAAAATTCCACAGGTGTAACAACAACAAATGCTAGGTACTTGAAAAAGAGAGCTGGACAAGATCTTCTCTTGGCTGCAGCCTGGGTAAAGCATCTGGCCTAAATTCAGGCTAGCAGTCTCCTTGGAAGAGATTCCCCTTTTCTGTGGGGTAAGGCTTGTTCCAAGTGGCCTGGTAACATCAGTCTGAACTTACATAGAGGAATTCTGATGGTTCATTCAATTATCTTCAAGTTAGCCTTTTTTCTACTGAGAATGTCCATTTGGTCAATAGAGAAATCTAGTATGCCTGTAATTGATGTGTTCACAGCACACTGCCCCAGACACCATGTATCCAGGGAGATCAATCTGTAGAGGGAAGCCAGCCTGTGAGGGAAGACAGGAACATGATAAACTTGATTCCAGCTTTAAGCATTTTGGAAAGACAAGTGCAGTTTTACTGGTAACAGAGGCAGGGTGGAATTGATGCCCGGGCTCTTAATAACAGCTCAGTGCAAACACCCCATTATGCAATGGGCAAGGTGTCGCAGAGCTGGAGCTAATGCGCTCTGTGCTTATTGAGGGACTTTTCAGCCAAGGATTGTGCTAAGGCCTGAGAGGATGATGAATAATGTCACTCTTATCTGTGTTGAGCCTCACTGTCAGGCCTTGTGTCCAAAGAACTCCTTTCACTTTATCTAAATTAGTTTGGAAATTGATTTAGATTAAAAAAGGAAATGATTCAAGCTGTGTGGCTGTTCTGCTATGGTTAACACACATACAAGCACACAAAGAGAGACTTACCCCAGGAGTGGGGCATCCATGTAAACAGACTAATCTGTAAATTATTACTTAACCTCATATTTAAATGAGTATTTAAAAAATAATTTTCAAACCCTTTATGAGTACAATTTTGTCACACGAGTAATGCTCCACTGTAGTCAGTCTGCCCTGGCAATGCTTTTCAACATCTAAAATTAAGAAAAAAACCCCAGGTGGTTGAGCTTAATCAAAGGCAAAGTTTCCGATGGAGGATTACTATTGATGCCGTTGCATTACATCCAGAAAAAACAAAACTCGTTTTAGAGCCAAAGATGGTATTTGCAAAGGGTTGTGGTAACCTTCTCTTGCTTAACATCTACAGGAAGAGGGAAATCTAGCAGTCAACGAGACAGGTATCCAGCAGAGTGCTATGTTGCCATTTTCCAGAGGTTATACACCCACAGCAGACTACACACACAGGGGAGAGAACAATGCTTGAATTAACTCTGAGTATGTTTTACCTAATTAATCTCACAGGCCATTCTTAAGGAAGATATGAAAAACGTTAAATGGATAACAAGATATATCACACTTCTACTGGCTTCCTTTACCAGAGCAGTTGCAAGACAGAAACAGAGACTACCAGACTGATGAGATGTTGGGACTGAAGTCCACAAAACTCTACCACCAAAAGGAATCACTACAAAAGGTGTTTCAGTCTTTCACATAGAAAGATCAATGGCTCAATAATTATCTCAGCTAGGTAAGCCTGGTAACAGTCCTCTCACTTAATACTCAGCAAAGAAAAAACCCTGTCTCAAAGATGGGCATGCTTCTACCCTAACAGAGGTTAATCACTCTCTTACGAGCCAGCTCATGCTCTCTGTTGCTACTGCTACTGTAGCTTTATTATTTTTTTTTTTATAAGGCTTCTTTTTTCTTCACACTAAAGGTGGTTTGTCATGGACTAGGCAGCATCTAAATGACACCCTGACTTCAACTATTAAGGCATAGTTTTACAATGAGTTTCTATGCTTTGTTGCTACCTTAAAACAGAGATGATACTGAAATATCTTTTTTCCCTTTCTTTTTCTCTCCTACCTTGAAAAAAAATAGAAACAGACAAAACCCCTCAACCAAAACAAGAAGAAAAAAAAGAGAAAATCCTTTACCTAATTGAAGTTCCTTCACCTAATTGAAGTTCCCTACACAAGAGACATGAAGGTTTTCCCCTCACTCACACATCTTTCTCAAGTGTGTTACAAATCTCCATAACCTGGCATTTTGCTGAATTCCCAGTCTTGTTTCCCAATGGAAGTGCTGCAGTGTAACCCAGCATGCCAAAAGAGTCACCTACACATCCTCTGCTTATGTACTGGGGCAAAGAAAAATCAGCAGTAAGGCAGTTTTGCCCTTAGTACAAACTTCACCTTTCTAACATTAGTCTGAACTGTGCCTGAGTAAAGAGCTGGGCTAAACATGCAGGGTTTAAGGTTGCTGTTTCTTTTCCTAAGAGGGTTATGATTCAGAATGTTTTCTGGGAAACTCAAACAGGCTTTCCACTTAACAGAGTGAGGAATGCTGATCTGGGAGGTTATGTACCTTTTTTCCCCCCACTCCCTCCTTTTTTAATCCTCTAAGTACGATTACTTTTTCTCTGCTGATTTAGCTTCCAGAACATGTTCACTGCAGGATGAGTTTAGTGCAATTGTTGGCATTAGGGAGGGGATGGGAGGGAAGCCCGGAGGGATAGTCCCACTCCTGGTCAGTAGTTAGGTATTGTAACTACACTGATACATCAAAACCACATCAAAAGGCAGCCAGGGAAGATGGCTTCATCAGCACCTTTCTTGGTTGCTTGCTAAGTGCCCTTGGGATTATGGACATACAGGCATGGACTGAGAAGAAATATTAGGCAAGTAGTGCTAGATCAGTAGAAGCCTCAGACCTAGAGGAGTCACAGGCCAAAGTAATTTGAATGTAAAATTTCTCCAAGTATTCACTGTGGAGCTAGATACACAGAGTGAGGTGGCTGGAGACTTAAAACTGCTCTTTTCCTTCTCTTCATCTCCACTGCACTTGAAATTCAAGGCCAAGTTGGCAGGTAGTGTCTGTTCTAGATGTGAGTTCTGCTTGATCTTCAGCAAGATAATAGTGAAGATCTCAGACAAATAAATATTCCAATAGAACTCCAGTTAATTATGTTCCTTAGCTAGCAGTTATTGTCCTTTCCACATCTACTGGTATTCAGTCATAACTAGCACAGGGTAGATCAGTTTAAGTCCCCTAAATATCAAGCTTCACCTTATCATCACGATCTTACTATAGACAGGTCTGGAGCCTCCGGTACATATGTCCTGAATTTGTAGAAATGCTTGCAGAGTCTTAAGAGTGTATCAAGAATATTCTCAGAGGAGGAGATTTAAGACTGAATAATCTAATGTATGAAGCAAGCAATACAAATGAAGATAGTTCTAAGAACATTCCACTAGTACCCTGAACATGAGTGATCTTTGTATCAGCACCCATCTATCCTTAAGTTCTAGGTATGGTCAGATGCTGAAACAGCAACTGCTTGATGATACCAGATGCCTGATACTCAGCTGGCAGCCTCTGAGACTTAAGATATACCCACCTGGGCTTGCCAGCATATCCCAGCTTCCTCAGGAGGATGGGTTCCTTTGGCTGTATAGTCTTGAAGTATGCCTAGCTTTGAAGAGTACCAACATCTAATGGAAGAAGTGCTAATACAACCTATGATCATAGACAATACTTGTTTTCATAATGGCCAAGTTCCATACACCATTTTTAAGAATGTATTTACACTCAGCCACTATGAAGTGAAGCACTTCATTGTCACCATGAATTCCTACATCAGAGATTGAGGGAATCTGCTTAAGTGTCAGGCTGCTTTCATGAAGATACTTCAAGGTTAACTTTGGCAGTTCTGAAGTTCCTCGGGAAGAAAAGGTCAAACAATTTCAGGACATGAAAGCAGGAAAACACCCAACCTTTCCACTATGCAATGCTTCAGTAGTATCTTTTCAACAGGTTTTAAGAGTATCTGAGATAGCAATGCGATCTCAAGGCAGATCCCTATGTTTTGACAAATCAGGTTTTGTTAAGTAAAAGCTGTGACTATCAGAGCTGCTTGATATGACTTCAGATATGTCAGGCTATTTGTCATGACACAGCATTTTTACAGGTTTGAGAAATGGCAGTTGTCACGTACAGACTGCATGGGAAGTCCTGATGATATTCATGTATGTTTAGTGTTAAAGTTTTTGCAATTTAGTACCTTTTAAACTTGCATATTTTCCTGTCTTGGTTTCTTGTCTACAACAATTATTGCTAAGACAAGATTAGCTCTCAGACAATTAGTAAGCAGAAGAAAGATGAGAATAAATGTTTCACAACAGCTATATACATGTAACTCTCCAGCTTGATATAATCTTTCGACTTTTGTGTTACACATACATCCCTCCCTCTTCACTCATCATCTACTTTCTTTTCAGTGGTACTCCTTCAGGATTATCCTGCCTTGATATGCAGAAGTAATGAGTCAGTGATAATTCAGTGATAGTTCCATTGGTTTTCTAAATGCCACCAATGGACAGATGGTCTGCCATGATGTGGCCTTGCTACATCACATCAAGAACTCCAGTCTTCTGGATATACTCTGAACCTTGCACTGGCCAAGTGTTAAAGCAAGAAATATTTTCCAACGAAGAGCAGGAGAGTGATTTGGGCAAGAATCACTTTTTAAGTTTGGATGATAAGCTTTCATTAGCAGATATCTCCCTAACACCTTCCAACTGATGCCCAACGACAAGGAGCAATGGGTGGAAGTTGAGGCATAGGAAATCTCATGGAAGTAAGCACAAGGAATAATTTTTTTTCACTGTGAGCATGACAGAACACTGGAACAGGCTGTCCAGGGGAGTTGTAGAGTTTCCCTCTCTGCAGATATTCAAACTGGATGTATTCCTGTGTCCTCTGGCAGGGGGTTTGGACTGGATGATCTTTTAAGGTCTGTGATTCTGTGACTGGTGTATTTAACATATCGCTAATGGACACATTAAAGAAAAGGAAAAAAATATAAGAGGAACCTAGACCTTATTTTGAGCAGTGCCACTGCTTTCTCAACCAACTTGAAACCGTTATGCAGCTGACTTGTAAAGTCTTTCCTCAATCAATTCTTGGTCTGCTGTCATAATATCTAAAATTCGGCAAGGCTTTGTTATTATGCAAAGGTCAAGAAGGATGTTCACTCAGCAGGAGCAAACCCAGCTCTCACAGAATGTTATGTACTTAGTTTGCACCACATTGCACTACACAAAAGAACCCAGACTGTCTCTCTGTTGGGACCACAGAGCCTCAAGTGTTACTCAGCTTTCTCTTGTAAATGAGATTAAAGTTAAATTTATTTCACTACACATCACACCAGGAAGACAGCTTCTGGAGAAATATACATAGCCAAAACCAGCTTGTAATGTTGGGTTAGAAGCATGCAGCTGGCACTGCAAAAAGTACCCAAGTAGATGATGATTTGTTAAAACTACAGTTGTATCAACTCCTGCTTGATGCCATTAGACTATGCCACCATAACTGATTGATTTGTCAAGATACAAATGACTGATCAGATTGCATCAGCCGTGCCACTGAGATGGCAGACTTGCAAGACTTCATAAATGAAGAAGAATGAGAATATTGTGTGAAATGGAAGAGGGTAGCTAGTAGTATATAGCTTAGATGCTAACGTAAGACTTTTGTTCCTAATTATGACCTTATTAGCCAGTTGCTACAACTGCAACAGACAGGCTGCCTCCTCTTGATCTACAGAAGACAGCAGGGCTAATGTAAAAAGGTAAAAAAACTTGAATCAATATGCTGAACCTCCTAGCAGTGGCTTTTCAATAGAGATCCATTACTACACAGTGAAAATGACTGTGGTAAGTTTAAGAGATGCAATTATCTGCAGCTTTACTGCATTAAGCCTTGTAACTCTCAATAAGCATGTAAGAGCACACATACTTCAACTTCTATGGTGACTTAATAACTTCACAGGAGACAGAGTGGAACAAGCCATTCACATTTTGTACTACCAACAAATAGATGCTGGAGAGCAAGGTTTTGGATCCAGCTATTACCTCTAATTACATCTATATCTATGAATAAATGAAAACTAGTTTGCATTTTTCTCTGATCTTAGCCTCATTTACCGAAGTGTTATGAGGTCAGTTCTTAATCCATTAGTGTGAATTAAGAGATAACCTGCTGGGTGCAGGACTGTTCAGACACACTGACTAGGGAGTAGCTGCTCTCCTCTTTTGGTATTGAATGTTGACTAGCATCACAGCATATGACACGCCACAGGGCATATCGTGTGGCACACTACAGCATACAACATTTGGTAAGAACCCAAAGCAAATCCCTCTGTTTGGAAAGCCAATCTTGCTCAGAACAGCAAGTCAGTAATTAAACACATGGTCTGTCTTGGGAAAGACTGAATCTCTTGAACAGCAGGCATTCATTTCTTGGGAGAACACTGACTACCTGAGGCAGAGTTATACACTTTAGTGTACTCAACTGCCAAATAATCAAATCTAGCCAAGTTTTCCAGCAAGACACTTGTGAGTTACCCTTTCAATTCTGATCCAACACAGAACAAAGCTTCCATATCATTAGAACTACATGGAACATTCAAATGAAGACGTGGCAGATATGAAAATAGAGTACATGATACAAACTGAAATCTTTGAACATGGATCAAGGTTTAGTATCACCTTGTGACCAGTCACACATTTCCAGCAGAACCTTTACAATGTCACCTGTCCTTATCTGAAAGATGGGTTGACACTACACTGTCTTCAAAAGGTTCACTACTTCTTTGAGCACTACTTTGACAACAACTGGAAAATAGAACATCATTGTATTATCAACATTTCACTACTTTGATATTACTAATTGGAGGTAAAGAAAAGCTTTTCACAGCAGTGGAGAAATGAATGCAACACCTAAATTCTTAGAGGAATTTGTTATTTTACAAGAAAATGTATTTCATGACAAGGCACGGTGATGCAAGAACTCTGAACAGTGCTGATGCCTCAAGTCATCTGCAAAGTAACATCTGTGAAATACTGACAATGATTAGCTTAATTTGTTCTGAATAACTGGAGCTTCATTAGTGAAGCTAGCTTCATTCTAGCTAGCTTCAAACTAGCACAAGTTTTCAGCATCTACATCTCTTATCTAAAAGATCAATGCAGGAACAGAATCCATTTTTCCATCTGAATTACTTGTTTCACTCTGCATAGCTCTCCCTTGCTCCTAGGAGGTGATGCAAGCAAAACAGGAGAATCACTCTAGGAACAGTGGGCCAAGTTTGGTTGCTGGAGTTCATCTAATTTCTGCCACAGTTGTACAGCCGTTTCGAAGAGCAGAGCTAGAGCACCACTCATATGAGAAGTGTTAGAAGAAATCAGACATCATTAATCAGAAGAATGTTGAGGTGGCATAAAACAACCTGCTGCTGTTTCTGTGCTGTTCTCAATATAGTCACTTTGTAGAAAAACACCATAGCATTAACAAGGGCTCAAAAAACCCTATATCTACAGCTCAATCCATGGGAACAGCTACAAGGGGATGTGTATCTCTTTATTTTAAATGTTAAGGCAAAAGAAAACCAATAAAAAAAATCCATCACCATCCAAATTGCATGCTTTTCTTTTTCTCCTCTCTCAGCTCCAGGACACATTTTTCAGATCTGTTGGAAAAGCTACTTCAGAGGCTGGGCTTTGTGTTTAAAAAAAAGTCATGTCTTTCAAACTGAGAACAAACCTAGATTACGCCAGAGATCTTTATAAACTAAATTCCTGGGTTTAGTGGCATCAGCCTCACTCTCTGTGACCTCAGTGTGGCTGTGCTAGGATGATGATTTAGGAGAGTTACAGATGATGTCACCTCTGCAACAGTGTTGTGAAGCAGTGGGGTTCAATTTTTTTTTTTCTGGACAGATTACTGATCTCAGTTTGGTCTCTGAGAGGGTTACCCACCGTAGCACCTCCTTATCTCTGCTCTTCCTTTAAATTCGATATTAACTTATCACAGCACATGCATAATAATTTGTGTATTTATCTTGTACGTGCAGAGTGATGTTCTAGGCATTCCTAGCCTCTGGTGTGCCTGGAGACAGGTGGTCCCCAGAAAGCAAGCCTTCAGGTGCAGACTGGGCAAACAGCTGTAGTGTGCAGGTCACAGTGAGCGATTTGGTAGAGGACAGCATTCAGCCTCTGGCCCAGGAGGCACTGGAGAGCACTCATGTTGCAGTACGGCTTGGGAGGATCAGTGAGGCATGAGCCATGAGTTGTTGGCACAGCAGCTGCCTGCACAGTGCCAAATACAACCAAAAGGCACTTAGTGTTCCTCAACCTTTCTTTAAGATGAAGGATATTCAAGTCACCCCTGCACTAGTAAATTAAACAAGGCCAGGGCACAAGCTCAAGCACTTGCCTGGAGTCACCTACAGCGTTTCCCTGGTGTTGTGCTCCGTGGCACGGTTTTTGAACAACAAGCACTACTGAACAGTGTGTGGAAGATATGCAAGGCCACAGACTGCTTCTACCAGGTGGGCCAGAAAATAACTGGGTTTGGGTTTCTCCACTCGTCTTCTGTCACCTTCCAGTGCTAGCTTAAAGAGGTTTTGAGCTAGTGATGGCTCAGGCCGTGCTTGCATGTATTACCCCAACACATGCAACACACATTTTCATCTCCCTCATGAGCACTTCAGACATGTCGAATAGAAAAGACAATCCACTGAAGAGCCCTATTTCTGCAAAGGGCACATGTGGTGGTGCACACAGCACAGTCCAACTATGAGCACGGGCTATGCAACACGGATTCTGGCAGTCTGGCAACTGGTCTCAGTGTCAGGGGGCCAGTTATCGATAAAAGGAATACTGCCCACATAGATTACGCTTGGGCTTCTGAGAAGTTTTCCACTGACTTTAATAAACACACTTAATAGGTGGAACAGCAGAATAACTGTTGCCTTCTCTCAATGTTTAGGCTCATACAGGTTTCCTAATGAAATTACATTGTGGAATTTGGAGTACTGGAAATAGTTACAAATTTCAGTGCAAAACTTCTATGTTATAAAACCACTGTTAAAACTCTTCCATAATTTGGAAACTTTTGGATAGAATAAATTTTTTAATAAAAATTGGTTTTAGCTGTACACATTTGAGAAGACTATTGTTAGAAGTGTGAAAACTAGAGATACTTGAAACTACTTTTTGGAGTTAGGATGATGTTTTTTAATTCATCTTACACTTGGAAACGAACTTTAGAGCAAATGGAAAGAAGCAAAGAGACTTTCAATGTTGGTCACGCAGATATTAATTTCAGGGGATACTGCTGTTTTCAATCATGCTTGGCAGTGCTAATTGTTTCTCATTATCAGAGAAACAAAATAAGTACATGCTGAGAATAAGGGAAACAGCTTGTTTATCTTCAAAATCATGTGCTTACCAGGACTACAGCATGTATTTGTCATATGTCCCTCCCTGCTCCCCTTCTTTAAATTGCAAATTCATTAATATAGCACAGTGGTGCTATATTGTTAGTAAGGAATAAAGCACATTTTGAAGAGCAAATAAGTAGGATAAAACTACTTGGAGAGAAAGGTTTCCCACTGCAGCAATATCTTAGCAAGACCAAGGGGGAAATCTTACACAAAGGAATGTCAGCCTGAACTTGATTAATTTGTACTTGGAGCAACATCTCCTGACTTCCACTCAATGGCAACAGCTTCACAGGTGGCTTTGCAAAACCCTTTCCTTACAGTTTCCGTTGGTTCTAAAGATTGTCCAAGAGATGAATTTGTATGGATCAATATTTTTAATAGAGCCATATCTTCTCTGTTATCATTTTAAACATCACAATTCAAACCATCTGTACTGGATGTGTAGCCTGCCAGAGACGGCTGCTTTGCCAAACAGATTACATGGGCTGAATATGAAACATCCCCACCCAGAACACGAGAAGCCAACTCAACCATTCCCCCAGACCACAGCAGCCTTTCCACAGCACCCATGCTGCAGTCACCTGGGATGATTATATTGGAAATATCAATAGTCCAGGACAGGGACACAGTAAGGCTCAGAACCAGGTCAAGTCTGAATTTTAGCTTCCTTCTCTTGCATTTTTAAGTGAGGTTTGAGACACGAAATCTAATTATTCAATTTTATAGCTTAGAAAAGTCTTGAAAACCAGGATCCCTTCTTTAAATGAAAGCAGATTCTCAACTGCACAGAAGCAGCCTAGCGTCTAACAGTGCTTTGATTGCAAACATTGTTGAGACAAAAGTTGTACTTTTAGAGACAAATGCATCTGCGTGGTTTAATATAGAACAGACCATTAATTTCTATAGTGAAATGAAAATGGAATTGAACATTTCTTGAGTTATTTAAGAAAAAAAAGAGAGAAGGCAACAGTGGAAAGCTTTCTATCTGTCCTGTAAAGATGCTAAGAATATCCTCACAACTCCCCTCCTTTCCCTTGAGAGATAGGACGCTCAGTAAATTTGGCTCTTAAATCAACATACATTTGTTATTTAATTTACATTGTCATTACTTCCTTTTTGTTGTGTGAGAGCACAGCATGGTTATTCCTGCCAGGTCTGGAAGCAGAATCTTTAAAGTGTGAATATTACAGTACCCACACATCTACTAAACTAGAGAGAAAATACTTTTACTGCATAGAAGGACAACTCTAAACACGCTACAAAAAAAAGCAAGACCCGATAAAAATTCCATTACTTGCTTATCTGGAGGGATTCTTCCCAGTTCAAAGGGTCAGTTTCCCAGCAGGGCACCAGCGCTTATCAGCTAGCTCTGCTGAGCCTTTCAATTGCAAAGAGAAGTGTTGCCTCCAACTGGCATGACAATAGCGCTATTAAATAGGCACTTCAAAGATATAGATGTTGTAAATGCTTTGATTTTTGCCAGGTTCTCTATGCCCTCACTATCCAATAGACTTTTTCATGCAGAGGTCATAGTCTTCACCAGGCAAATGAAAAGCAGGTAATAAAAGTCGTGTGAAATGCAGCAAATCCATCACATGCTTCTACTCCTGAAGCAGGTCCCCACGTTTTCCTAGGCAGAGAGAAGCCTGTACCTGACCAAGCGACAAATGGGGCTACTACAGTATAAAGTTCAACTGACTGACTTGTAGCAGGGATCCAGGGTCAGCAGGACTTGCTTATATCCCACAAATTTGCAACCTTTTTCCCCCAGGAGAAAACACACAGACAGAGGTATTACTGTGGAGAACTTGCAGGGGTAGGCATTTGGCAGAACAGACTTGTTGATTAGTTATTTGTCTGACACCAGGCTGGACACATTCTAAGCTGGCTGCGATAGGCAGGGGTGCCAATACTTCCTCAGCTAATTAAAGGGACACGGTGCTTGTTTGCTATATGGAATGAAGGTGGGAAGACTAAGCACAGTCAGCATACAGCAACTGGTCATTCTCCAGTTATCACAGGATCAAATGATATAGATCACACATATTAAGGTGCACACGCAGTCATCCAGCATCTGACAGTTTGCATCAGTGCTGGATGCATGTACCTATATCCTTATCTTGGATGGCGAGCCTCTGACTTTTCCCAGCATTTGATCTGTGGCCTCTCCTTGCACATAAACCATGCTTTATGCAAAACTCTCATGCCCTGAAAGCAAGTTTGTCTGTTATTCATCTTTCAAAAGTCCTTTTCACTTAGCTCTCCCATAACACTTTTCAGAGCAATGTCCCAGAATCCCAGCCTTGTTTCTTCAGATCAATCATCTGCTTGGATGGAACAGCATCCTTTGGAAAGAGCTCTGCAACCTCTTTTGAACGTCTGCAATGCAGTTCCCTCGACCTGTTAGCTCATAACCCCTGGGACACGAGTAACAAGACGTGCCAAAAAAGACTGCAGCATCGAGAAGCTTCATTTTCACATGAATGAGGACAGGAAGCTTTTCAACCCAAACCATTTCCTGTCTGATCAGCAGGCCACAGTTTACATATAGGAGTAAACACAGGACTCACCACAAACCAAGGTCATCTACTCTAAAATCTGTTGAAAGTGCAGACTGTGATTGTTTTAATTCTAGAAAGCAGTTTTAAACTCAGATAGGGGTTAGATGCAATCTTCACTTAAGGAATACCTTTTTCTAGTTAGCTCCTTTCAGAAGAGAAAAGGAAACTTTTACCTAGGCTGGGGTATCACTCAAGCAAGACAACCTGCAGAGGCTGCAACTCTTGTATTTCCTGGTGTATGTGCACAAGGCACATTGCAATTCTGATAAAACTGACCAAGCCAAATAAAACCCTAACCTCCACTGCTGACAGGCTGATGTGGATACAACACACATGTTGTAAACAGTATTGTCTTAGGGCTTTATTCCATCTCAGCTAACCTACATTTATACGCCCTCTCCCTTCCATGCCCCTGGCAGCAATGAAATACAGCTTGTGGTTGTGTCTTGCACGCATGGAGTCTCTCTTCTCTTTTGTCCTCTCCCTCCCACCTCCCTTTTACTGCATTATCTTTCAATTAGTCACAAGACTACAGCAAAACACACAGTTTTCTGATCTCTTAGATGATCTTTTATCTATAAACATTAGAAACAATCTTTCCAGAAAGAATCTGATTTTCAGAGAATAAAGACAATGACACTGGAGGCATTAGAATAGAACAGAATAGAATCAACCAGGTTGGAAGAGACCTCCAAGATCATTCAGTCCAACCTAGCACCCAGCCCTAGCCAGTCAACTACACCACAGCACTAAGCGCCTCATCCAGCCTTTTCTTGAACGCCTCCAGGGACAGTGACTCCACCACCTTCCTGGGCAGCCCATTCCAAAGGCAAATCACTCTCTCTGGGAAGAACTTCCTCCTAACATCCAGCCTATACTTCCCCTGGCACAACTTGAGACTGTGTCCCCTTGTTCTGTTGCTGGTTGTCTGGGAGAAGAGACCAACCCCCACCTGGCTAGATGTATTACATATGTATGCTAGCAACCCCTAACAAAAACTTTGTTCTTGTCTCTGTCAAATATATTCAGAATAGACTCTCAATGCCTAAGGGCAAGCAACTGTAAGTAAATCTACCAGATGACTTCTGGTATGCTTACAAAACCAGCATGTACACAAACAGTCCCTCTTCTAGAGCTGCCCAATTTCTTCAGCCCTCAATGCTTGAGTGTCAGAGGCACCTTTACAGGTAAGTCTTTGTGATTCTATAAACACATTGTTTTAGGTGTATACACTTTGAAATGGAGAGCATTTCAATACCAAGTACCTTGGCCTCATTAGCTGTACTCCCTAAGCTCCCCACTACAATCTCTGCCAGAGGATGCTCTAAACCTGCACCCAAGTAAAGGTTTATTATTCCAATGGTTGCTAGGGACCACCCAGCCATTTCCTTCCATTAGTAAATACATGCAACATATTAATATCTCCATTCAGAGGAAATTATAAGGCAGTATTACTGAAAAATACTCCATAATCCTTGAAGATCTAATGATGTTTAGCAGACTTTGCAGGAAAAAAGCAGCTAGTGTTCAGACCTCAAGTCTGTTTAGTAAGTTTAGCAAGTTCTAACTGTACTCCAGAGCCATGAGTTTCCACCTTTATTGCACATGCATGTTGGAAACAAGTAATTTACAGGACATTTAAACATCATGACTGTGCACTGGCTTCAGCAAATTTCATAGTAGAAAACTATGGAGCAGCAGGCTAAGACGCACATGCAATTTTTTGGACTCAAAGAGAACAGTTAACATCATTCTTCCAACACACAAGCATTCACAAGCAGGGACCCAATTGATGGAACAGCTCTACCATGAAAAGCTCAGTTAAGATCTCGTCAGTTAATATCTAGATGGCTCTCCTTGACAACACTGCTTTAACAGCAATGCAGCTTTCCAGCTTGTAACTTTACTTGAGGAAAACCAAACAAAACACTGTAACAAGATGTTCAACTTATCCTGAAACATCTCTTTATTGGACGAAGATACGGGAGTAAGTATTTATCAAAAATATCACACCTAACTTTCTACTGTAACATACAAACGAGCTAGGAACTGAACAAAGCAAGATTTGGCATTGTACCAGTTTAACACAGCCCACTCTCACAAGCAAGTCCTCCCCATCCAGACTGGGAGGGAAGGTAACACAAAAAGTCCTATGGTTGAGTTTAATGGAAATAATACAATGTACAATCACCTTACCCTGTTTTGCAGAAGAGCACAGCAAAAGCAGAAGCAGCAGCAGAAGACAGCAACAAAATGGCCCCACCCATCTCCCAAGCCCCCAGCCAGCCCAGCAGAGAAAGATCAACACCCCAAACTGAAGCAGCAACCAGAAATAGGAAGCCTCTCATGTTACAATGCAAACTTCAAGTCCTATGACACCTTGCTCCAGCCATGACATCAGCATGGTGTCAACTACTCATCAACAGGATAAATTGGCTAAACAAGCATGTAAAGGTTTATCAGAAACTCAAGGACTTGATTTCTATAGTAATTGCTATTGATCTAGAAGAGCTGATTCACAGTCATTATCTTAAGTAACCCAAATCAATGATGATAGAGGAGTCTAGACTCATGTTGCTAACCACCTTATGAAACACTTTAAGAAAAGTCTTGCTGGAGAGTTGATTTCATGATGTTTTACAACCTCCTTCACAGTTCACAGTTGCCTACTTCTTTTCTGGGAGAGACAGCTTCAAAGTGGAAGGCCAGGCTAGTTCATGCAAAAGTCTGGAGTGTTCAAAACTTAGATTTGACTCCAAATGCAGTCAGAAAAAAGAATAACCCATTAGGCTCATGTCTTTTGCCATATGGCTGTTGGGATCCTTGCCTGTCATATCTCAAGAAACAGCACTTGAAATGGTAAGAGAGAAAGAGTTACTACCATCTCAGACCAGACCACTGAGCATATCCATCTGCAAAGATGTGTGTGCTTACATCAAGCAACAGATCAGAAGCAGAAATTCATGAGCTAGTGGAGACTCAGTCTCATAAATCCACATGATGCAGTGCAGCTGGATATTCAGCCTGGGCCATCAATGTTATAGCTGCATTTACATAGCTCTTGTGCTGCTAAACTTGGATGTCTCTATTGCATTCCCTCACAGCTCTGCTTCCAAGGAAGTGCAGCCAATCTGGGAACACTGGGAACACACATCTGGGGTCTAGAAATGCTCCAAGTCAAAGCTGACAGGATGAATCACCATCTTCCTGCCAGCTAAAGGATGGAAGAGATTTAGCAACCAACCTCCTTCCCCATCCTCCATCCTAACAAGCAGCTGCAATACTCAGAAATGGGGGGATCCAGGTGAACAGAAGAGCTAACACAGACACTTTGGATCTGGAAACAGATGCTCACGGAAGTGCAAGAAAAAAAGATACCAAAGGAAAAAGAAAATGTTAGGAGTGCTGTTTAAGGGTAAATTTGAAATAGGACTTCAGTCCTTGCCAAAAATCAGAGCAAACTCAGGAAGAATCACTGTTTTCAGCTATTTTTTTTTTTTAAATATCTGTGCATTAGATGCAAACGGCACTGATTTGTCAAATAGCCTAAAAATTATACCAAAGCTTTATTTTAATGAAGCCCAATGGGATAAATAAGCAGCACAGTCAGCACTGGCAGCGTTGGGAAAAAGCCAACACCAATGCAGCAGATTAAGTTGGGACTCAGGAATGGGAGGAAACCTTCAAGGAGGCCTGTAGCCCTAGGCCAAAACAAGATACTCCTGTGAGGAACATGGAAGGGAAAGGCAACAGAAGGTAATTTCCATTAAGTCTGATAAATCAACTAGAATCACTTAGAGGGTGAGAGAAGTACTAGAAAGATAGGTCTGATCATGTGTTGGAGCCCGAGACTGCTTTCTCTTCTGTCTTCTTTCACATTAAAGAGTTAATACTGAAGCAATACGATTCTCTGTTTTGCCTAATTGAAGCGCTTTCCTTTGGAGTACAGAGGGCAAGAGGCAGAGAAACACCACCATGTTCTCCTACTTCTTCTCCCCATACCCTTCTGTGCTGGTCCCACAGGCCCCAGAAGTGCTGGGAGATCCCAGGACAGGGACAGCTGAAGCAGGCTCAGCTACAGCATCTGCAATTTCAGAGGTAGCTCTTGCAGTGGAGAAGTAGAGATATCACTGGGGCAGAACCACCATCCCTCCCCTAGAAGACAGAACTTTCAAAACAGCAAGAAAGGAAGCTGTGGTACACCATGGTCTGAGAGGTTACTCTTCTCAGGACAAGGCTCAGAAGCGCAAGAAGGGAAAGATCTTGGGCCAGGGTGACAGGGAAGCAGGGCACACAGACTTTGAGCTACAATGAAGACATGCTTGGCTGCATGCTTTTGCTGTACATATATACAAGGTATGAACTACAAGTGTGTATACAAATGCATACACATACAGGCAAGACGATTCCAGAGCACTTAAGGACAACAGTAGACAGGCTGAGACAAGTAAGTAATAAGGCAATTTAAACAAGTAAGCTGACAGCTAAAAAATGCAAAGTACTTTATTCTAAGTACCTCCATCTATTTTATGGTGGAATAATTCATTTTGTATTCAGTAAAATTTGTTTTCAAAGTAATTAATGCAAACAGGCTTCAGATAACTTTAATTATTTGCATGGGTACAAGACACGTTTGACCTGAAATAAATTAAACTTGAAATCCCTGCCAAGCTTAACAAGCCTTAAATTGCTGGGGTTTTTTCTTCATTTTATTCTAAGGCCAGGGCCTAAATAGCTGTAGCTATAGCGTGTGTAAAGCCATGTCTGCTTTTCTCAGCTTCCTAATCTAGCAGCCAGGTGACACAGTCTTCCTGCTGCCTGATTTGCTGTACTCCAGAGCTCTAAACCAGCAGGAGACTACTGTAGAAAAAGCAAATCCTCTTCCACTTGGGCAAAGAATCATCCACAGACCTTACATTTCATAAAGCTTCCCCAACAAAGAAGAAAAAGGTTGACCTTTCTCATTACCAGCCCCAAAATAAACTTCCTGAGTGTGCAGACTCATGCCCTTTCTGGCAAGTGGCATGAAGATCTGTTTTGTTTCGACCACAGCTCTTTAAGTCACTGGAAAGCCTGTATGCAAGCACGAATCTGTGACCACATTTCACTTCACCAGGGCAAACAAATCCTGGATATTCTTTTCCACAGCAAGAGAGATTTCTGGAGCTCATCACTGGAGCTTTATCTGTGCTATGTTTTCAGTGCATGGCATTAAGCACATATGAATTAAATTGTCGAGAAAGACTACCTCTCCAAAAACCCCCTTAAGAAATCCTGCATTTCAAACCACATCCTTATTAAAAAAAAACTTAATAAGTAAATAGTCAGAAGGGTGTGTGTAAGCCACTAAATTAAAATTCCTAAACTGTAATCCTTTCCAACAATAAAACTTCCTGTTTCTGCCAAACCACTTGGTCCATCTGTTTCACCTTCCTTACTGTAAAACGGAGAACATAGCTTCCTACACTTCACAAATGCAGTCTGTGGACTCAACATTTATACTGTCATTTTCTGAGTGAGCTTTGCTTTTTTTTTCCAAATACTTTTCACATTAAAGCTTCAGGTCTTGTTTAATAGTAAGCTCAGATGATTGTACAAGCATTAGTTCTTTTGCCAGCACTAGTTCCTGTGCCGCTGTCATAAACATAGGATTATATGGTTTTTGTTGTTGACAGAACAGCTGGAAAAAGTTAGGGTTTGGCTTAAATTTTCTTGAGGGTTGAGGGATGGAGAAGAGAGCATCTTCCCACATAAAACCCCACTGCTCTCTTGGAAAGTCTGAAATCTGAAGAACCAGAAAAGCAGCTCAGCCAAACTGCTTTCAGGTTTCAGCATCTGATCTGAAAGATCAGTCTCTCTCCTGAGAACACAGATCTTTGAGAAAAATGGAAATATACGTTTACTCTCATGTCTTCTCATCATGAAGAAAAGATATTGTATGAAAAGGAGAATCTATTTTTAACCATTGAAGAACTCATTAATACCTTTTAATACTTCAGTGTTACAGGTTTCGAAGAAATTTCATTTCCTGCCCCATATCTTGACAAAACTTCAAAAACAAATGCTGTGGAGAACCTGACCACTAGTCCATCATGACCTAGGCATCTAATCCAACACCCTTTGTACCTAAGACAAGAAACAATTATTTAAAGAACATATGCCACCTAACTGCAACCATTTTTAGGCCTCTTATTTTAAGATATGAAGCAAAGGTGGATTGAAAGCAACTTCACAAAGGTCTTTTGCAGGCTACCTTTAGAGGAATTGTTCCCATGGGTGAATATATGCAAATAAGAGTTTCCGCTCCTCAGGGTTTCACAGGGAAACATTTACTAAGTTACGCCAGCATAAATGGCTTCAACAGCTCAGAGCAAACCTTCCACTTCAACATCAGATACTTCACCTCACATTTTATTTGTAATTAAAATGTTCCACAGGAAATAATAACTACAGCCTTAATTAGGTAATTAAACCTCTTCTTGAAGACTTACGTAGTGTAAAAGAACAATCATGCAGATGGAAAAGTTTAAACCTACTAATTATATGCAAGCACAAGTTACAAGAAAAAGCTTCTTTCTTAAATCTCTTATTTTAACTTGGGCAAAATTACATGTTCCACAACCAGCTGCTGTGCATCTCAAGTGGAGAGCTTATTAATGCAAATCTTCTACATTGCAGTGCTGCACTAGAAGCCACGCTTATCAGTTCTCATAGAGTTAGAAGACTCGACTCAGTAGCAGATCAAATATTCACAACAAGCTTAAGTTTGCTTTCTAGATCCTCTTGTGCTTAGGTGCACCAGGAGTTCAGAGTAACTTATCCATACATGATTATAGTTGTTCCTTCTCCACCTGCCTGTCCCACTCTGAGTGGCAATGAGGATGTCTCAAGAGGCAATGAGGCATCTGTTAAACCACCCTACTTCAGAGATAGAAAAAGTACAAGGACTAAAGATGATGGATGTGTGTGTGGAAATGAAGTATTTTTCTCAGTGAGTGTGTTTGTCCAGTTGGATCACAGAAAAAAAAAGAAAACACTGGTCTTCCACACAGCTCCCTCTGCTGAGTAGATCTTCACACTTTGTCACATGGCAAAACATCTATAGTAGATCATTCAGCCACACAGATTTTATACAAGTATTTAACAATGAACTCTCATCGGGAGGAGAAAAACAACAACAAAGCATACAAACAAATCAACCTTGTGTGCCCCAAATCTGCTTAGTTCTATGAAACTCCTGGGAAAAAGCGCAACTAAATACATGTTTCCCAACTGAAAAAGAGCTAAGCATACTGAAAACCTCACAGAGAAGTCCAGCCTTTCAAAAGATGAAAGAATAACAATGCCAAACTTACTAATATTTACTAGCCAGGGTTTCCCAGAAATGTTAAATAATTTGGGACTCTTATCTCAAGATCACGCAGGCATCTTAGTATCAAGGAAAATGTAAATCATCTTCCCTATAAAGGAAGCAGCACACAAAGAAAAACAGAACATAAGTGACTTCCAGAAGTCCTAAATGGAGTCCTGTCTCCAGAGAACAGATGCTACTCATCACACTGCCATATTTATTGAAACTTTAAATGTTTATGTTTTGTTTTTCTCTTTTCAGTAGAAGTATGTCTGAGTTTAAATGTACGGGTTTTCATCTACAACTTGAAGGCTGATCTCTCAGCATTAAACATTGGTGAAAATGTCACCAAATATTTAAAAAGAAAAAAAAAAGAGGGAAAAAAAAGGCCATTTTAAGACAATATTACAAAAACATTTTCAAACACATCATGTGTCATAAAACTTAAGAATCTGGACAAAGACTTCACTTGAAACCTTATGGACTGGAAACCGCTGTTTCTCCCTTTTTCAGTCATGTTTGCTTAGCAAGTGGCTAAGCAAATTAAAACAAGCTTCTGCAATGCAAGAGAGAAGACAACATAAGAACAGCAAGAAGTTTTCTACTACTCCAATTAACTGGTTTTAATTTTAGAAAACAGTTAATAACCTACTTCCTGACAGAAAACCACTACAATCTTCCTTGACCTAAGAAGCTATGACTGTAAACAAGGCATTCCAATTCTTACTTCACCTGACCTAATCATCAAAGTTTCACTCGTGCAGATCTAGATGACATAATGGTACTGTGGTGTAGGAACTGTGATCATTGACACTGATATTCACACTTCAAAGCTAAAATTCATGGTCAAGTTCTTTCAGCCACAACATATGCCTAACACTTCTTTCATGTCCATAGTTCACTGTGCAGCACATAAGACTTTCAATGTGCCCTCCTCACTTTTTCTGTGGTTAACAACTGCTCTTTGCAGATGGATCTTTCCAAGTATTTGTCTTGTCCCTTCAATTTAGCATAGTAGTCTGTGCTTATTCCTCCTTCAGTCTTGTACTGGACCGCAAGTACCAAAGAGTTGATCACCACCCCATTTTTCCCAGCAAGTAACATAGACTGAAGTATCATCAGTGGCTTAACAGTATGAAGCCACTCAGAGTGTACCATTTTTATTTTAGGATCAGTGGAAATAGCTTCTAGGTGTAATAACATGCTTTGCAGCTGCATATGCTTCAGCCCAAAGGCTGTTTCCATTGGCATGACAGCCCAGTAAGTGCCTACCTGGCTTTTGTAGCCAGGTTCTGCTTACTGCAAGGCCTTTATCTTGGCATTCCACAAACAGATCTCCAATTACAGGCAAACACATCCATATGCCTGTATTTTTCTTACTGTAATTCTGCTCAGAATTCCTTCCCATTCAAGCTTTTTTCTACAGCTATCCAGAAATTAGTGAAACAGATGCATAAAAACACCAGTTTTAAATACACTTCTCCCAAGGAATATCAATTACCTCTAGCTTCAGAAATGTTCATGTCCATTGGGAATGGCTAGACAGAGCCATCTCCTGGCTAGATAGCAAAAGAAACATCTACAAATACACATCTGTAAACAAGTACAGATATTAAGATATTTCCATTGCAAGAGAAATCCTTCGTGCAGATTGAAGGGTTGGTTTCATATAGATATTAAGATATTTCCATTGCAAGAGAAATCCTTCGTGCAGATTGAAGGGTTGGTTTCATATTTGAGTACTACAGTTCCTCTAACCAACCAATAACTAAGTACATGCCAGAAAACAATCCATCCAGTTTGCTACTAGATTTTTTGGAGAGCATAAAAAAAAAAAGTTGACAGCAATTCAGGAGCAAAAATCCCAAGCCCTAAACTTCTGTTAGCTTAAGAAACACTGCTACAGCAGTAAAGTTGCATTCATTTGTCATTACAGAATTCTCAGAAGAATATCCAGAGGCTCAGAGACAAAATGCACACAAAACGTACCACTCCTATGAAGCATACCACCCTGCAACTCCATCAATTGTCAAAACCAAGTAATAGCTGTGTTTTGGCCATGTTGTTCAGGCTGTATTATTACACTAGCATGATGAGTTTAACCTTGTTTAAGTTTCTAAAGATCTCATGTTGTGGATTTACTTAAAAAAAAAAGGAGATATGATAGCATCCTCAGCATTCAGCCTTTTGCTTCAGTAGGTTTCAAAGCCATAATCAGGCAGAAGTCACTCTTGGAACTATTTCTAAACCCACTTCTTTGCACAACATATCTATGCCCCATATACAAGAGTAATTTTCTACTTCTACTAACTGGGAAGAAAGACATGGGTATGGCAAACAAACCATCTTCAGTACTAGAGCACATCTCTAGAATCCCTGTTAAACCAACACTGAGGATGGCTAACAGATGTGAGAGGTTACAGATAAGCAAATGGATTTAGTTCAATTAACCATCTTTGTTAGTTTGCCTCTCTCCTAGAAAAACGTATTTCCATCTCTTCTGAACGGTTGCAAACAGTGGCCTCTCTACTAAACATAAACACTACAAACACTATGGGCATGAAGGGAAAGATGACACAATCACTAAGCTGAAGCCTAGAAGTATCACAAAATAGAGTGGAATAAAGAACTTGCCATGGCAGTGATAAGTATATTCTACAGATTGCGCATGCAGACAGTAAGCAACTACTGGGGTTTTTGGTTTCTTTTTTTGTGGTTTTGTTTTGGTTTTTTTTTGGTTAGTGGGTTTGTTTTGGAACCCTCATCTCAGAGGGACTAGAAGCTTTTAGATCCAAGTTTTAACTACCACTGAGCAACTCTCCTTCTGTTTCATTCTTAGAGACCGATAAGGCTCTCAAGTCTCTTAAAATACACCCTTCAGCCAGCACTAGGGTGATCTACTGTCTATATTGCCACCTTCAAAAGATTTGTGATTTTGACTGTTAAAGTGAAAATTCAGCTTCTTCTGTGAAGTCCTGAGTTAACCATGACAAGTTCTTTCAGCAAAGAACATTCTAAAGAATGTGTCAAAACAGTATTTCCAAAGCCTTGGTTTTCCCGCATACCGCCATTCGGTGCAATGGCAAGAGCAGGTACAGTCACTAGCAACAAGACTGACAAATGGATTACATATACCAGCATTTGGGGACCTTGGGCTAGAAAAGGTCAACAAAGTGAAACAGGCACTCTGCTCCTGTACTAAGGCTGCGATCTCCTCCTACATGAGTGCATGAACAACAGCTAGATCATTGGAAGCATTTCACGTAGGCAGTCTGGCAAGTCACAGATGTCACTTTTAAGTAACACAGACATTATTCATAGCCAGTCACTCCTTGCTATCTACAGATAACTGATTGCATTCAGACCAGATTGGAAACAAGGTTGGCTAAAAAAGAAGAAAAAAAAGAGCCAGACAATCTGTTCTCTCAGAGCTCCAGCCATTTCTGCATGAAGTGGGAAAGTCTTCGACAGCCAGGACCCACACTTTAACACAATAGCCACTCGAAGTCAAGAATAATACGTTACTAGCCAGGAGCCATAGAAGCCTCAGCAACTAGAATTTGAGTCTGTTTTATACTGCAGCTGGAGAATCTGACAACTTTGTTTTCCAGCCCTTTCCTGTTCCATATTTGTGTATCTCCTTTTTTAAAACACGCAGATATCTGTATACAGTGTAACACTACAAGTGAACAGCTAACAGTTAATCTGGCCGTGTGGACATATATGGATTGGTTTGCATTTCTTAATTGCATGAATCAATCTGGTGAGTCTTTTTGTTTCTAAAGATTTATATTTAGAGAAGTACAGAGGAAAATATAAAATATAGCAAGATCATCACAGATTGCTGACATTAGAGTTTCTACACCAGCTTACCATCACTTTTGGTATCACCTCAAATGAACTGATTTCTACAGCTATTATATTCTTGCCTTTGTTGCTAAAGCATGGTGTGGCCTATACTTATTACACAGCTGCAGCTGGGATCTCCCTTCCCTAGGAGCCAGATATAATGAAGTAACAATTTTTGGCAAGTACTTCATGCCCACAACTTGCCTAAATCAAGTTTAATCTGTTTATTCTAAAAGTGTATGAAGTTTGTTATCACTGGTTTTTGGGAATCACAATATTGTACTGCAATCGAGCAGTTTGCTGTCTAAAAGAATACACTAATATTTTTAAAATGTAGTCATGTTCACATTATTAAAAAAACACTGAAATTACTGTCTGATTTTCTGATAACTTACCTACTAGATCACAAAGCTGAACTACTAACAAGATGTTTTATACAGATATCTACAAAAATACAAATTCATGTCAGAGCACCATCCTTTAAGTAACAGTCAATTACCTTTAATATTCTATAACCCCTCCCTTCCTCGAGGAACTCATCTCTGTCAATACCAAACCCCAGCACTTACATCTGAATGAGGAAGCAACACACAATTTGGCACAGTGCTTCTCTACAAGCTCTTAGATGTGGGACCTCAGAAATTCTCATTAAAGGCACAGTAGTGGACACACAATAAGAATGCATTGCACTTTTTTAAAGCCTTCTTGGTTTTCTACTTTTGTAGATCTAATACAGGAAGCTGCTTATAAACACCAGGTCCAATGCTTTTGTGGGCACAGTACAGATTGAGCAAACAAAGTAATGTCAGAACGCAGAGGAGATACTTACAGAATCATATAGCACAAGAATACTGAAGAGAGACCAATTTTAGCAGTGAAGATCCAGAAAGCTTCAGCAATTTTAGCATTCCTCAATCTTTTGTCACTGTCCTTATGCACATCAAGATCATTATGACACAAATGAGACACAAAGACAAACTTCCTTTGGAAAATGTAAAGTCAAGTGCTAGAGTCTTCTCCCAGCACTTTCATGGAAAAAAAAATATGTAAAAAGAAGCTACCAACCAAACACACCAAAATGAGTCATAGTACCCTAGAAAGAGAGTCAGAAGATCAGATGGCAAACTAAGAACCACTGGCTACATACAAAACATTGGTTTGTTTGTTTTCTTTTTTCTTTTTTTTTTTTCTATTTAAATTGGACATAATTCCATCTGCCTATCACACACTGAAGAAAGGCACTAGCAACAAAAGTTCTCAGTTTAGGGCATGTACTCTTTACCTAGTATTTGGGTTTAGACTCATCTTTATCCATGGTTTAAACTGAAACTTCCCCTGAAGTGGCTGAGACATACTCAACCCACCTGATATTCCATCCCCTCTGCTGGGGAGGGTCAGTAAGTTATGAAGTTTTGGCAGAGGCCAGGGCTCACAACCATGCTGATGCAGACAAGGCAGGCAAAGGGTTCCAACCTCTCATAATCTGGGCAGTAATCACAGGCAGTAATATCCCCAAGTATTTCAGCACATGCCAACATCTCGCTATTGGAAAGTCACAGAAGTACAAAACTCAGACAAGCTGAAAAAGCAGTAGGGTGTACCTGTAGAACAAGACAAAGCAAGACACAAAAGAACTGGGTAACTGGGAACTTTGAAGACACAATTTAAGACCAGTTATGTTTGGAATGCTGTGGCAATTCTGCACTCTTCACAGAATGCTTTTAGGTAAGGTAGGGACCTATAAAGGTCGTTTCGTTGAAGCCCCCTGCACTGAACACAGACTAGAACAGGTCATTCAGAACCCCATACAATTTGACTTTAAATGTTTCCAGTGATGTGGCATCTCTACCTCTCTGGGCCACATATTCCAGTGTTTCATCACTCTCATCATAACAAAAAAATCCCAAACAAACAAAAACCAAACCAACCACAACTTCCTTTTACCTAGTCTAAACCTACCTTCTTTTAGTTTAAAATCATTGCCCTGTCTCTTGTTACAACAGCCTACACTAGAAAGGCTGTCCTCATCTTTCTGACAGGCTCCCTTTCAGCACTGAAAGGCCATAATAAGGTCTCCTAGAGCCTTCTCTTCTCCAGCATAAACATCCTGAACTCTCTCACCTTCTCTTCATAGGAGAGGTGTTCCATCCTTCTGATTGTTTTTGTAGCCCTCCTCTGGACCTGCTCCAACAGGTTCATGTCTTTCCTGTGCTGAGGACTCCAGAGCTGGACACTTTAGGTGAGGTTTCAGACTGAAGTAGAGGGACACATATATAATAATATATAATAACCTTCCTCAACCTGTAGACCATGCTCCTTTAAAAGCAGCCCACGGTTGGCCTTCTGGTCTGTGAATGCACATTGCCAGCTCATGTCCAACTTTTCATCCACCAGCTATTCTACCTCTCTGCAGACCACACACAGCCTTCTTGTGCCAGCACTGGCACTCAACTGATCATATGGTGGAACTGTGCAGGAATTTAAATAAGCAGAAAGCTAACTGTGGCAAAAAAAAGAAAAAAAAGAAAAAAAAGTGACATTCCCTGTTGATTTGATTCTTTAAACCAGTTCACCATGAGGTCAGACAAGCCACAATGCCACTGTGAGGGGAAAGACAGATCACAGCTGCACTTATCTAAATAGAGCTCCAAGCCAGTGGAACCAGGCCTTCTGTGAGCACTCTTCCATTAGCATTGTATCTATGCCCAGAGATTCCACTTTCATACTTCAGAGTGGCACCTTGATTCTCTCTCTTCTTTTGCATTTTCACATGGGGTGTAGGGAGGGGGACAACACAAAAACAAATTCACTGTAGATAGGAATTAGCTATTTGCATTAATAAAGAGTATAAGAGTTTTAAAATGTAATGCATGAACTTCTGTGGCCAAAGTATATGAACACTTGTCCTACACAAGCACTGATTAGCAACTTCAGAAAGAATTACTTACTTGTCTGAAACAATGTAAACTGGCTGAACAGTAATAGACTCACATGATAGGTAACAGAAAAAAAAAAAGAATGCATTTTTCTTTGGAGCTTGGATTTGAGCACTGGTGCAGAACAGTGGAATTCTTCAGAAAGATGCCAACTTAGCTACCAGTGCCACCAGCACTGGCTGGCGATTGGCTTGTTACACTCAGGTACCTTGAACAGTTCTCTAACCATCTTCAGATGCACAGAAAAGCCACAGATATCAAAGAACAGCCTCTACAATAATCCCCACCCAAATTCAATTTCCACTAAATTGCTCTAGATATATTTGGGCATCTGAAATTTCAGAGCTGTTACTGTTCTTTAAAACACAACTATGATGTAGTAAACTTCTCCTTTACTGCCAAATTACCTGGAAAGACTTCACACTCATAAAAATTTTGTCTGAAAGAGTACAAACACACTGCTTCAGCTGCTTGCAAGAGAGCTTATGCAGATGTGCTGCATATAAAAGGAAAACAAACCCAGAGGTTCAAGGTGAGATGCAGGATTTCTATTCATTCAGAATGACCAGTTTCTCAACCTTCTTTCATACCATGCAGATTTAGGAGATTACAATCTTTACTGTTTTATTTATATTTTCCTCTTGAAGTATTCTAAACTTGCAGTACTCTAAACTTGCAGTCACACGTAGCTGTTTCTGAAGACTTTCCTGATCCTGTAAACATTTTGAGAACAAATCCCTGACTATAGAATCATAGAATCATAGAATCATAGAATGGTTTAGGTTGGAAGGGACCTCAAGGATCATCCAGCTCCAACCCCCTGCCGCAGGCAGGGACACCTCCCACTAGAGCAGCTCGCCCAAGGCCTCATCCAGCCTGACCTTAAACACCTCCAGGGAGGAAGCATCCACAACCTCCCTGGGCAACCCGTTCCAGTGCCTTACCACCCTCACTGTAAAGAACTTCCTCCTAACATCCAGTCTAAATCTCCCCTCTTCCAGCTTAAACCCATTCCCCCTCGTCCTAACATTACTAGACCGTGTAAATAGTCCCTCCCCAGCTTTCCTGTAGGCTCCCTTCAAATACTGGAAGGCCTCTATAAGGTCTCCTCGAAGCCTTCTCCTCTCCAGGCTGAAGAGCCCCAACTCTCTCAGTTGCGTAACTCCAGGCTGAAGAGCCCCAACTCTCTCTATGCGTAGGCCATGAATATGNTTTCTGAAGACTTTCCTGATCCTGTAAACATTGTGAGAACAAATCCCTGACTATGCGTAGGCCATGAATACAAGTAAGGCCTGCTGTCCCACATAGTGATCAAGTTGTCTTACCATGACAGAGCTCATTCTCCCATCTTTCACACAGGATTTGTACTGAGTTTGATCTGACACAGAGTAATGCGAATGATAAAATAAGTCAAAGAGTCCAAAATTCAATTTTCCAATAACCCATGGGTGTGAAGACTCATGTTTTACAATTGTGATCAAACTCCCCCATCTAGCAGGGTGACTGCTTCACTTTAGTGAGAACACACTTGAAGTGCTACAGAACTATTGTCCTCCATTAAAATGAGTTTGTACATTTGGATCATGATGTTCATTGTATTTGCTTCTTAAGCAAACCATAGGTGGTACGGGTACAGGAGCACTGCTCATACAATTAACTTTGTTTTCTGATGAGTACAACACTCAGGCTATCCTCAGAAGTGTACAACTCCCACTCAAGTCAGAGCTATACTGCTGTTTCATTATCAGTTGTACCAGGTCAATAGAAGTTTGTCTCTATATGCAAATGAAAGGAGGAACTGTTTGAAAAGTAGATAAAGTAATTACTGTCTCTTCTGTCTCTCCAGAGTCTTTTTTTGAGTATCTTTACCTCTTGCATCTTTACTTTGTTCCCATGAGTAGTTTTCCTGCTGTAAAATCATCAAGGATTAAGTCATTCTTGAGAAGAAGAATAGAACCAAGTCCAGCCCAACTTAACCAGCGGCAGGAAAGAACCTGTGTATTACTTTATTACACAGCTAGTCTCATTTCCATCTAAAGTTTAATTTTCTAAATGTCCTCCTGAGACTGCTGATAAAAAGGATAAAAAACCAAACCAAACAACAAAATGAAACACAAACAAACCCAAACACATTCATACTCAAAATTCTTCTTTTAAGTGTCCATTAAAGATGGAAAAAAATGTTTCAGTGGAATAAAGACACTCTTGTGTAAAGCCGTAGAAGTAACTGATACTTGCCAGATGAAACTATCCCAGACCTCTAAATTTAAGGTCTTCCATAGCAACAGTGCAGTAGCATTTTATAAAACAAGCTAAAAGTAAGTTTGATTAACAACTCAATCTATAAATTGATAGAAACACTTAATCGATTTTTTTTTCAAAGTAACATTTTTGCCCTTGTTAGGATACAGATGTTTGATTAAAGATGGACCTGATCTTAAGGGATAAGCTTCCAAAGACATTGCCAATTCCAACAGACATTGCCAAAATTATTAAGTGTAATTATTTTTACATAAGGTGAATTTGCCCAAGAGTTGCCTTCATGAAATGTCAGTTTGGGAGAGTTAATTTCAGAGCTGGACATGCTACAGAAGATGGCCTTTTTCAGTGCTTTAGATCTTCATTTTGTTTGATGAGCTAGGTTTCGCAGTGGTACTACACACTTCTGTGAAGCACTGTCCTGATGCAGCCCTGATGAATCGCATAGCGACTTTACAGAAGAAACTCAGAAACCAGACCTATCAAATGAATTCAGGCCTGTTAAAGACAGCCAGTGGCACCACAGTTACACATTTTACAGCAAGGGATATGGAATGTTTTAGATTTTAATTTTTAAAATTTTTTTTGTGTGTGTGTGTAGAGAACAGTCAGCAGTAGTCATTCACATAATGTCAGCACTGAAGTGAATTTAGTTAAGCTTCCAGATGATGAAAAAAAGACCCTGTCCTTGGTTTTCAATGTGGGTTTTTTTCCCTTCTTCAAGAAACACCTTTGACATTTAATATAAGCATCAATGAAGATGAAGAACTGTCTTCCTTTTAAAGAGGCTTTTTGAGGACATGAGAGTAATTGTATTTAAGTGACCAGGCTTTTCTTCAGCTAACCAATCTGCCACTCTTAGCTTACTCTGGTCACAGCACATACACTGAGCTATGGAGTAACAACTGCCTGCATGATCAATTTTTTGTATTCCTGTACCCCTCTTTACATGTCAGTGTACAAACCCAAAAATCCCACATGACCATAGTCTGTCATCTGCTGAGGGCATGTGTTATGCTGCCAGACATAATTAGAATGTAGTAAGAAAAGAATTAAAAAACCACTGAAGATAATGTACAGAAAGCAGCTTCAGGGTTATGACTTATCGATCCAATCTATTGCTAGCTTTGTAATTAGTAAGAGATGGTCAGCCAGACAAAACATTCAGTTAGTATTTGCAGTAAGATGTTCAGTTCCAAATGAAATCATCTGTACTTTTAAATGCAAAGTTTATTTATTGAGAAATCATAGCTGCTTTAAGGAAAAAACAACCCACTTCTTTATATAAAGGCCAGTCCCATTCCTTCCATATTCTGAAGGTCTCTATTTGTCACTGATTACTGAGAAAAATTACTTCTAGCTCTTTGCTCTTCACTCTTTTGCTGTAATTTATGGAGCAACTTGGATCCTTGAAGTCAGTCTCTTGAGCAGGGTAACTTTGATCCTTGAAGTCAGTTTCTTGAGCCGGGTGCTCCAACCCAGGATGATCACAGGCATGACACAGTTCATTAGACATTGAATCCTGAAGTACTCCAATTGATGTAGATGTTCAGACCACTGGCATCTCAGATGCAACAATGTTGTTTTTACTGCTTCCTCATATTTAAAAGAGCTCTTTTTAATAAAACTCATTCAGATAAACTTGAAGCTGTGCATCATCTGATGAAAACTGAACACTAATGGAATGCTATTCAAAAATGTGGAGCTTGGTTTCCTTTTCAAAAGCAGTACTGCAGCACTGAGGATTTCCATGTGGTAATTTTGATGCCTCAGTATTCCACAATAAAGTTAGCACCAGGGTTGAGCAATTTTTAGCTGAGAAGGCTGTCACTTTAGAGACCTCCCACTTTATAGAAAGGCATAGAAGTCAACTATTGTTACTTTTCATTTTATTGTTACTTTTACTAAGGGTGGTAAGGGTTTGGTTTTACTCACCCTTTGCCGCTGGCTACTAAATACTTCCCACACTGTGCTCATTTGTACATATTCTACACCAGCAGTCCCACACACATACTTTTGAAAGCCTCACATTACATGCTGAGTTTCAATGCATTTTAACACCTTGTAAGATGCTAAGCACCACAGACCCCTGCCACTCAATGGTAATGTAATTTCATAATAGGTAATGTACATTTCATAGTAGATCTTGCTTCTGCATCCTTATATTGTGCTTTCTATCCAGTCAAGAGAAAACTAGCAACATATTCTGGTCAAACCCAGAACAGACATACAAGAAACCTTGCAAGGCAGACAGAAATTACTTTTTTCCAGGAGGAGAGAGTGGAACAGCGTGTTCCCATCAGCAGCTTATTCCTGTAACAAACTGAAAAGCACATGTGGACAACATTAGATAGGGACTACTAAAAGCCATACAATTAAAACCTGACAGTTTTGTAAAAATCATAGCTTCTTAGGACAGAGGAGACTGTAGCATCTCATGGAAATAGCTGCGTTTGGAGTCTGAGTATAAATCGAATACATCAGCAACAAACAACTGGAAGGAAAGGACATGGAAGAGAAAGGCAGGAGGAAGACAGAAGGATTCCTCAAGGAGGTTAAAAACTGCTGCCACACACAAATGCCCAGTTAAACACTGATCAAGGATTTGTGTGCCATTCGGGAGAATGTTAATTGTTTACAGGTACTCAGGGCTGGAGGACTTGGATGAATACCAGGAAGCAGCAGTTGAGAAAGTCTATTGTATAATTAAGAAGGCAGAGGAATCACTAAAGGAGGCACTTTCATTTAAGTCCATCCTGCTAGTCCCTAACCTAATTATTTACCACTGAGGGTTTCCTTTCCCAAGATTGAATTCAAATAAAAAAAAAAATCCCACCAAAAGAATGTTTTCCTTCTCTTGTGGGAAGAAGGGTACAAAAGGAGACAAGTCTTGTTTGGTGTAGCACTAACCAGTGTTTGTAGAAGATAAAATAAAAAAACCTGAAAGCCTTCTGGTCTATTTGGGAATGTCTTCAACACCTGCCACTCAGGTGACTCATTATTTGCACCTCTGTTTCACAGTCCTATCAGAAAGCCTGTAAAACCAGTAACACTTTTCATACTAATAGGACAATACTCACAAGAATTATGAAAAAAAAAAATCAATCCATATGCCTAAAATTCTAAGGAAAAACTCAGGCTTTATATATATATATATATACACACACACTTTTTTTTTTTGGTCAAGTTGGCCAGATGCTAGAGTTCTGCAGTGCCAATAACTTCTCTGTATTTCTTTTCTGAATAAGATTTTCCAAGTATTTAATATTTTGCCTGAATGCAGTTAGACAAAATTAATCCAGGTGGAAGAGCTCAACCATTCCTGCAGTTCAGGATTCAGCACTTGACAGCTTTGATTCACAAATCTTTTGGCTGCAGGCTCCACAGACTATCACCCTTTCTCCTCTGCCAAGTGAGTGCCATCCCTCCTTTATTTGATAACCATCCTGCATCCAGGGAGAGACAGATACTGTTGCTGAAAGGCCGCAACCCACCTGAAGTCTCAGTGAGCTCTTGAGGTATGTCTTCTCCTCCTGAGGCCATTAGAGGCAATCTGTGGCAGCTGCAGCTTGCATCCCAAGCAGAATTACTCCAGGGGCCTGAATTTGGTAGCTGCCCATCCTTCCTTCTAAAGGAAGACCAACAATTACTGACCCCAAACGGCCTCATGACTATCAACAAAACATATTTCACCCATAGTCTCAGGCAGGTCTATCTCACTTCAATACCTTCAAGACAGGCTCACTTCAGCGCAAAAGCTCCACAGGAATGAGGGTGATAAAGAAGCAGTCCTTTGGCTAATCAGCAGGGCCTGTTTCTTACTCCCTCTGCTGTCTCTGGACCTGGTTAGACTAGTTTGGGCAGCTTACCAGGGGTCTAGAGAAAGACATCAAAGTGCTTGGTTTTCTTCCGTTGTCTCCTGTGTTTATGGAGTGGCTCTTATTAGGATTCTGACTCCATCTGTGCACTCAGACCACTTACACGCTCATGGAGCTGCCTATGGAACAACGGGCAACACAAGTCCTCACCCTGTCAGAGGGTCTTCTGTGGAACAAAACCCTAGGGAGTAACACCTCACTCTCCAGGCATGGGGTGTCACAGCGTGGCTCCTGCTGTACCACTCCTGTCAGCTCAGGCCAGCCCGAAGCCAAGGGCTTCATTTCACTTCATTCTCCAGTTTTACCTATAAAGTCAGGTTTTCTGCCACATTTTACACAGATAGAAAGCATGAAGCAAGATATCACTCCTAAAAGATGTACATCTAAAGATAGCTCTGAGCATATGGACTGGGACCTTCAAGTTTGTTCTGCTTTCCTCTGGGTTTCGGCACAATTTTGGATGGTGCCAAATTAACACAGGGACAGAGCAAGCAAAGGAACAGGAAAAAAATAGCAAGTCCTCTTTTTACATTGGCAGGTTGCCACCTGTCCTTCAAATCTATTTATTCCACTCATTTCAAGTAGAATTATAACAATGTGAGAGGAATGAAAAAGCACACTTTTTTATTTTACTCTCCGTGTCACTGCAAACAAGCCTTGGAATACATTCAGGCAGAAGCTCTTCCAGTGCCACAAAGTTCACTTGAAACAAGCACAGTGCTCGTTTCCTTGCACCCAGTACTGCCTCTACCGTCTTCTGCCGCAAAGCCGCGGGAGCAGGTCTCTACAGCGTCCGGCCAGACGAGCCCAGGGCCCTGCGGCTCTCCGGCCGCCCCCGGCGCCCGACTCAGGTCTCACCGCTAGCCCACGGGCGCCACCTAGCGGCGACAAGCACACGCACACGGTTCCCGCAGCCGCTCGTTCTATCGCCGGTGCCGCGACCAGTGAGGCGGAGCGACCCGCCCCTCCTGCCTCGGCCGGACCTCGGCTGAGGTGACCGGGGAAAGGAGCTCTGTCATTCATCGACCTTTCGTTCAGCTTACGCCGTCGTCACAAGTCACACCGCCTTCACGGCTGCAAGTCCATCGCCCCTCTCCCAGATCAGGAGAGAAGAGCAGACGGCGTTTTCGTGTGAACCCCCCCCACGAAATTAAGAGGTCAGAGCCCTAACAGCACAAGTTATGAGTTTTACATACCCCAAGAGTCAACTAGCATATCTTCTGCCGTCTTGGCGTCTGTGCATGTCGCTTGCCTGATGAGATCTGGCTGCTAGGGCCCTCCCCACTCCGACACCCTGCGCCTCAAGCTCTTCTCTGGAGGCACCAGCTACCCGGGAGCCCAGGCAGGCTCTATCACACCAAGCCTGGGTATCTTTCAGAAATGCAGTTAAGAGCTCAAGCTCCGTATTTCAATATCTAAGTGAAAATGCCCAGGACTGACATTAATTCTGCCTATTTTTAATCTGTACAGTTTCAAGGTGACTACTCGCTATCACTTCTCCTGCAGATAGCCAGCAGAGCACCGACTTGAGATCTTCTCAGGCTGGTATGCTATGCCCTCTATGGCACTTTGCAGCTACTTCCAGAACAAGTTTGTGTCCTGCAGAAGTGTATTTCGTGGTGACAACTCCTCAAAACTATCTATAAACAAGTTCAAGCTCTGGACCTCCAAGTACATCTCCATCTCCTGAGGTCGCATCTTATGTCGTCAGTTTCACAACAGGCAGAAAGTTACTTCAGGGTCTTCAGAGACATTAGTCACCAACCTTATTACATGATATTGTCTTTGACTAGTTGTCAACCACTACAACTAATAAAGAGCCAGAAGCAGACTTTTCTATTCCCGTATCTTTTTCAGCTTTGTCCATGAAACTGATAAGGTGCTTCACATTGCTTGGCAAAGATGTCAGTCTTTTTTGAAGCCATTTGCAGCAAAGACTAATTTTCCCCAGATATACTTTAGCCAGAGCACCCTTTTATTTCTCTCATGCGAAAGATGACTTTTGCACACCAGATGTTATACTTGGAAAATACTACCAGAAGTAGTTCCTCTTCCAGACACGCATTGCAGCCTCCACAATAACAATCCTAGAAGGCTTCAAAATGCTCAAAAAAAATGTTATGACAGAATGAGTCTCAAAGCCACAAGATTAAAAATTAGTAAAACCTGCCACCAGGAAGACCCCTGGCACAGTTCTGTATTCAGTAGGCTCTAAGTTCCCTTCTCCACAAGGACTGCTGTGCCAGAACAAAGTTGAGAAGTACCCAGCTTCCAGTTGAGAAGAACCTGTCTGACATACATCCTTCTCTGCCCTCACCACTCCTCACATCAGCTACAGGCAAGACCTACTGCACGCAGCCATTGCAGTTCACAACAGTAGTGAACACGCCATGGTTTAGTCTCCAACAGAAAAAAGCCACAGATAAAGCTACAATCAATTCACTGTGATAAATCAACTATCTCAAACGCTTTATTTTTCCCATGGCAAGTAATGCAAAACCTATAAAGGACATGAAAGAACTTGTTACTGGCATTAATAGCTGCGATCAAGAGGTCAGAAGCCTTGTTGTGCATCACCTTTGTGGCTGGGAAGATGGAAGTCTGCAACGCTACAGTCCTGTGGACTATCAGGAGCTTCTGTGACAACTTCTGTCGCCAAGACTTCTACTGATACATAAGGCCACCACATACTAGTTAAGCAACCTCTTGACTTTCTGTGAAGGTGAGGGATTAAAGTTGAAGGGGGAAAAACTCATGGACTGAACAGCACAAGAGGCTAAGCATCACAGGATTTTCACTCTCATAATCAAGTCAGAGATAAAATTGAAGAGATACACTAAGCCTTTCACATTCTTCAAATTTTAAGAGGCTCCCTTGTGGACACCTGTGATTTGCTGCTCAAGCAGAAAACAAAAATTCAAATAAGTAAACAGATCTACTCCAAGTTAGAATGCATTACAAGAGTCAACTATTTCATGTTACTTTTTTTAACTATAAAAAGAGGCAGTCAAAGCAACGTTTCAGTTAGGTAGAGAATGCTGCATTAATTAAAAAAACCCTAAATACTGGTAAAGCTGGAGTCTGTTGCACTGGTTAATGAATGGGGTGACTGTTTTCAAAGATATCTACACATCCACAGATCATAGCTAGCATGAACAGTTTTTTACAGCACTGCTGCATAATCTCATTCAGTTATGTGACTACTGATGGTAATTAAGGACCATAAGCCATTGCCAAAAAATAAACAAATGCAAACAACCACCAAAACTCGTGCAATGGCAGAAATTGTATGTGGATATCCCAGGTTTATTGCCAAGTTGTTCAGAGAAAATTTGAAGTAAATTCTTGTATACGTACAAAACATAAGAATGGAGCTGGACACTTTATAAGCACAGGAAAAAACAACAATAACTAAGCAAGTTTTATGTAGAGTTCGTATCTTAAACCTGGATAATGAGGAAGAAGTCTCACAAATTGGAACTAGTCCAGAACAAAATACCCAAACAACCAAACATCCAACCAAAACAAACACCCCCAACAACACAAAGGAAGTTTAAGTTGTATGAATAGAGTAACTCCAGCCCTCTTTCCTTTGGGACTTGCACAGGAATACAGCTACAACCCATGCTTTTTGTAGGATCCTACACTAGTGAAGTAAGTACTTTACCATGCATATTGGTTGTTAACTACCAAAACTGATGTAGGAGTACTAAGGTATTAAATGAATGAAATGTGCATCACAATTAGGGTTACTAGCTGTAATGTACTATATATGAAAATGAAAGATGATGTATGAAATGAAACAAGCATAGCAACTGATATCTACAAACTGAAGTCACAGTGGCACATTGAACAATTTTAGGTTAACCAGACTCACTTAAAAATAGAAACCAGAGGCTGGGCTCTTCTCTCACCCCATTTCACATGTCTTTACTTCCATTGATTTCAAGTGGAGTTCTTCACAATTTATGCCATTGTGAGAAAAGAATCAAGCCTTGTGTGTTTGAAAGGAAACAGCAGACACGTTTCCCACCAGAGTGCAGGGGGAGATGTAAAAAAAAGCCACAAGTATATGAACTGTGAAACCGATAGAGTACACAAGTAAAGGCAGGCAAAGAGGCTCTAGCTGGGGGTGGTGGTGGGGGAAACTTGCAGCTTAGGCAGGGTTTTTTTTGGAAGACGTAGGATTGGCAGTAAGAAATCAGAAGCCCAGTCGTCCTGCTGTCTTTAAAATAAAGTGTTAGAAAGAAATATTATGCTTCCCCCCCGGACATAACTGATTTATATTTTCCTACAATTGTTCTATTAAGTGAGGAGGAGGACATTTTTTTTTGTGAAGGACACAGACTTTCCATTCCCAAAAACTGGAAAGTGAGGAATAAGGTAAAAGGTCTGAACTACATGAATCACAAGAAATAGTGCCTAAACATCACTCACACCCAAGCTTAAATAGATGATCTTCCAAAATCCTGCAGGATCACCCAACTCGTATTACACTAGCTAGAAAGAGCAACACTTGTGACTGGAACTCAAAGTAGTGAATGATTTATTGGTGACCAAACCACTTCATGGTTTGAGCCTGTGGCACAACAGACGCTACAGCTTTATGGTCTATGTTTTGAGGGTAGCAGCACATATTAAGGAGCTCCTCTTTCACCACCTCTGTAGGCAACTTTGCATGCTAACTGTCATTGCACTGGTCTGTACTGATTTGAGAAGCTCACTTAAAGGCAAAAAACCTCATAAATCCATGAACCTTTTCAAACCATTTCTACATCCCTAACGCTGCGCCAGCACAACAAAGCAATAGCACAAGGAAAATAGCTCAAGCACTTTACAGATGGGATACAGGCATATTTTATTGTTTTATCAGGTTTACATGTCATAGGGATGCAAGATTTAAGTCATTCATATTCAGAGTCCTACGCTATCCCCCACCTTCACTTGTGTGCGTAAACAGAGTTGCTCACATACTGCTTTTCAAGTCCCTTTTACTGCACTCCAGTAGGAAGACATGCTGGCAGCTTCATTTTTAAAATAAGCCTAGTCTCTTCTCACAATTGCATTAAATATTGGCTGATTCAGTACACGACAAAGCAGGAATAAAAGTAAGTGCACAGAACTGCACAAAGAAGATGACTTCTGCCTGTGGGGAAAAAAAATTGCAGAATTCAAGATATACCTGCTGATTTTCATGAGACCTGTTCTTTCAAAGCATTAGTCTCATCAAAGAGCCTATGGGAAGCTGGAAAGAGACCCAAAACCAAGCACACATACTCTGGAATATCAATTTTGAGTGGTTCAGAGTTAGTTCTTAAATGCTGAACACTGACTTATACATCAAAGTTAAAAAAAAAAAAAAAAGCCTTAAATGAACAGGAGCTTGGTATCACCTCAATTCCTAAAATAAGGCTACCAAGTATGCCTTTGCAACACTACACCAGAGTCCTCATCCTATCAGTACATCTTTACAGCATCAGCTCCAGGCTAATAAGATATCAACTTCTATGCAAAAAAAAGTTTCTAAACAGCTATGAAACAATGCAAGACAGAGAGCAGGCATTAAAAACTAACCTATCAAATTTATAGCCTTAAGAGGTGGCCAGACAACAGAGCATCAAGTGTCAGGGGAGATTCTGCAGAGAAAGCTGAAAAGCACTACTTCTGCAGCAGTGAAGCAGATTCCTGCTTGTCACTGTGGTCACTTCAGTTCAATCAAATACCTGCATTACTTAAAATTCAATACATTAACAGCTACTCTAAAACTCAAGAGCTGTTCTTGCATGAAATCAACAGTTTTATATAACTGTAAAATCATATATAGAGAAAGAAATGGAGTATTAGCCTGGACCACTGAGCTACAACTTCACACAACCTGAAATCCCCTCTGCAAAAAATATCCAAGCAGATTGTCTGTGTGAAAGGTCAGCAGTGTGCCTAAGTGGCCAAGAAGGCCAACAGCATCCTGGCCTGTATCAGAAACGGTGTGACCAGCAGGAGTAGGGAGGTGATCATGCCCCTGTACTCAGCACTCATGAGACCACATCTCGAGTGTCCATTTTTTGGGTCACCACAGAGGGACAGAAGTGCTGGAGCGGGTGCAGAGAAGGGCGACGAGGCTAGTGAGAGGTCTGGAAAACATGACCTATGAGGAGCAACTGAGGGAACTGGGGTGGTTTAGTCTGGAGAAGAGGAGGCTGAAAGGGGACCTTATTGCCCTCTACAAATACCTAAAAGGAGGTTGTAGTGAGGCTGGAGCTGGTCTCTTCTCCCAAATTACTAATGGTAGGACAAGAGGAAATGGCCTTAAGTTGCAGCAGGGGAGGTTTAGGTTGGATGTTTGGAGGAAGTTCTTTACTGAGCAGGTGGTCAGGCACTGGAACAGGCTGCCCAGGGAGGTAGTGTAATTGCCGTCCCTGGAGGACAGTGGATGTGGCACTTGAGGCTATGGTCTAGTGATTAAGGATGCTGGGATGAAGGTCTGACTGGATGATCCTGGTGGTCCTTTCCAACCATAGTGATTAGATGTTGTGCTGAGGGATTTGTTTTAGTCAAGAATTTGTCAGTGTGAAAGTAATGATTGGACTCGATGATCTTGAAGGTCTTTTCCAATCTAAGAAATTCTGTGATTCTGTTAAGTTTGATGCTTACTGGATTGACAAACAGCTAAATCAACCATTCAGCTCAGTAACCTATGTGGCAGCATCCTTCACTGTGAGTGCTTCCACAGCATTTTGTCAGCTCATGTTTGAACACAAAGCAGTATGTATGTCTTTCTTACTCTGGATATTCTCTTCTGCCTCAACCTAGTACACAGGTCCCTTCCCCAGTTTCTTAACTGAAAGCCAATGCTCCGCAGAAGGGGACCCTTACTCTGGCTGCAGGGAAGAGCTGCCATAACAGAAGTGATTGCCTTTTTAGGCAGCTCACTTATCTCCTGACTATTAGTGGTATCTCCTAGTAGATACCTGCTGAAAGCCAAACATACAGTATGCTGCCAAGATAACAGAACTAAGCTGTATACTGAGTAACAATATCCTTACCAGGCTAGAAGTTATACACTTTTCCCGGTATCTCAGTACAGATGAGAGCCTGGTCTGTTTTTTACATGTTTGGCAGTACTCTAAGACATTTGTTGGCTATTGGCCTGCCAAGCTGTTTAGGCTTATGAGTTCTTCTGCACTCGCTTCATACTATTAATTTTGTTAAATATAAACATCCTCTGTGTATTTTATTCCCATATTCCATATGCACCGAACAAACTCATTTCAGTCCTAGGACTAATGAGAACTCAATATTTATCGCACAGATCAACCATGCTTTGCAAACAAGACTGAAAAAAAAACTCACAATGAAGTTCTCCATATGATCTTTCTGATGAGCAAAGCATGAGAAAACAGTTCAAAGCTCTCAGAAAGCCATATGTATACTTTTGTAAAAGACATCTGCAATTCACCAGTGAGGTTTTAGACCCAGCATAATTCATTTAGCAGTCTGTATGCATAGATGCAAATACACTAGGTTCAGACATTTCTTCAGTGACTTCATAGAATTATTTTTAAAGTATATAAATATTCACACTTTGAGAAGTCATGTGAGCATGTGAAGCTTTTATTTTTCCTTATACTTGCAAGGAGGCTAAAATAAAGGAAAAAAATACAGTAGTCCTAAAGTATGCACACAAACACAGGCAATTCCTCTTTTTATATAAACAGTGTTGAACTTCTGGGTGATTAACTGTAACAGCTGATTACAAAAAGAGATCTTTAAAATCATCTCCACTAATCATGCACTAATTTTGAACATACTTGAAAACAACCTTTTATCATGGCTAGACAAGTTGATCCACACTTGAAAGTGTAAGGAGGCTTTCAATTTGTGCCAGGGTGGTTGTGCATTTCTGTTACTACAGAAATGGGGCATGGGTGAGGACAGTGTCCAACTAGCCCATGTGCTTGACAGGTTGAGCAAGAGCACCTGGGCAAAGCCTCTTGCTGAGCTAGCTCTATCCCTGTCACAGGAGTACTTTGATAATGAAAAGATTATGGAGGGTAAAATGGGTAAAGCTGAACAATTACAGCACTTGGGCCACAGGGGCAAGAGACCTAGCATGCAGTGTGATGCGAAGCCTACATTGCTATACTTACAGCTGCATCTAGGTTCTTACTTTCTTTTTTAAAACACTCAAACACCTTCAGAAATGAAGACGTTTGAACAATGAAGACTCCCTTTAAGAAAATTTAAGGGACTTACATCACCCTGCTTTAAAAAAAATGTGTTAGTTTTATTATAAGCATCATGATACAGACATGCAGATTTTTTCAATCACGCTGCTTGTAATTACACAAATCAGTGATCAAATCCACTGAGAAGACAGTTTTTATATATACCACATTAACACAAAAAATAGGTATGGATTTGGCACATTGCCCTCAGAACTGCCTAGTTCTGGAATTGTATTCTTAAGATTGGGACTACCTAATGAAGGACTAGAAGGTGACAAGCTCAAAAAGGTGGTTATTAAAACATCACAGGAAACAAAATTTACTTTACATAAAAGCAAAGAAATCATATTTCAATATCTGGATGGCAGTTGGAAATACTTTTTTGGAATGCATCTGCTCCATGAAGCCAATGTTGAGTGTAAGTGGAAACATTTAAAAAAATAAAAGAGAGTTGTTCAGGTCAAAGATGATAATCGCAAGCTGTGGGACCTGTGCTTAGATAAAAGAGAGGAACTGAATACAATTGTTATAAACATACAAGCACACTCCACAATAATCTTACCACTTTATTACTAGCAAGGTAGAGGGAAGGAGAGGAGGTCAAAGAGAAGGAAACTGAAGGCGAGAAGCACACAAGGCAGAACAGCAAGAGCTATCAGGTGCTATAAATCCATGTTTCAAACACAAACCATATACAAGAGTACCTTACTTTGGTATGTAACAACTGAAATAACAGTTCCAGCTTGTGTTGACGTGTAATCCACTCAGAAGGCCTGAGAGACTGTCTACTCCAGGTTTACTAGCTAGTGAAACGCTCTGAGTTTGACATGTTCAAAATGATCTGGAAAAGCAACTCACTAACCTTATGGTTATACACAAGAACTTTTAAGGAGTCAGCCTTCCAGGCAGAGTTCCAAGAAAAGGTGAATTTGCAAGAAGCTGACATTTCCAGATATTAAAAAAAAAAAACAAACTAAAAATGCTTGTATTGTCTTTTACCTCTTGTATCTAAGTACTTCACACATTTTGTACATTAAAAAACCCTCCTTGCACAAGAACATGCTTGAGAAGTACTGTCGGTTTTTGCTAAGAAGTCATGTTTTGCCAAAATAAGTATAGAGTAGTTAAAGCACAATATTAATAACCAAAATACAAAGAGGAAGAGTTAGAGCAGAACACTCAGGAAATTTTCTTTGGTAACTGGAAACGTCCTTTGACAGTGAACCAGCAGCCAAAGAGCTGCTTCTGCTAAAAATACGTAATTCTGGCAAATTGTGGTCCAATAGTCTATATGGGAATTCCTACCAGAAATGCCATGACTTCAGTGTGCTATTACTTGCAAAACATGTTTCTTCTCATCCTTCTTCAAACAAGGGTAGGAGGGGGAAAGATGAGCGATAGTTGTGCTGTAATCTTCCGAGCTGGTTCTTCCCATTATACAACTCTTAATCCAAACAGTTTAAGCACACAAGTAAAAAGCTACTCATTTCTGTAAACATTTCCAGGAGCAGGACCTAAGCATGCATGGCTTACACCAAGCATATACTAATGACTAGAGCTAACCTCAAGTTTACCTCTATTTAAACAGCACAAGCATAAAACAGTGCTAGTCAAACTGAAACTTAAGACCTAATACAAGGGGGTAAATTGAATACTGACATAAGCCACTTGGTGATTATTCACCCATCTCATAATCAACTATTTTTAGTACAGTATTATATCATAAAAAAAACTTCACCAGAAACACAAATGATGCTTTTCAATTTTAAAAAAAGGTAATATTGTGGAGCATGTTTTTATACTCAAACAGCAGGGATCTCTTTAAGATAAGCTAATGGCAGAAAACAGGAAAAAAAGCTTGTTTGTTTTAAATGGACTTCACGATTGCACATACAATTAACTCTGGAATGCACAAGACACAGCATCCAAGCAAACAGAGGCCTTAAAATTAAGTGCAACTCTGTCTGCTCTGTTAGAAGCTGTGTGTAGCAGCCACTGACAATATATTATGCAAAATCTGTATTACAATGGGAAAGGACATTCAAGCTAGGATACAAAGGCTGCAGCGCTAGAAAGAGTCAAAGCAATCTCCAAAGACATAATATGAACCAAACCTATTTAAATTACTCTGTAAAATGTAGACATTCATTAGCATAGAAAAATTTCGCAGGAAAAGAATAACAAAGTAAAACTCATCTGATTTTCATATCCTAATTAATTAAATATGCCAAATACATTTAATCTCTTATTATAACCATAGGGGGAGACAGACCAAACTCTTGGAAGTTCTGAAAAGCCAGGTCATTAGCGTGCCAAGTCATTCCTCAGATCTCCGCCTCATACACAAATTTACATTCCCAACTTATTATATATGTAAGTAAAACCTGCCTCCCCTCTCCTGCCCCCTCCATTTCTCCTTCTTTGGAAGACATTTGCTATCCCCTACTGTTGTATTCTAAATGTTTTGTGAAATGCTAAAGAACTCGTTTAATAGAGGGAGGGGAGAGGGAGAAAGGGGGAAGTACAGAAGCCATTCTGCCAAAAACCTGAGTTAAACACCCCCATCCCCTTAAGATGTAGAATAAGCTAGTTGAAAATGAGATTAGTAACATTCTTGCACATATGCATGAAAATCCATGGATAGTTTGTAGTCTTTCACGTTTCAGTCCAGATGACATTTCTAGGCATTTCTTGCCTTTCCAAACAAAAAGATTTTGATGTTTACATAAGGTTCTTCTTGCTTAATAAATCTTAAATTGAAACAGATATTTTTAAAAACAATTACCTTCTTCAGAGTTATCATAGTACAGGATATTAGGAAAAAAACAGACTCTCCTGTTGCTTTTACCCACATCTGACTCCAATCTTAATAGTTTAGCTATTAACCCTGTAAGGTCCCCACACGCACACCTTGCCCAGTTGTTTTTTAAAATTTTTATATGACTGATCTGGGCTTACTCATTACAAACCCTTTTGTTATACAGCAAGAGAGCAGCACCGTGGACCTTGATTTACAGGACACAATTAACTGTGCTGCTGGCAGAACTGCACCAGCTCTGCTCATCCGGGGCTCTGCGGTGAGAAACGAGTCTGCCACTGCAGTCAGGGAAACTGCTCCCCTCCTCTCGTCTGCCCTCCGTTCCCTTTCCAAGCCCCCGTCTAGCTGACATTTTGGGATGAAAACTTGGCCATTGTGCTATAAATAATAGAGGTAATAATCCGTCTTAGAAATAATAACTAGAATTTAAGGAGGAGCGTGTGGGGGAAACAGTCTGCTGGAAAATCTCAGTAGTCACCCTGAGTTTGCAATGCAAAACATGCAGCGTAAAGCCCTCACTGATCAGCTAACCAACGAAAACACGGGAACTTCGCCGGCTGTAACCCTAGCCCTTTATTTTTGCCACCTTTTAGGTTTCAGCATGTAAGGAATAGGCATTGTAAACCTTTAAATCCTCTGCATAAACATCTCGCAAAGAGCTTGTAAAATATCCCCTGCTGTGTTTCCTGGCTCCCCAGTTGATGGAATTTAGAGACGCTGGTACCGGCGGGTGCTGTATTTTGCTTCCTCGGCCACCCTGCTGGGGGACAATGACAGATGTCTGTCCGAAACCAAACCGGGCAGTCCCAGGCTCAGACCACAGCGAAGTCGCCTTGCACTGAGCCCAGCTCCAAGATAAATGGGGCTGATGGAGTATGGAATCGCGCGGAGGGCACAAATATTCTGGAAAAGGGGCTCAGAAGTCTCCATCGACCTTCCTCTTTTCGTCGAGGAAGGCAAAACCACACACTTTGGCTAAGTCTGTGTGTGCTGCATCTCAGACGCTGTGGAGGCTTCCCAGCAACACAACGCGAACTCGAAAGATGCCGCCGGGATGGCAGACTGAGGTCGCCCCCTCCCCCGCACACGTCCCCGGCTCGGGGCAGGAGAGCGCCCAGACACCGGAGAGCACCCGGACGCCGACACTTTGCCGAGGACAAGGGAGAAGGCAGAGGCTGGCTGAAGAGGCCAGTTGTCACCCTACTGACAGGCGACAGCTGAGCTCCCGCATCTGGACCCTTATTCAGACCGGCAGCCCCGGCCCGCCGCGCCTCCCGCTCCGCTGGGCGCACCGACCCGGCGCCGCGCCAGCCCCCAGCCCCAACAGCCGCCGCGGGGCTCGGCGGGACAACATCCTCCATCCACCCAGTTCTCCTGTGCCTGCAGCACTTGTCTAGTAACTCCGTGCAGGACGGCGCTACTCTAGCAGCGCCGAGGAGTGCCGGCTCCGGGCTCGGGCAGCTCCGTGTGGGCACGCCCTGGCGATGTAAACCCGGAGCGAGGCGCAGAAGTCCGCAGAGGGGGACATCGCGGGACGGGCTTCGCCGCCGCTTGTGGCACGGTCCCAGCTACGGAGGGCGTCCTGTCAAACCTGTCACTCGTCCCGCCGCACCGCTCCGAGGTGCCCGTGGGGGGCTGTCACTTACCCTCCCCGCAGCGCAGCCGAACCACGGCGACGTATTCCTGGGTGGCCAGCGGCAGCAGGGTCCGTCACATCGACAGCTGTGGGAAGCCGGTACCCAGCTCTGCCCCGCGGAGTCAGAGCCGGTGGAAGACGTGCATCCCCGTCAGCGCTGCGCAGACGACCGCCAGCCGAAAACCACCTCCGCCGTCGGCAGCCTCCACCGCCCTGCCGCGAGTAGCCTACCCGAGCCCCGCGCCCGCTCCCCGCCCTAATGGGGCTCCACCACCCCGCGACCGGGACGGCGACATAAGCGTTCCGCAGCACCCATTGGCTACTGCCTGCTGCTCCCGCCAATCGCCGTCGGGCCGGGGCGGCCAGCGGCTCGCAAAACCCAGGGAGGGGCGGGGCCCGATGGACGGCCCCGGTCGACAGGCCCAACTCGGTCCCGCCCCCGCCCCGCCCAGGCTCCTCCCTCTCCATGTGCCCGGCGGCGACGCGGGGGGAGGCGCGCTGGCGTTTGAAGCTCGCTGGAGAACGGCGAGACTTGGGGAAGCGTATTAGCCCCCGAGTTTGGAACGGCTGCGGAGGAGATCGGAGGGCCTTTCGTCCTTCCGCTTCCCCCGATCAGATGGAGTTCTGACCTTTTGCCAAGGGAGCAGCAGAGGGAAAGTTAATTAAAATCTTTTTCCACTGCTCTGTGCAGAGATGGGCCGTGGTGCTCCCTCCATCTGTATTTGTGGTCCACGGTATTGTCAGAGGACTGCACATACCTACTAGCTGCATCCAAAGCGCTGCTGGAGAGAATGGGGCTAGGCCCTCTTCGTTCCTCTGCCCCAAGCGTCGGCCTTTGCCCTTAGCTCTCAACTGCCGAGTGTGTGAATCCAGCGGTCACCAGCCTTGGAAAACCTCCCTAAGAGTGTTGGCAGGGATGGTCAAAGCAGCCCTGGTTTTAACATAAGCAAGATGTCAAAAAGAATGCAGAAGGCATTTAAAGGACACTGAAGAAGCCAGATACATGTTTGAATCCGTTCTCTTCTATTTTATCAGCACTTTTGGTATCTGTTTAAGCTACTGGAGTTTACAGTCCTTATTTCAGTTGCTTGCACCTCACACACTTAAAGTAACATGAATTGAGATCCTGTTTCTCTAGTGCTCTTGCAATGTTTATGTCCTTTATGAATAAAAACAGAAAAGGATGAGTTAGAATGAAGATGCTTAACTTAATGTTGTAGTCTTTTTCTCTACCAGAGTGCCTTCTAAGTGATCATAAACTCTCTCTACTTGATGAAATGAATATGCTTAGAACTGCAAAGACTTAAAAGCTGAGATTTAGCCTGTCTTTTGGCAGTGTGGCTTCTCTAAACAAGCAATTATTTGAGGTTAGGAAATGGGAATTTTCTCATCATGTTTTCAAACACATTTGGTTTTCCTGTGTTAGCAGAATGAGTTTGTTATCTGGAATCCAATCTGGTCAAAATCATCTTTCAGTATCCGAAAAAAAATGAAAACGTAGCACTCACAGGAAACAACTTTAGACTACAACCCCAGGCCACAACTTTATTACAGGCAAGAGTGTTAAACCTTCTTATCACCTTGAAAGTTTAGCTTCAATCCTAACCCTGGATGCCCTGCTCTGCCATTTCCTTGCAGCCTGGGTGTAGTATCCCCATCACTTTGCTAAGCACTTCCTTCCAAATCTTAACCAAGTTTAAAAATAAACACTTTTAGATTGCATCTCCGTGAAAGTTTTCAGATGCTTGTACAGACAGGTGAAACCTCAGAAGAGGCAGTCTTTATCACTCTCTCCATCAGAATCAGTTTGAATTTCTTATGTAATTTAAGGAAAAAACATAGAGGATGAAATAGAATTGTGGGAAAAAAATGAATCGATTCTAATGAAAATGTGAAGAAAAAGATGACAAAAGGACTGCTCATAGCCATCTGCTGCTAGAGAGCTTTCATTTCCCTTGTCCTGTGTTCTTCCCTGCCACCTATCCAAGCATTTTTGTAGCACTTATCACTAAGATCTAAATGCATTTAGACTGTGCTGGCAGCGCTGCATGATTTCCATCATTTACTTCTTCCCACTTCAGGTTCCAAAGGCATAGGAAATAAGATTGCTTGGCTTTTAAATAACCTTGTCAGAGGTGTTTGCAGTCATATATTAGCAGATCTGAATCTGGAATGAAAGAATTTATGGCCAATGCACTCTTTTAAGTTGTGTATCTGTTTATCTGATCCTCACTTGGAAATGCCTCTAATTAAGCTACAAACTCTTAGTTTCCCCTTAACCATATGGGTAGCCTGGGAAGTTTGCTACAGGAATGTAATCTACCTGTTCTACATCTATGTCTGCAATGCAAATTTAGCCTAAATGCTTTAATGGTGTTACTATTTAATTTAATAGTGTTACTTTAATAGTGTTACTACTTTAATAGTGTTACTATCTGCTCTGTTTTTCACAACATGGACAAAAATAAAGCATGTCCAAGCTATCCACTGCAGTTTTCTCTTCAGACCTACAGGACTTAGTTTGTGTCAGGGAAAATTACTCTGCAAAACACATAAACTTGCAAACAATAGGAAGTAAGATTTAAAAAAGACAATCTTCAACTGCAGGTATTGGGAAAGGGGCTATAATATTCCCCATCAATTCTTTTACTCTTTCCATGTGAGCTACTTGGCTCTCCTCTGATTTTGTTGAATTGTGCTCTTGGCTACTCTTTGCAGTTTTTATTTGCACACACTTCACTCGAAATCTGGATAATTTGAGGATAGAGGCATCTTTGCCAGTGGTGTGGGCTGAGAGAGGACATAAAGGAAACTTTCACATAGAAAAGGCCCAGACTTACAATATCGATTTGTATATCCTAAGCTTTTATTAAGCATGGAAAAAAAAGATAAGCACATATAAACTACTGATAAGAAAGTTTTAAAGAGGGTTTGAGTCCCAGTTATTTTACCTTAACATAGTAAAAACCCAAGCTTCCTTGGGACTGTTACCTATTGTGTGAAAAATATATGTTCTATACTTAGAAGTTTTCTCTAGTAAGTAGTGCTGACAGCTATCATGAATTTCATGTGAGGAATGCAAATTTTGCCCTATGTTGCAGGAGCTTAAAATTTTAAAACGGGAAGTATGGAAAGTTTTCATGTGATTTTGAAGCAGGGAGAAAAGCATCTGTATAAGTTCACACTGGTACGCCGAAAGGAAATGCCTAGAACAATCCATCAGACATTTTTTCCCAGTCCTACCTCTTTTAATGAATGCTTTAAATATTTATTATTATCTTTCAAGTATCCCATGTTTTCGTACTGAAATGTTACAAAGTTGTGACTGCAACTGCAGGAAGGTGAATAAAAGTTCTGTAGCTAGGTAGCCAAATTATCACATAGCACTGATGTGGCTTTGAGGCTAGCCCAGCTTGAAAGAGATAGCTGGACCAGATGGACCCCAGATGTCCCTTCCAACCCTGATCCTGTGATCTAGAGCTGTTGGATTCAGCCAGTACAGAAGATACAGGCCAAAATATGCTGTCTAATTACTAAAGCAGTTTAAGTACTGGGGAATAGAAAAGGGCCATATCTGGAGATGGAGAGTTTGAGTGAAGCACAGCGGTCTTTACAATGATATTAATGTGTATTAAAACAAAAAATGGTGCTATACTAGTGACAAGGTTTTGATTTTTTTTGCAAGGGCATACGGTATCATTTTGTTCTGTTTCAGCTTTTCTCTGTGGTGCAAAGCATAGGACATCTTCATTTAGGGATTTTTGAGAAGGAACAATGCTTTAATTTCTATAACTCACTTTGTGAAACACTCTAGATTGTCTTTATACTTTCTGTTTCTTAGTCTTTCTTCAGGAAGGGAGTCCACAAATGGGTACAATGAACATTCTTTTCCTATTTGTACTTCTAAGTAGCAGTGGGAGTGCCTGAGTTACCTTGTTTGCATGCAGAGTATAACACTGTCTTACACCCCACGGATCTTGTAAGGCTTAGTTAATCTTTGTGCAGCACATGAGCTTTTCAGACAAAAAGCATTAGAGAAGCATATATTAACAAGAGCACCTTCTTCTGGTTCTGCGTTGGGTTTTTCTGGGCCACTTCAACTGGAACCAAGTTGTATGGAGTGCTGGAAGCGATTAGGCATAAAATTTCAATTGTTGATTCTTATAAACTCAATTCTTTTGTTTGACTTGCACCCAGAACTATGTTTATCAGTTGCATAGATTTGTCTTAAAAACCCAGTATTAATAGCAAGTTTTCAAAATGTTGTTAAGAGTGTTGTTTTCCACACTCCCTCAGCAAATGTACTGCTTTCCTCCTCTGTATCTCCAGGAATCTCAACAATCTACATCAGACCTACTTGGCATGCTGAGTGGTCTTTGCAGGGCTGTGAGAACTTAGTCACTGGTCATTCAAACCAAAGATAGACTGAGGAGTACTATGACTCCATCTCAGCATCCCGGTTTGACTTCTTTTCTCATCCTGGGCTAAAATGTTATCCCTGTATGAAAGCTTCATGCTCTGCCTTTGATCACAGACTTCTCCACTGGTTCATCTAGCCTAGTTGCACTAGGATAAAATGAGCAACTTGGCTGAGACGACAAAACCAACATTTATTTACAATACATGTAGGTAATACTAGTCCTCTTTCTCAGATTCACTGCTTGCGCCTTGTGCTCTCTTCTGCCAGAGCTGGAGTGAGTCCTGATAGCAGCAGTGACGTTTGGAGCAGCTTTAGAAAATATCCCAATATTTCTGTAGCTATTCCAAGCATGGATGATTGTACTCTGCCTTCTGAGTGGTCTCAGATTAACATAGTTATATTAAAAAACAATGACCGAACTCCCTGCATTTCTCTAGTTTCAGCTGAAAACTCAGAAACTCAGTGGCCCCTGGCATATGCATTTCCCAGTCCCACTAGGCCTTAGACTCCTTCTTGTATGCCTACAAGTCTACCATGGATTTTTCATAGCGTTTTCCCAGACTGTGGCCATTTAATTGCCTGGAGACGCTTCTGTTTGAACAGGAGACACCAAGATTGAGCAACCTATTATCCCTGCTTCTGTTATCCCAAGCAGTGAGCACTGGCTAGCTTTTTCCCTAGTTTATAGACTGAGCATGGTGTCATATGGCATGGAATATCCTTTTGGTCAGTTTAGGTTAGTTGTCCTGGCTGTGTCCTTTCACAGTTTATCGTGCCCCCACAGCCTAATCACTGGTGGGGCAGTATGAGAAGCTGAAGAGTCTAAAACAACTAAAATATCAGTATGTATTCAAGATTATTCTCATTCTAAATCCAAAGCACAGCACTGTACTAGGGACTGGGGGAAAAATAACTCTCCCATCTGAAACCAAGGCAGAGAGATGAAACAACTTTGAAAGCATATGTCTAATCCCATATGCATTGGGACACTTGATTAGCAGGTTCACAAGATCAACCCAGATTTATAAGCACTACACAGAAAGAACTTGATAGAAGGCAATAAATATTATTTTTTATAAATATCCATGATGATTTTATGAATCTTTTGTTCTTATTAAATTCAATTTACTTAAAAAATTATGCATTGAGAAGATAGATTGTTAGAAGTTATGGATGATATACAGATTCCTTCTCTGTAATTGCATAAGTGTAAATCATGACTCTAACTTGATTAGCTTTTGTTTCACTGCATTACAGTGTTAACATTATTTAAACACAGTTTGTTATTTAACTGTGCAGAAGATCTAAATCTTTTACTTAAATGTAAATTGCAAAGTACAATCGCTAAACAAATTGATTGAATACCATTGATTATTCATCAAATTATTGTGGCAAATCAAGTAATCAATTATTCATCATCCAGAGAAGAATAGATGACATGAAGAGTAAGCTGTAATTAAGATTAAACACTATTGGATTCTGTACTGATGATTTCTTTAGAAATGACAATCCTTGCAATTAAATAAATTAAAATGTGAGTAGCCTGATTGAGGTACTGAGTAATGATTGTGTAAAAGTGTAATCCACTAGAACATGCTGGATGTTAGGAGGAAGTTCTCTGGATGTTAGGAGGAAGTTCTTTACAGTGAGGTTGGTAAGACACTGGCACAGGATGCCCAGGGAGGTTGTGGATGCTTCCTCCCTGGAGGCATTTAAGGCCAGGCTGGATGAGGCCTTGAGCAACCTGCTCTAGTGGGAGGTGTCCCTGCCTATGGCAGGGGGTTGGAGCTGGATGGTCCTTGAGGTCCCTTCCAACCTAAACCATTCTATGATTCCATGATTCTATGCTCATGTATGGGTAGAGAGATGACATTTGCTACCTGAAATATTTTCGGGTTTCCCCCATGCAGTACTTCTGTTTAATGCAAGAATAATGTAGAGTTTAGTCTCCTCCATTATTATGTGACTGATGCACCAGGTATAAAAAATAAATCAGGCTCCTAGAAAGAAATTAAACATGTAATTCCAGTGCTAGATTTATCTTTGGCCTAATTTGTGTTTTTTTTTTCCCATAGTAAGTGCCATCTAGAATCTAGATTAAAAATGACTGTGGGTAAATAACATCACTGTAAGAATTTGGTTTTGCAAGTCTTTCCTAACAGATTTATTATTTTCATGAATACAAAATCTGACCTGCTGGGCATTTAAATCAGTGGAAAATCTTTTGTGTTCAGCTGTGTAACACGTGTAGAAAAACTATCTATAGGAAACAGTAAAAATATCAGCATTAGTCTTCATCAAAACCACTGCTAATGAAATAATTCCTCAGTTAGCTGCACTCAGGTAAAAGTGTGATCTTGACAACAGTTCCAACATGTGTGAATACTGTCCTGAAACATTCCACATCTTTTACTATCATGCTAAAAATGAAAGAAATGAAATTGTCTTCCACACGAGGAAGTAAACTGGAAAGTCACTCAGCAAATTTTGTGTCTCTTTCAAATCAGGAAAAAATAAAATTCAGAAGGACAGGTAAATCTAAGGGACTTTACCACCAGAGAGGAGCTGCTCTCTAGAAGTACTCACTATTCAAGCTATGTAACTGAATGCATCTATTAGTTGCAGATAATAACCTTGCATGACATTGTTTTGATGCTGATAGGATGTGTGCAGTAACACACAAAGCACAGATATTTAGGTAAACTTGAAATTCGTGTACTGAGAATATTCTTTCAGTTATGATTAGGACTGTGATGTGGATATGATCTGGCTCACAGATTCTCGGGTCTTTTTGCCTCAGTGGCGTCCATGATAACAATCAGTTCAGAAGCCATAAAGGCAAAGTTTGTACATAGCAGACAGACACATGGAAAAATGTAATCCATAACTTAAATAGCTATTGTTTTGAAAAATGAAAAGAGGGCACAAAATTCAATCAGATTTAAATAGCATTTTAGCTCTACCTCTAAAATGAGGCAGAAATGGTAATGCCTGCAGATGCAATTCTTTTTTCTCTCCTCTCTGCTCTGCTAGACAAAATGAATTTTGTGGATCTTTATATTGCCAACAAATTATTTATTTTCAACATTGGTAGGAAAAGACTCAAAACCAAGTGAAAAAAAAATCTCCTATTTGCATTATAGAGTGTATGCAATACATTTGCTGTCTGTGTTTAAAATGCTTATGTTTTTAGTATTTGATATTCATTATTCAGATTACTTGTGTTCTCTTGTATTAGACTGCATGACGTTTCTGTTGTCTTATTGGGGAAAGGCACTGTACTGCTAATGTGTGTATAAACACATTTAAGATTCTGCTTCCTTTAGCAGTTTGAAATGACTTTGAAATGCATTTTCAGAAAATATTGGAGTTGTAAAACTTGGTAACATGGGACTTCATGGAAACATAAAAGCTGCAAGTAAATAAATCAAAGGATGTTCTTTGGAGATGGTGAAGAGCCAGAAATCCAACAGAAGGGAAAGGGGATAATGAGTTGGGAGCATTTCTGAGAATCAGAAATGTTTACAGCATTTAAATGTTTGTTCTTTTTTCTCCCAGTATTTGGCAGATTCAGATATCAAGCATTTTCACTGAAGATGCAACCCACACAGTGGATAATTATTTTTCAGGTTTTTTTTGTTCTAATTTTCTACAGCCCTGACAGCTCCCTCTGGGACTAAGTCTCTCTAGGTCTAGTTAGAGGGGAGTATCACCAAATTTTTCTACTTTTTCATTCTCCATCCTGTAAGGTTTGTTGTATAATAATTGCCTCTGTGAAGTGTCAACAATTAAGTAAGATGAGGTACTGGGTATAAAAAGACATCCTTGTTCCTTTGGAGATGTTATTTTCTCAGACACTGCTTATGTATCTGTCAAGGCTGACACGTGAAAATATGTCAAGTCACCTGATTTGTCAGCTAAATATGGCTTATATTTCTTTACTTGCATTTTATGTAGTTAAACCTGGTATAATGAAAACACCAGAAGGTCAAAACACTGGAGTCAGAGAAGTGGGATTTGGCAAACTCACACTAAATGATTTGGCCAGCGTAAGCAAGAAATTGAAAGGATTGTCTGTACTCTTCAGATTGTTTTGAGATTCCCTGTAACACAACATGATTTTATTCTATACATTGTTTAATTGCTCTGATGGAAAGTACCTGAGCCAATGTACTTAACATTGAGTAAAAAAAAAAAAATACAGACTCACAACCTTTTGTAAAATCTTTCAGCACATTTCTTTCATCCTTAGCAACCAGCATTTTCTCCTGCATCTGTTAGTTTTCATTCTTCTCATCATACTGATCTGAGAAATCTGCTCATCCACAAGAATGCCTTACAACATCCCTATTCTTTCATCCAGTAGAAAAACTGTATCTTGAAATGTAATCAGTAGAGAATCTGTCAGGATTAGTCAGTACTTGTTGAATCTATATCAAACCGTGGCAATATCTCACTGCCCCCTAGCTTGTGATTTATCAAATGTAGTTAGCACACACATATAATATGAAACCAGATTTTAAAAGGGGGAAAAGAGGGAAGAAATTACATTTGTTACATGAAAGGCCTTTCTTTTCTAATCTAGGTAGTTTTGAAGTTACGGCTTGGCCAAAACCACTGCAGAAAATACCAAGACAGCAAGCAAAGCACTCTCTTTAGAACATTTCTATCTGCATTTGTTTTTCCTACAAGGTGGTCTTGGCTTGGAAAATCAAGGGGATGCATGCTGATTGGAAGAAGTTTAGGTCCTGTTCCACCTAGCTGATGGTGAAGAGCACGATTCCTACCTTTTTTCGCCTTGTCACCAGGATATTAATCTGAGGCTTAATCATGGAATACTGGGTTGGAAGGGACCTTAAGAATCATCTGATCCAACCTTTCTCAGGAAAACCACAGTCTGGGAAAGATGGCCCAGCACCCTGTTTTGGCTACCTTATTTCTTTTCCATCTGCAACTGAAGGGCTAAAAGTAATATTTCCTACCTTGCACAGGGTGCTGGGCAGGAACATAGCCATTCATCTGACCAGGGATGGTGTAAGAGGGAGCGGGACTGAGGAGGAGTAAGGAAATATAAGAAAATATAACTGGAGACCTGGGATTATTTGACTGCCCAGCACTCTTTCTTATTTTACTGGTGACTGTTTGATTGCTGCTGCATGAGCATCCCGAGATACAGCTCAAAGCCTTTGGCTGGGAGCCTGGGCAGCACAGTCACACTGCAGCTGTATGCACTATTCTCAGCATCATGAGTCCCACTCTTCTTCCTGAACAGTGATACAATTTTGACAGCAGCAATTAAGATTTTTGTTGTCCCTTATTCCTTTGTTACTCTACTTGGCGAAATTACGTCATCCTAGGCCTGTCATTTATCCAAGCGCTTTAAAGAAGAAGGAATTAAGTAAATAATGGATAATCACCACAGGACATCTTAAAAATAATGAAGAGTGAGACACTGAAAGCCACAGTGATAACTTAAGTGTCTTCATCCAGATGAAGCTGTCATTCACTAAATCACTTAGGCATGTATCTGATGTCTGTCTTCTCTAGAAGGTAGGCAAGATCTCATTTTTACCTCATTCCATGGCATTTAAGTTCCTTCCCCTGGTATACCATCCCTGTATCCCCTACTTACTCAGCACCTCTGAAATACAAGGTGCAAGGTAATATGTTATGTGTTACGTACAAAATATGTATGAAGTAGTAAGTATGGTGCACTATTTTGGTCCTGCCAGTGTTAGATAACCCTTTAAGTGAAGTATTTTATTCTAATATCCAATCTAAATCTTCCCTGGGGAAACTTGAGGCCATTTTCTCTTTTCCTGTCACTTGTTATTAGAGCGACTGACACCAACCTCACTACAACCTCCTTTCAGGGAGTTGTAGAGAGTGAGAAGGTCTGACTTCAGCCTCTTTTTCTGCAGACTAAACAACCCCAGTTCCCTCAGTTCCTTCTCAGAAGTCTTGTTCTCCAGACCCTTCACCAGCTTCATTGCTCTTCTCTGGACATTCTACAGCACCTCAATGTCTTTTCTGTAGTGGCGGCCTCCAAACTGAATGCAGTACTCAAGATGTGGCCTCAGACAGAGGCCCTGGCACTGCTGGCCACCCTATTCCTGATACAGGCCAGGATGCTGTTGGCCTTCTTGGCCACCTGAACACAATGCTGACTCATGTTCAAATGCCTGCCGATCAATACCCTGAGGCTGCTTTCTGCTGGACAACTTTCTGCCACTTTGTCTGAATCCTGTAGCATTACATGGGTTTGTTGTGACCAAAGTCCAGAACCTGGCACTTGGCCTTGTTGCATCTTAAACAATTGGCCCTGTCCTTGTCCTGTTTCTACTCCCAAACAGACCAGTAGTCTCTCCTAACGTATTTTCATCTGCAGGCTTACTGAGGGTGCACTCAATGCCCTCCTCAGGATTATTGATAAATATATATGATTTTAAATCATATATGTAGTCTACCTGGACTTCAGCAAAGCCTTTGACACTGTCTGCCACAACAAGCTCCTGGCTAAACTGGCAGCTCGTGGCTTGGACAGATTCACTCTGTGCTGGGTCAGGAACTGGCTGGAAGGCTGAGCCCAGAGAGTTGTGGTGAATGGTGCCACATCCAGTTGGCAGC